>CM035444.1:85198533-85563533 GCA_020310875.1 Ceratopteris richardii
TCATACGTTTAGGTATGAGTCGTTCCTTTTTTGTTGGCCTATGTGTGCCATGAATTTTCAATGTAGCCCTAATGAGGTCAATTGAGAGATAAAACTTTTTGAAGGGTGGGTCTGCAACTAAAGATGGCAATATGAATGTGCCTGGAAGCTCCTTCCTGACGGGTGGTTGTAAGATGGTCACTAGATAGTAGCAACAATAGAAATCAGGTTTAGGAAGGGTGCACTGAAGTATTCTATAAAACTTGCCCTTGCCCAAATTGGTCTTAATTCCTTTGAATACTAAAGAGCTTCAAAGTACCTTGAGAAGAATTGATATCTTCCCCACCTGTCATCGCTAAAGCACAGAGTTGCATTGTAAATGTGCTGTGCATCGGCCAATGGCCCTACTAATCCTTGGAACCAATGTGACTTATTGTGTACTTTCTCTATCCTGCCCATGGGGGGATCATCAATAGGAATTGGTCCCATGAAGTCTTGAAAAGCCGGAGGTCTCATTGAAGGATGGGCCTCTACCAGTAGGTTCTCAAAATCCACTACTGGCATGCTGTGGCAGCACCTAAAGATCCTTCAGCTTGCATTCTGACCTTGAGTGCTTGTGTACAATATCTGCTACAAAAGGATAGCACATTAGCATGGAAATTAACTTTGATCCCAATAAAGTGGGACCACAATCCCTTTCCATAACTGATGTGTAGTCCATGTAGCTTCGTCTGTGAGATGATCATGTAATGAGCTCGTAATGACTAATGCATGTCGCTAGACTACGTACATACATTGAATAAATGCATACTTTTCATGTGAGATGTCACAAGAGTGATTAGTGAGTTAGTAAGGGTTAATTTTAGAAGGATTAAGGGTTACTGAGTGTTTACAAGGATGAAGGTTAGTATTATGAGGTTTCATACTAAATGGGTGTATGGATGGTTATGGGGGCTTTTCGGCACCCATTTCCTAAGAGTTGGTGAATGAACATGGTTCCTTGGATGAAATACAAGGGATGGATTTGGAGGTGATACGACTGATGAGTGGTGTTATTTGAGAGGGGTGGATGTTACATGGCTTAGTTTCTAAGCTATGAGACACACCTTGAGTACCCAGATTTAAGTGGTGTTTGGTGTGATTATTGGAGACTTCTTAGGCACCTAGATTTGTCAAACTCTCATCGATGGGGAATGTCTAGGGGATCTGGAGCATTAAGATTGATTTTGTTTCCTCTTGACTTCTTGTCCTGCACTATTGGAGATGGTTGGTGATCGCTGAACTTTGGGTACCCATATTTGCTTGTTGCCCATTACTTTGGTATACCTGTACTACTTCCACCAAGTAGTTTGGGGTGGTCGTCACTTGGGATTTCCAAGTCATGGCTGAATTCCCCATGGTGGTGATTGAGAGGTTTGGTGGACACTCTGCTTTGGAAAAGAAGGGAGGTCCAACAATTGCTTGACCTACCCACCAGGAGGTGAGGCATTCTGTACAACAGATCTAGGTAGGTATGCAGGAACTGTGGAGGAGGAGCTCGAGGAGACTATGGTCCCCATTTTTCCACTGATGGTGCCCATTTGTCTGACTGTAGTGCCCATCTGTCCATTGATTGTTCCCATTTGACCACTGAGTGATCATATAACCAATCTTGGCCAAGGATCAGTGGTTCCATTAGGTCATCATTATAACAAACAAGGAACTTCATCATCAAGGTTACATTTTTGTTGATGATAAGAAAATCCACCTCACCCATGCAAGGGGTTCCCATGCTTCCAAGCCCTATGAGGTATGCCTCGATAGGACGCATTTCTAGTCCCATGTCTTGACAGTGAGACCACCTAATCACACTAGTTGTAGCACTTGAATCAATTAGTGCCTTAATCTCCTTGAGAGCATTATCTTGCCCTAGCCTGATCGTAATGAATGGTCTCCTATCCACTATGCTAGCTTACACAAATAACTTTGTTTAGCACATTTCCATCGGATATATGGGGGCTTCTCTATTGGTATAGGGGGTTACTCTCAGGCCTTCTAATTGATTATAGTGTTTTCTCCCTAGTCCTTGTCTTCTTAACTTCATATGTTTAATGTGTTCTAAGGCCTGTGTCTGGGCTTCTTCTCTGATTCTCTTTTCTTCATCATGCATGTCTTTTCCAATATGAGTCATCTAAGCATATCCTCAGTGAGAGGTTCTTGATAAAGTTTGACTCTACAACTGCTAATATAGTTCGGCATTATCTCTCCTTTTAAAGTGGCTAATTGTACTACTCCACTCATTGAAAGTCTGTTTATAATCATAGGTCCGTACCCTCATCTCTCTAGGTTTCTTGCTGGTTGTTTCAACATATAGACTTAGACTAAATCTCCTCGGAAGCACTGTGTTTTGACCCAAAACCATATGAAAGAGAGTTGCATTGAGTACGGTCTTGTAGGCCACTTGATATGCCCAAACAACATGATGTAACTATTTGTCCTAATCTGAGCATTTGTTGTTTATGAATTTAGTCAGTACATTGCAAAGGATCTTGTTAGTACTTTCTACCTGTCCATTGGCCTAAGGATAATATGGCGAAGACTTCTTATGAATCACCATAGAATCCTATAACAAATATTCAATGAATTTGTTTAGAAAGTGAGTCTTCTCTCGCTCACTAGCTTTATTGGTAATCCATACCTTGTAAAGACATTTTGAAATAAGAATTTTTTAGTCGTGTGTGCATCATTATTTTTGGTAGCCTTAGCCTCTACCCATTTTTTGAGATAATCTATTGCTACGATGATGTATTCTGCATGAGTGCCTTTAGTAAGGGGGTTAATGGGTCCAACAAAATCTATACCCCACTTAGAGAATGCACGTCCTCCCATCATGGGTTTCAGTGGCATCTCATCTCTGCATGTTGGAAACTGAGCTCTTTGGCATACATCACATCTCTTTACATATGTATGTTTATCCATATGAAGAGTAGGCCTCCATAGTCTTGAGAATAATATGGCCTTGATTATTCGATCAAGGCCAAAATGACCTCCTGCAACACCCTCGTGTGTAGTTTCTAATATGCTCAAGTAGTCGTTCTCATGAACACATTGTCTGAGATATCCATCTCTTCCTCTTTTGTACAGATTATCACCAATGAGTGTGTAATCTTGAACTTCTTGCTCTAGAATTTATTGTCTCACTACAGTCATTCCTTGAGGGAATGTGTTTGTCCATTCTGGTGTTAGAGACACATCGTATAAGGTTGAATGTTTGATCAGTGGTCTAACACAATAGAATGGGAATTCCTTGCATATTCTATAGTCATATGCTTCCATCAAAGGTCAATACACTCCTAATCTATGCAAAGTCTGCAATGTGTGGTGTTTTGAATGGTGTTGCTTTAATGCACCTACATGTGTAATTGCAACCATTTCTCATGCTCCAATTCCTCTATGCGACAAGCAAGGACTTTTTGATTACCTTGTTTGTAAATACTTCCTACCATTGTTTTCTATCACTGGGACTTTGTTATCTCTTGTTCCTTGATTCTAATCTGTGGATTCTTGGGTCCCAATGCAAGAATAGGGACAATTGGCTTGGCCATTTAGGCACTACTTCAAGATTAAACAAGTATGCATCTGGTAAATAATCAACTATTCTCTGAGGGGCTTCTCCCATAGTCAATCGTGAAAGATGATCGGCTCTAAGGTGGGTCTTTCCTTTTCTGACTATCACTTCAAAATTGTACTCTATTGATAGCAAAAACCAATGTATCAATCTTCTCGTGTTACAAATTTTGTTGACTAGGTATAGCAACGCTTGATGGTATATGAAAAACTTAAATTTGTTAGCTAATAAATAATGTCTAAATTTCTTTACTGCATAGATCATTCATAATCCTTCTTGTTCAGTAGTGGTGTAATTCCTTTCTGCTGCATTCAACTATTTGCTTGCATATGTTATGGGGAGATCTATATTGTTCTCTATTGTAGGTTGTGCTAGCACACACCCGATAGCATAGTTGGATGCATCTACATGTACGTGGAATGGTTTACTCCAATCTAGTGTCATCAAAATTGGCACTGGACACAGGTGTTCTTTGATTTCATTAAATGATTTCTCACATTCATCCGTACACTCAAACTTAGTTAGATGGGCATACAGATGCTTTGCAATGATAACATACATGTGTATGAAGCATCGATAGTAATCACAATGCCCCATGAAAGTCTATACTTCCTTAATGTTCATAGGCATAGGTAGGTCTACAATTTCTCTACCTTTCTCTTTGTCCATATAAATCCCATTCTTTGACACAATGTGTTCTAGAATCGTGCCTTTCTTGACCATGAAAACACACTTTTTTGAGTTCAAACAGACCTGATATTCTCGACATTTACACTTGTTCAATTCAGGGATGTATGTTTGCCTAAGGTTGGAGTGAGCACACAAATCATCAACATAGAATTCCAAGTTCTTTCATAAGAAATCCTTAAAGACATGAAGCATCAGCCATTGAAAAGTAGCAGATGCATTTGTTAACTCAAATGGCATTACAAGAAATAAAATGATCACCCATTCTGTAGCAAAAGCTCCTCTTATGCCAATCTTCAAGAGCGATCTCCACCTGATCATAGCTTGAGGATCCATCAAATAAGCTATAAACCTCCTTGCCTGCTACTCGTTCTAATAAGTGCTCCATGATAGGAAGCAGATAGCTATCTCTAATAGTAGCTCCATTAACTTTTTTCAAATAAGTACACAAACATAGCTTTTTGTGCTTTTTGGGCACTACCACAATGGGTGATACCCATTCGATATGCTCAATCTCATAGATAAATCCATTTCTATCAAATAATCTATCTCTTCCTTAATCTTGGTTGCAAAATTATCATTATAAGTTTATGGCTTTTGTTTTGAAGACTTGGCTTCTTGAGTCATGGGAATTTGATGGGAGAATATGTTAGGGTCTACTCCTTTCAAGTCCTTGTAATTCCATGCAACATGTCTCTATACTCTCTGAATAGGGCTATCAATTCTTCTTCCTCTTCCTCTGTTAGATCGTGCCCTATATATGTGCATTTTTCCTCTCCTTCTTCGATTGTCACTACAATCTTCTTAGTCTTCTCTCGATTGTCATATGCTTCTCGGGCACTTTTTTCTCTTTGGCATTCTTACCATTATACTTCTATCTTCTATTTCCTATTTCTTAAAGTTCTTTGGTACTTCCAATAGAGAGTTTTCTTCTACCGACTTAGGTGACTTTCTTCTTTCTTTCTTTTGCTTATTTTCTTTGACCTCTAGAAGGGGTTTAAGCTACTCAATTCGATTCTCCTTCCCTACCTCCAAAGTGCTAGCTTCTACAAAATAGAGATATTCTTCTTCTGGAGAAAAAAGGGGTTCCATAATGATGGACTCTAAATCTTCATCACTTGTGTCCTTTGACTCTTGAGTCATTTCAATAAACTATTCCAAAATAGGCTCTTCTTCCATGGGTTTGATCATAAAGATAGAAATATCATAATCATCCTCATCATAGTGAGGGGTCCATTGTTCTTCATTCATCGCTATGTCCATGGTGGCTAAGATCTCTGCCCAATCATGAGGCTCAAATTCCTCATCTGGAAAGACTATCGATGCATAGGAAGGATCTTGGAGGGTACATGGGTGTCGTTCAGAGTCTAAAGTTCTAGCTTTTAATCGTTCTTCTTGTTTAGCTACCTTAGACATCCATAAATGAGTTTCCCCATGCATCCATGAAGGGTCTGACTCTAAAGAGTTAATTGAATGAGTTTCTTCAGGTGCTTTATCGATGGTATTCCACTGCAGTGTGGGTACATCATGATGGGAATAGTCGTTGAGGTTGACTTTGGTAGTCACTCTCAAATGTTGAAAGTACAAAGAATTGGTTCCCCAATCTCGTATGAGTTGCAATTTTCACATAAAAGGGCACCCCAAAATCATCCCATACGCATGATTCTTTCCAAACTCACAAATGGCGAAGGTGTGCTCAAACTGTATGCCACAAGTAGTGAGGTATATTCCTTCCAATAAACCTAAAGGTTTCTTAATATGATCATCAGCCATCTGTAATTTCATTCTAGTGGGCCTGAGGGCTGGTTTGCCCCATCATTTCCATAGGGAAGTGGTGGCAATGGCTACTCTAGCTCCTAAATCTAGGATTGCTTTTTGGTGGTGTAGCGTGGTAGGAGATAGGCAAATAGGTATTTCCCTCATCTTCTTCACTCATGTCTCCAATCCTTTGAACATATATTTTTGGCACTCTCTTATGTGAAGTTTCTTGGGAGTGGGTCACAACTATTTTTGGTAATTGGTTTGCTATATGCTTCCATGAATTGGGTTTAGCCTTTAGCAACTCTTTTAAAGTGAGATGACATTGCACTTTAGTGTTCTTGTTTACATCTGTGTTTCTGGGAATAACTGATTCTTCATTTCTTACTAATATGGTGGGTGCTCTCATACTAATCAACTTTGCTTCCCAAGGAACAATGAAATGAGATAACTCTTGCAAAGAATTAGATCCAAAGTTTGTCTATCCACTAGGTTGTTCCTCCTCTCATTCATCATATACAGAGGGTATGTCAAGGGGAAATTGTTCTTGCAGATCATCTATCTCTTGAATGGGGGGGGGGGGTGAGATCCTTGTTCCAACTTCCATTTCTCTTCTTGAATTTCCCTTAGAAATCCTCATGAGTACTTGTGGATCGAAGAAAGATTCTCCCAATATGTAGTGTTAAGCACTTGTGATAAGGAAGGCATCACATCTTCTTGTGCCTTCAGGACAAGATAGGTCCTCTTAGGATCGATCTTCTCATTGGTAGAAATCAAATGTTCTAACCTCTCTAGTAATCCTTGAGAGTGTAGCTCTAGTTTTGCTAGGTTTCTCGAGTTGACATACTGAGATTCTTCAAACATGGTTTGAGCTAATCCTACCATTTTCATGCAGAGCTCGATTCTCTCAATTTCTAGGTCTACCCTAGGATAGTTCTTACTTAATTCTCCCACTTGGGGTCCTTCTCTCAGTCGTGCCTAGTATGCTTTAAACATCATATCATGGTTTTTTGGTATGGATTCAACTAGAATTGATCCTCGTTTAGAAGTTGGGTTCTCCTGATTTGACTCTTGCGATGCTAATTCTAAAAATTTGGCCCTAATCTCTTTTAGGCTTCCTTCTAGCTCAATTATTTTCTTACTCCATTCTCTTTTGAGTATCTCTCATTAATCCTTCCAAGATCTAGTTTTTCTTCCACTTGACTCTTTGAATTCTCTACTCTCAGCTAGTTTATCAGGGTTTGGCTATTGATTTTGTGGCAATGCATGGGATCTCGTTACAGCTTGGATAGGTACACAGGTCGGTCTCGTTCCATTTGAAAAATGCACAATGCCTATCATGTTAATGGGCATTACTTTAGAGGCATTGGCATGGTTTTTAGGGCATTCTCATATGACATGCTCTTTTCCACAATCCGTACAAAAACCTTCGAAGTTATAATACTGTGGTTGTCTTGCTAGTGGAGGATATGGACACTCCCTTATGTAATGATCTCCTTGGCACCTAAAGCATGGTCCTTTAGGGCCCTATGGTCTTTTTTATCTCAATTGGGGCCATGAGTTGGGGTTGGCATACATGACATTAGCATAGTCTGGCTCCTAGCTAGGTTCCATCGATGGGCTCTCATATTGGTATATTTCCATATGTTATGGTGACTTAGTGTAGTATGCAGGTGGGCTATCTACATGGGTAAAATCAAAGCTATTGGATTTAGGATCATTTTCTATGATTAATGGAGATGAGGGTACTAATGCTCTTTTGAGATTCTCTTTTCTAGCAGCATATTTGATAGAGATTACATTTGCAAGGGGTGGTGGTTGTTAGCCTAGGACCGGTTGGGGTCTAGGTTGTGTCTGGTAGGGTACCTGGTAGTTCTGTTGGGGCATATAATAATGAGGTTGAGTGTTGTATTGGCCTGAATGTCTGTTGGGTTGTTGATATGCCTGGGGGTAGTTTTGTCTAAACACTTGCTTGTTGTATGGACAATCTTATGTAGTGTGGTTAGTGTAACACCTTTCTATCATGTAACAGTGACTAGTAGGGTTACCTTGGGGTTCTGTCATGTTTGGGTAGATGTTTGCCATACAGTCACCACCATAGTTGTAACAATGTTTGGTTGAAGTTATCTTGGGTATTTGTTTGCTTGAGACTCCTAGCTTTTGGGCTACCTTATCCGCTAGGTCTTTTATGGAACTAGAATGTTTTGAGGAAGAATGAGTAGAAATATTTGTGTTCTTTTAGACCTTGGAGAGTTCCAACTCATCTCCTAAGTTGTCCCCAATGTCTGTACATATTCTCACACATTGCTCTAGTGTTCTGGGCTCTTTCAGGTATACATAGGATCATTGTTTTGAGCTCAATAGCCCATCCAAGAACAAAGATACTTGTTTAGCTTGAGTGGGTAACTTTGGCATAGGGCATCTCTCAATGTACTGTCTAAACCTACGTCCTGCTAGTCTGACTGTCTCCTGGGGGGTTTGTTTGAAACTGTGAACCAAAGAAGAGGTGTTGTGCTTGGTCCCACTTTTAGAGAATTAAGTGATGAATGATTCCAATAAGTGATGAATGTCTCTAAATTGCCTTTGTTGTAAAGGTTGGAGCTAGGTTAGTGCATGTTTTTTGGATGTAAGTCCAAATGCATTATACTGAGTGAACATGTCATCCACTTTTTTGGCTCGTAGCACCTAATTGAACTTGGCTATGTGGTCATAAGGATCTCTTGTACCATGAAAATAATTTTTCATGGACTTCATTAACTGTGTGGGTCTCAATATCCTTGGGTGCTCTTGGGGTCTAGGTAGAGGAAATTCATCCCTACCACCTGGTGGTCTCGGTTCTCTCGGTCTCTCCATCTTATCTATTTCTACTTCTGATTGGTCTCTTCCTACCATGTGAGCAAAGCTCACTTCATGCCTCTCCTTGCCTTTTTCTCTTTGGGAACCATGAGACATGGATGTTCCTGCCCCTTGGTGTCCAAAGGCAACGTTAGCTCAAAGTGGGGGAAAAACCAATTTGCCCCTCCATGTATATGTAAAGAGAGCTGGTGGATGCAATCCGAAGATGAGTTGGTGATGCTACAAATAGCTTCACACCAGCCAACTGAGACTTCATTGTTGGTCAGTAGACCTTTGATCTTCCTAATTCCATGAAAAAATAACCCAAGTGTTTTGGAATCAGTAGACCTTCGAATCAAACTCTCTAAAGGCCACCTCCTTCTTGCTCTTTTTATAGCTACTTTTGGAGGTAGTTTTGAATTTGTATTCAAATAAATTCACCTAAAAGTGATGCTAAGAATTAGGGGATATTCTCTCAGCTGATGGATTCATGGTTTTAGGTAGTTAGAGCCATGAGTTTCCTTTTTACATCATGGATGACTTAAGCCATTCGTTCTTTCACAATTACAAGAGATAAAATATACTCTTTTACAAGAGGTGTTCATACGTCTACACATATGACTACAAAATGAACATAAATCAAATCATATCAAGCATGTAGGCTTGGGTAAAATGCACCAATAGTTCCCCCTCAAGCCTAACATGCTTGGTCTCCAAATAAGTCTTCAATTGTCCTTGATTTCTTGCAAGCCAATCATCAACTTGAATCTATTCAATTTTGTACCATCAAGAGCTTTAGTCAACATGTCTGCACATTGCACATCTCTAGAGACATAGGATAGTTGAATATCCTTGCTCATTAGCTTCTCCCTTACATAATGGTAGTTGACTTCATTATGCTTGGTTCTAGCATGGTATACCAGATTAGCTGCAAGATGTAGTGAGCTTGTGCTGTCACAAAAAAATTGAGGTGTTGAAGAATGAAGTCCAAGATCTGTATACAAAGATTTTAACTTCATGATTTCTTGAGTTTCATTAGCCAAACCTCTATATTCGACTTCAGTACAAGATAATGCCACTATTGTTTGCTTCTTGGATGACCAAGAAATGATTTTTGAACCTGCAAATGATATATACCCGGATGTGCTTCTTCTATCATCTCTAGATCCATCCCAATCGGCATCTGAGTAAGCCTTTAGCTCAATATTTGAAGTAAATGGATAAAAAAACCTTCATTCATGGTCCCCTTTACGTACTTGATGACTCTCTTGGCCACTTCCATATGTGGTCTTCTCGGCTTATGCATAAACTGACTCAATATGCTAACACTATAGCATATATCCACCCTTGTGAGTGTTGCATAGTTCAAGCTTCCAACCAAGCTTTGATAGCTTGTGATGTCTTCAATTGGCTCTCCTTCATAAGCACTAAGCTTATGATTTTTCTCCAGAGGTGTACCTGCACACTTGGTGTTTTCCATCTTGAACTTGATGAGCATGTCATGCACATACTTCCTTTGTGTGATGTATATACTTGAACCTGTGGAGATTAACTCGAATCCAAGAAAACAAGTGAGTGGTCGAAGATCACTTATTTTGAACTCCTCCTTCATTTGATTCTTTACATATTTGATTCCATCAAGACCATTCCCTGTGATAATAATATCATCAACATACACACATAGATAGATCACTTTAGATCCATTCCTCTTTATGAACAAAGAGGTATCTACCTTGCTAGCTTTGAATCCTTGGTCCTGCAAATAAGTCACCAATCTGAAATTCCAAGCCCTTGGAGCTTGCTTCAATCCATACAAAGCTTTCTTTAACTTGCATACATAGTTAGGATGATGTGCATCCTCATATCCAGGAGGTTGTGCCATATACACTTCCTCAGAAATCCATCCATTTAAGAAAGCATTATTTACATCAAGTTGATAGAGCTTCCAATTTCTAGATGCAACAAGACTAATGAGAACCCTAATTGTAGGCAATTTTGTAACAGGAGAGAAAGACTCCTCATAATCAATACCATGGGTTTGAATAAATCCTTTAACAACTAACCTTTCTTTATGTCTATTTATACTTCCATCTGGATTCCTCTTGATTTTGTATATCCATCAAGATCCAATTACCTTCATAGATGGCTTGTTAGGTACAAGCTCCCAAGTGTCATTTTGCTTCAAGGCTTCCATTTCTTCATCCATTAGATCTCTCCAAGATTTCTTTCTTTGTGCTTCTTCAAATGTGGTAGGTTCTTGATTGGTTGAATCCTTTGCAATGTCGATTGAGTGCTTGGTGACCAAAGAAGTATCATAACCATACATCTCTAGTTTTTTCTTCTCCGTTGAAGACCTTCTAAGTGGTTGATGTGAGCTCTCGGGTCCATATGTAGCATCTTGCATCTTTGCTTTACCTTTGCTCTTCCATAGCTTTAGTCTTTCCAAGTCTTCTAGGTCAATCTCCAAATCAATTTCTTCAATTTGCTTTGGCTCCTTTGGTTGAAGTGATGGAAAATCTTCATCCAAGTCATAAGGCAGCTTCACTTTCATGTCATCATCAAACCATGTTTTGTCCTCATAAAAAATTACATCTCTACTCATAGAAAATCCTTTATTAGTTGAATTGTACAATCTATATCCTTATTGGTTTTGGTCATAACCAACAAATATGTATTTCTCTACCTTGGGATCTGATTTCCCTCTTACTTGAGAAGGAATGTGAGCGTAGGCTAAGCATCCAAAGATTTTACAATGCTCTAGACTAGGTCTTCTTCCATTCCACACTTCATATGGAGTGGTTCCATCTAGTGACTTATATGGAAGTCTATTTATGAGATATGTGGTTGTAGACACAACCTCTGCCCATAGGTAGTTTGGCAATCCCTTTTCATTGAGCATGGACCTTGTGGCTTCAACAATAGCTGTGTTTCTCCTCTCTGCTACACCATTGAGTTCGGGTGTATACCTTGTAATGAATTCCCTTTTAAAGCCTCTTTCATGCAAGTAGGCATCAAATTCAGAAGAGAAGTATTCTCCTCCACCATGTGATGTGAGTCTTTCCAAATTCCTACCTATTTGGTTTTCAACAGGATCAACATACTTCTTAAAGAAATTTAAAACTTCATCCTTGTGCTTCATGAAAAACAAAATGGTCCACCTGCGACAATCATCTGTGAAAGACACATAATATCATGAGCCTGATATAGATCGCTCCTTACTAGGACCCCACACATTTGTGTGCACTAGATCCAAAAGATTTTGATACACATATCCCTTCCTATTGAAAGGTTGTCTATGAGCCTTGCCAAATTGACAAGCTTCACACTTATAAATCATGTGTTGCCTTGTGATATTAGGCAAACCAAGTACACTTTGGTCCCTACAAATTTTTTTGAGTGTCCTCTCACCAATGTGAGCAAGCCTTTTGTGCCATATCTCCAACTCTGTGAGAGTTTTAGATCCATAGCAAAATAACGCTATGTCCTTTGTATCTTCCGCTTCAAAAAGTGAAAAGCCTTCCTGTCTTTTTTCCTTTGGCAATCCTTCTAAAGCCTTGCCTTGGGTCTTCAACATATGCTCCAAATTCGTTGAATCTAACCTGCAATCCTTTTTCAACAATCTACCCAACATTTATTAATTTTTTGGTAATTGTAGGGACATACAAGACTTTGCTTAAAAGGTTCATATTCCCATCTGATGTCTTCACATTATCTATCTTCTCCACCAAGTTCTTTGTATCATCTCCTATTTGCACTTCATGTTTGTCATGAGGATCTTCCAAATCAAAAAGTAAAGCCACATTTCTTGCTACATGATTTGAGCATCCCGAATCAATGTAAAAGATGTGATCATCATTCTTACCCTTCTTCAATGATAGATTCATAATAAATAATGAATCTTCTTGACTTTGGTCCTTTGCATAGTTATTGTAATCTCTTCTTCCTCTATGGCCACTTTGATAGTTGTTGTTGTTGTAATTGTTGTTGTAGTTGTTGTAGCCTCCATTGTATCTGCCTTTATTTGATCCATAGACACCTCTATTGAATCCTCTTCCTCTTGAGTTCCTCGAGTTCCTGAAACATTTTTAGTAGTATGATTAGATAAGCCACATATATTGCAAGGTTGAGATGATTAGAATCTGCCCCTGGCTTGCTTTCCACCTCTACCTCTTCCTCTAGCTCTTCCTCTACCTGCAAAGTTTGCTTGGAAAGAGCTACCTTCATCTTCATTCTTCTGATTCTTTGACTTGTCATTGAACTTAGCTTTATTAGAATATAAGGCAAAAGTTTGATTACCTCTTGAGGACTCACCACCTTTGCTAATAATTGCTTCATGAGTGAAGAGTTGGCCCATGAGTGTGTTGAGGTCGGGTACATGCATATCCATGTACAAATCCATGGCTATTGTGAAGGACTCCCACTTGTCATCTGATTTGATTCTATTTATGATTTGTTCCTCTTTAATTACCTCTCCAATGCTTCCAAGTTGATCTGAGATCTCCTTCATCTTTGTGACATAATCCATCACACTTTGCTTGGGGCTTTTATTTATTGTTGTGAACTACATCCACAATTGGTTCTTCCTTGCTCGAGTGTTGGAGGAGAAGAAAGAAGCAATTGCATTCCAAGTCTCTCTTGATGTCTTGCATCCCTTGACATGAGGTCAAAGAAAATCAAAGATTGATTTTAGAATATAGGACCTTGCAAGGGCATCCTTTGAACACCAATTTTAAAGTCTTTCCTCTTCTTTATGTGATGGTTGTCCTTTGTTCCTCATGGTTGGCATAGCTTCATCTCCAGATGTGTATCCAAATAGATTCCTCCCTTTAAGATAAGCCTCAATCCCTAGAGACCATGCTAGGTAGTTTTTTCTATCCAATTTGCCAATTGTTGATGGAAATCTGTCTCCCATGTTGATTGACTATGCTCTGATACCACTATAAAGAGAGATGGTGGATGCAAGCCAAAGATGAGTTGGTGTTGCTACAACTAGCTTCACATCAACCAATTGAGACTTCATAGTTGGTTAGTAGAGCCTTTGAGCTTCCTAAATCCACACAAAAATCACCAAAGTGTTTTGTAACAAGTATCTCAAAGGTCGAGCCAAGATAGACTAGTTGCAAAATGACTAGCTCCCAAAACTTGCTATTTTTGTACATACACTTGCTAGAAAAAATGAATAGTGCTCTCAACCTGGTAGAAATTAGACAAATTCCTTTTGGAAATAGTAGATAGAATTAGATATCTTTCTAATCCAAGTTAAAACACTTCAATTGATCAAGTGAGCAATGAGAACAAGATTTAACGAAATCTAGAACACTCCTGACATTTTTGGGGCTCTGCAGAGATTCAACCACTGAGTAGGAAAACATAAATTTCTCACAAACGGTAAATCCAATGACCATGAAATCTTGTGAGCATAAAATAGACTTAAAGATCAACCTAATGCAATTTAAAACTCTGAAAAAGGTTATGTATAGCCCGATGAGCTTCTAGAGTTACCATTCTGAGTGAGTATAACAAAGAATAAAATAGAGAAGAAGTAAATGATGAATGTATAGATTCACATATAATTACAACCACATTGGCTCTTCAATATCCACAAATGAACATGAAGTGGGCACAAATTAAGCTCTCTAATGGAGACCTCCTTCTTGCTCTTTTTATAATTACTTTTGGAGGCAGTTTTGAATTTGAATTCAAATAAATTCACCTAAAATTGATGCTAAGAATTAGGAGATATTCTCTCAGCTAATGGATTCCTGGTTTTAGGTAGTTAGAACCATGAATTTCCTTTGGAGTTAGTTTTGAATTTGAATTCAAATAACTTCACCTAAAAGTGATGCTAAGAATTAGGAGATGTTCTCTCTGCTGATGGATTCGTGGTTTTAGGTAATTAGAGCCACATATTTGCTTTTTACACCATGGGTGACTTAAGAAATTCTTTCTTTCACATTGGTAAGGGGGCGGTTGAGGAGAAATGATGTACATTGTTCCCTCCTTATTGATATATGAGTCTCTCTCAAATTTAACCATGGGATGTTCTAATCCCATGAGTTGATCTAGGTTTTTCAATTGAATGATCAATCTCCTCAAACCATCCTCATAGATGTGAGCACTTAAGTGGTTGGTTTGGATGCATTCTAACTAAGTTCTATAAGGTCCTTCAAGTCTTTTTAGGTAAGGTAAGCCTGAACTGCCCTCTGTTATCTCCATGTTATAAGAAATCTTCGACTCATTGGTCTCTGAGCTTAGTTCGTAAAGGTAACCACTCAGTTTTTGAGCCCAAGATTGTGTCGTAGTTCTGACACTCGCTTCAGATGACCTAACACTATGTCGATCAGCCTTTCCTATGTGCTTCCCTAATCTGAGGTTCATGAATTTGTTTTTCTCACGCATTCAATGTGCTTAATTGTCACACAAATTCTTTGTTCTCAATCACTTGGTTCATTTTTACTCTCTTTAGTCTCTTTTCTTGTCCAATTTTGTATGTTAGGTATTGTCTTTTTCTTTATCTGTTTTAAGTTATTACACCGTTGAAGTCAAGTTCTTTTCCTCTTTAGGTTTTTTCACCACAATATCTTAATTTGCACTCAAACATGAGTAATTAAGGGTTGCTTGCACTTGTATTGTTCTTAGCGTGACCTTAATTAATTAATGACACTACTGGCACTTAGACTGAACTAGCAATTGGCTGAGGGGGTTGAGAGTTTTTCCAACCTCAAGTACAATGCCTTGTTGGTTGCTCTTATGCCCAAGAAGATGTGCTTCACAAGCATTGCTTTTGTTGTTAGGATCTTGCTCATGCGCAAACAGGAGTTACGAACACAGAAAAACACACAGAAGAATAAAGACAACAAGAGACGATTCTGAACGTAGTGTTGGGTGCAATCTCCCCCCATGCACTCTGTTTCGACAGTCCATAGAGTGTATGTATTTATAGGAATTTTTGATTACGTTGAAAAGAGTGGTTACATGAGAGCGGCTTCGAAAAGCAAGCGTGAAATTAAAAGTTGGTAACTTTTACAGAAAGCCATTGCTTTCAATAACAGAAATTGTGGTCTACAACGACCCTTATTCTAACCATTACTTTTCTAACTGTTTCTAACAATATAACCTTCTACGAGGGTTTATTTACAAAGTAAATAAATTATAATTCGGATTATTGATATCCGCCCTTTCACGTCTTGCATGCTCCTCACGAACCTTCAGCTGCTATATCAAAAACATAAAAAACACATTAATACATTAATAATTTAACACTATAACAATGCATTGTTCAATAATAATTTAACACTCCAACAATGCATTGTTCAACATATTCCATGTTATACTCCAACAATGCATTGTTCAACATATTCCATGTTACACTCCAACAATGCATTGTTCAACATATTCCATAAGTTATAACATGCCCCTCAGTTGAAAAAGCAACTGACCTCAGTTGATAAAATAATAAACATGGATGGTCAGTCACATGTTTCATCACTGAATGAAAAATAAGCATGTTCCATGTAAAAACACGTGCATGGAAATGTTCATGGAGGTGTTACATTAATGTGTTTGTGTATGATATGCAGAAATTAAGTGGTCATATTGGGGTGTTAATTGTGTTTTATGTATCCATTGACATTCTTCAATAGAGTGATTTTTGTACTTAACTAAATATCGATGATATTGAGTACCTGTGCGTGTAGTAGTGACATCATGATCAATGATTTTCTCAAGAACTAAGATTTTAGTTCGTTTTTCAATTAAAGGAGGATCATCAAGAAGTGGAGTGAGTGGTAAAATTCCTTTAAATGGTTTAAGTAAACTAATATTAAAAGAGTTATGTATAGTCTAATGAGATGGAATATCTAATCTAAATGAATTATCATTAACTTTTTCTATAATGTGAAACCGTCCATAATAGCGTGGTGCAAGTTTAATTTTAGGATGGTGCAAAATATTTTTGAGACGTTTTTAATGATACGCAACCATACAAAATCATTTTCCTTGAATTCTTTAGCTAATCGTTTAGTATTGATATTACGTGTATATCGCTCTTGACTTTTCCTAATGTGCTCGTAAACATCATGAAGTATAGAAACATGATCATGAGCAATAGAATCAACCATCGGAATGTCAGTTTGGGTGAGGGACATGGGAGTGGGAAGCTTTTTACCAAAAACAATTTCAAAAGGTGCACAACCAGTAGTGGTGTGTGTAGTGTTATTGTAAGCAAGTTGAAGCAATGGCAACTTTTCATCCCAGTTATTAGGATTATCTAATGAATAACAACACAATAAATCAAGAATAGTACTATTTGTAGCTTCACTCTGTCCATTACTTTCAGGATGAAATACAGAGCTAAAATTTATTTTAGAACCAAAATGTTGAAATAAGGCAACCCAGAAATGATTACAAAATCTAACATCACGATCAGATAACATTACTTTAGGAAATCCATGATGTGGGAAAATGCATTTAATGAATAGGTGCAGCCAAAGTTTTTCTACATGGAATGAAATATGCATATTTACTAAACCTATCAACTATTGTCCAAATCATATCATTATGTGATGAAGTGATGGGAAGACCTGTGATAAAATCCATAGAAATTTGTTCCCATGGTTCATTCGGAATGGAAAGTGGCATTAATAATCCAAATGGTTTACCATGATGACGTTTGACATGCTGACAAACAATGCATTGAGAAACATAATGTGCAATATTGTTTTCCATGTGTGGCCAAAAGAAGAAATCTTTGCAAGCAAAAATGGTGCTTTGTATGCCTCTATGACCCATGTAAGACGGTTCATGCATTTATTTAATGACAAAACCTTTAAAAGCTTGGGTGATGCACAATCTATGTTGAAAATAAAGAAAACCATTATGAAATGTATAATGTTCATCAGATAAAGATGCACCATTATTGAAGTCATGCCATGCACGTGAAAAATACAAATCAGATGCATAAGTGGAAACCATTTCTTGAAAAGAATGAATTTGGATGGCAGAAATATTATTCAAAACAACATAATGCGAAGGAAAACGGCTAAGAGCATCAGCTACAACATTAGCTTTTCCAGGCTGATATTGTATCATGGGTTGGAAATTTTGAATGAATGATGCCCATTTAAGATGCCTATCAGAGATTAAAGGTTGATTTAATAAATGCTTAATAGCCTGTTGATCGGTTTTGATTAAGATCTCAGAGCCCATAAGATAGTGTTTCCAAATTCGTAGAGCATGCACAACTGCTAACAATTCTTTATCATACGTACTATAATTTTGTTATGAGGGCTTAAGCTTCCTACTGTCAAATGCAATGGGATGGTCATTTTGCATTAAAACTGCACCTATTCCTGAACCACTAGCATCAGTAACGACATGAAATGGTTGTGAAAAATCAGGTAATCGTAAAACAAGTGCATGTGAAAGTGCATGTTTCAGTTTTTCAAAGGACTATTGTTGGGTAAGTCCCCATGCAAATTTTATTTTCTTTTTCAACAACAAGGTAAGAGGCAATGCTAAATAAGAAAAATTTCGAACAAACTTCCTATAGAAACTAGCCAACCCAAGAAAAGAACGAACATCATTGACTGATTGTGGTGTAGGCCATTCTACTATAACTCTAGTCTTTTTTGGATCCACATGCACACCTTCACTTGAAGTAATATGTCCTAAATATTCTAGCTTACGTTGAAAGAAGTAACTCTTTTCAGGATTAGCATAAAGTGTTTTCTCTCGTAACAAATGAAAAACTGTTTCAAGATGCTTTTCATGTTCACTATCATTCTTACTGTAAACAAGTATATCATCAAAGAATACAAGAACAAAAGCTTGGTAATCAAGAAAAATATTGTTCATCATTCGTGCATATGTAGCGGGAGAATTAGTAAGTCCAAAGGGCATTACCATAAATTCATAATGGCCAGTTTGAGTTCTAAATGCAGTCTTAAAAATATCACTTTGTGTCATACGAATCTGATGGTAACCCGATTTAAGATCAATTTTACGAAAGACACAAGCTCCTAGTAACTTATCTAAGAGATCATCTATTCGAGGAATAGGGTATCTATTCTTTATTGTGATCTTGTTAAGGGCTCTATAATCAATGCACATTCGATAAGTTTTATTCTTCTTCTCTACTAACAGAACTGGTGCTCCAAATGGGGAAGAACTAGGCCGTATAAGTCCTTTTTGTAGTAGGTCTTTTACTTGGTTTTCTATTTCCCTTTGGTGTAGTGGGCCATGTCTATAAGGTGCTTTATGAGGAGGAGAATTACTAGGGACTAAGTCTATGCTATGGTCAAAGGATCCTCAAGATGGTGGTAGTTCAGAGGGATACTTAGACATAAAACAATCCTTATAAGTAGTCATGAAAGGTTTATATCCATCAGGAAGTGTATGAGTATAATCATTGATGACATTGACAAAAACAATGCATGAGTTGAATCCTTTCCTCAATGCATGCTTTACTTGAGTATGACTAATCAATGGAAATGGTTGGAAATCATGCCATACAGACAAAGTAATGATTTGACCTTTGAATTCAAAATTAAAGGTATGCATATGGTAGTCAATACGTGGGTTATAATGGTGAAAAAAAGACATACCTAGTATAACATCGTAAGATTGCAAAGGTGCAATTAAAAATGTTCATGAATCACCATATGGGCCTATGCTAATCGTAACATCTTGCACTTCTCGTGTTACATTATAACGACTACCTTGAAATGCAGCTTTCAATTTATACAAGGAAGGAAATGTTTGTAATTGAAGTTCTTGTACTAATAAATGTGAAATGAAGTCATGTGAACTACCATCGTCATGTAGAATTTCAGCTAGTTTGTTATTTATTGTACCCTGCATGCAAAGTAGAGAGTGAAGAGAGATATCGTTACCCAAGGTACTTAAGTACTTCTCCAATGATTCCTCTGTCTAAACAGAAGGAATTTCTTCATTATGGACCTCCATGTTATGCAATTGAGCTGTAGTCGGTTTCATGGGAAGAGGTCGCAATCTACACCTTATTTTTGTATGTCTAGGTTTACCACAATTCCAGCAAGTGATTCATGGTCGCTTCTATTGGGCATCCACCGCTGAAGTTTGAAGGGTGGGTGGTTTGGTTGATTGAAAAGATGAAGCAACATGTGGAGTTGAGTAATTTGATTGTGGTGGAAGAGGAAAATTAGAATAAGATGGGGCATTAAAAGTACGCTTCGTAGGAAATGTAGGTTTAACATAAAGTGGTCGCTGGCGTGGTTGTTGTAGACGGATTGACTTGGTTATGGACTGGAATTCTTTTTCTGCATCATAGGCGAAAGATATAGCCTCATTGAGGGTTGTAGGTCGTAGGGTGTGAAGCTTAGCTTGGATTCCCACCTCCAAACCAACTACTATCGTAAGGTTGTCTGCCTCAGTTTGTATCTTTTGGAGGACTTCATCACGTTTCCGGATTTCATTTTGAGCTCCTTGAAGCTCATGCCGCAAAATCTCTAGTTGTTGTTCGAGTGTTGCCTCAGGTAGAGGTGAATTACTGTAATCCTCCATGGTGCTCTTCGACCCTTAAGCTAGTGCTTTCCTCTCGGGATGTACCCTGAGGAAATGTACCTTAGCAAAATGTACCTTGTCTGGATGTACCCTGATGTACCCTGACAAGATGTACCCTGTCTGGATGTACCGTGGTGTACCCTGAGAAGTGTACCCTGAGATGTGCGGTGTCGCGTCGCACCGTCCCGCCTTGAAAAGTAAGAAAAACTACAAGTTATGTTAAATATAAGAGGAGAGAACTTGAGTATCAACACCAAGAGATGGAGGAGTGGTTAAAGTACTTCCCTTGAAAGTAGGAGGTTGTGGGTTCAAATCCTCCTACCTTAGGGAATCTAAACCAATCTATTGCCACTCAAAATTAAAATTGCCTCGCGCGTAGCCAACGGTCGCCAAGGGAGCCTTGGGTGCCAATGTTGCCAATGTATTGCCTAAGTTATTGCCTAAGTTATTGCCTAAGTTATTGCCTAAGTTATTGCCTAAGTTCTTTGCCTTAGTCGACGCCTTGGAGTAAGCCGAAGGAGTAAACGTAGGTGTAAACATAAGGAGTAAACATAGGAGCAAACGTAAGAGAAAACGTAGGTGAAAACGTAGGTTCTGGTTCAAGAGTAAACATAGGAGCAAATGTAGGAGCAAATCTAGGAGAAAACGTAGGTTCTGGAACAGAAACAAAAACAGAAACAAGAAGCGGAGACGGAGACAGAATCGGAATCGCGAACAGAGAACAGAACCCTCCGTATTGATGCGTGCAGAGCTCTGATACCACTGTTGTCAGGATCTTGCTCACGTGCAAACAGAGGTTACGAACGCAGAAAACACATAGAAGAATAGAGACAACAAGATACGAGACTGAACGCAGTATTGGGTGCAATCTCCCCCCATGCACTCTGTTTCAACAGTCCACAAAGTGCATGTATTTATAGGAATTTTTTATTACATCGAAAAGAGTGGTTACATGAGAGCGGCTTCGAAAAGCAAGCGTGAAACTAAAAGTTGGTAACTTTTACAAAAAGCCATTGCTTTCAATAACAGAAACTACGATCTACAACGACCCTTATTCTAACCATTACTTTTCTAACTGTTTCTAACAATAGAACCTTCTACGAGGGTTTATTTACAAAATAAATAAATAATAATTCGGATTATTGATATCCGCCCTTTCACGCCTTGCATGCTCCTCACGAACCTTCAGCTGCTATATCAGAAACATCAAAAACACATTAATACATTAATAATTTAACACTCTAACAATGCATTGTTCAATAATAATTTAACACTCCAACAATGCATTGTTCAACATATTCCATGTTATACTCCAACAATGCATTGTTCAACATATTCCATGTTACACTCCAACAATGCATTGTTCAACATATTCCATAAGTTATAATAGCTTTGCTTTGTGTCTCACCTTGCTCTGGATGCCCTTAATTAACCTATAAAATATTAACTTTAGATCACTCTTTAATTGACAAGTGAATAGGACCTCTTTAACATATCCTAGGGGCCCCCTAAGATGCACCAATTGATTAAATAAAAATAAACCAAAATTGGCCTAAAAATTGCAAAAAATCAAACCCTAATTCTTGCATTTCTATTGGACCATCGTGATGGTTTGATAAGATCACGATGGTGATGAACCATCACGATGGTCTTGCCCAATCGCAATGGTGTGCAATGAGCGTGATGCGATGGTCTAATCTCATTGTGATGGCATGGCACAATCGCAATCGCATGGAGTATCGTCGTGATCGTCATGACCGTCGCTATGGCATGATCTCGATGATGGTCTGCACTTGCACGATGGTCTATGCTCATCGTGATGGCTTGAGCCAATCACAATGGTCTCTAGTCGATTGTGTTGTCACAATGGCCTGGGCCCGTCATGATGATGTGGTCTAGTCACAATGGTGTGAGCCAATCGTGATGGTCCAAAGACACAATGATCTTGAAGCATCACGATGGCATAAACCAATCATGATGGTCTGGTCAAGGTGATCATCATGATGGTATATCTAGATCAACACAATGGCCTTTGCTGATCGGGATGGTCATGAACCATCATGATGGTGTGAGCTCATCATGATGGCATGAGCGGATTGCGATGGTGATGAGCCATTGCAATGGTTCATCAAAATTCAGATTTTTTAGATGTAGCTATGGATTCCTTTAAGTTCAAGGATGCTCTACATCATGCATATGATGCTTTCACAAAAATGAAAAATTTCTCAGACCATCGCAATGGTCTAAGGCATTTGGCAAAAATGGTGAAAAACTCAAAAATTTACTTGTGGAGATCTATAATCTTATTCTGAAGCACTTGCCTACAAAGAAAAATCAATAAAACATGCAAATGCGAGAGAGGGTGAGAGGGAGTGTAATAGGCCTTTTGATAGTGAAATAATTCATTTTGAAATCTATAAATTACATTATGGGGATAATGATTATAATGAACAATTAGGTCATTTTATGCATGTAGGCAAAATTTTGGATGATAAGTTTCATACTCTCTCTGTAGACCTTATCTGCATCATGTTTCTAGGTTGAAAAATGAACTTGATGATGAAAGAATTAGGAAAAATTATGTTTGAGAGAAAGGTAGAGCATGCATAAGAGAATAAAAGGGTCTGTGTGAAAGTTTTGTGAATCATGTTCTAAGTACCTCACTTAGGGCTCTACATTTACTTCATTGTAAGGAAATGCCTTGATTTTATTCTCTCTCTATAATTTCTAAGCTTGTAGGGCTCAAAAGTGGTACTTAGAGGTGGATTTGGACCTAGGTAATCTCTAACACTATTGTGTAGATTGAAAAATTGAATAAAAGTGTCTCTCATAAGCTTAAGCTAATTCCTCATTGTTTTTGAGTTACAAGGCTTGGAAAAGTGCCATTTTTTAGGTACTTAAAAAAAAGGAAGGCTTCTCTCTTTTTATTCAAATCAATGATTTTGATGCTTACGTTGGTCAAGCCTACTTATAGATGTATTTGGATATGTCTTTTTGATGCTTTTCTTCTATTTTTGGATAGGTAGCGCTAAAGAAGGCGATTGACTATTACAAACACAATGAAAGGTCTCTTTGAGAGATTTCCAAACATATTTTTGTTATATCTTTTGGACCTTGAATTGGGGAGCTATAGGCATTTGCATTATCTTTATGAACTTTGGTCATTTGCCATGTGTGAACATGCCAAAAGAACTAAAAGTCACTTATCAATAAGATTTTGGTCCCAAAACTTGCATAAATTGAAGGTGATTTTTTCAATTCGTCTTCTATATCTTGTTCTCCAAATTTTTGCACAAGTTTCTCTCTCTACTTTCTCTCTCCTCACATAGTAACCCACTCCCTTGGTGTTTGGAGCAACTGGACACACCACCATGTAGCTTCTGTAGCCTCTTTCAACACCAAAAGTGGTTGCAATCCATTAGTGGCATGGGTCCATGGAGGACCTCCAAATAGTGAGGATCATTCAGACTTGAAGGCAGTGATGCTGCCACCACTACCTTTTAAGACTTTATCACCATTAGTTTTGACCTCTTGAAGGGAGAAAAAATTTGGATTAACATTCTTTTCTTGAATCCATTGGCCAATAATAGCCACTCTAGAGAGGTCAATAAGTCCTCCATATTAAATGAAAGCATGATCATTCACAATTGGGTTGCTCTCTATGGTAGGATCAACCACAATCTTGTTGGCATTTCCAATTCAAGATTTTGTCCTTGATTTTCTTTTCCTTCCTTCTTCTATTTTCTAAGATGTCATAACAAAATGGAAGAGGATTTTTTCATTAATAAGGCTCCTCCATGAGAGCTCCAACAAGAGATTTCCTTTCAAAATATTAGCTCTCTTAGTTTAAGAATCTAGAAGTGTGAACCCAATGATCGAGCTCTCACACTCTCAATTGCCTTATTTGCTAGTGGTATATTCCTCTTGGTTGCCCTCCTTACCTATCGCATATTCCTCTTGGGCATTATCACTATGCGACTCTTTTATTTGGCTCATCCTCTTGAATAGTCAGAGAAGTTAGCTTCTTTTTCCAACATTCTATTAATTGTCTTCCAAAATAGCATTGTGGTAAGAAGAACTCCCACCCAAGGCTTTGGACTTTTCATTCTTCTATGATGAACTTCAATGAAGCCATCATAATCTAATTATCAAACCTATGTCTCTTTGATCCTCTTTGTTTTTGAAGAGGATTTTGAGCTGAGTTCTTCCTCCTTTAGGTTTTCCACCATCATTGCCTAAGTCACCACTCTAACTCCATCTTATCTGTCTTTTTGGGTTTTTCTATTTTAAAGGGAAGTCTTTTATCATATTTCCTTGCACCTTGTAATGAAAATACACACCTGGTAAATTCTTAAATAAGATTTCTTGATTTAAAAATTTTCCTTCACCTACATCAATGTTTATCTTGGAGTGGAGCTCTTTATTGAGATCAGTTTCAACACAGTTAATGAGATTGTTGAAAATCAAGTCTCAATCATGCAAAAAGGCTCAACCACGAGTTTTGCAAGTGGACCAATAAAAAAGAAGGACCCAAAGTCGTGGAATAAAGTTAGAAGCTCCACCAACTCAATGAAATTCAAATCTCATCAAATCAACCACCAAAAAGTGCACCTACACTGGTTGGTGGGTGGTTAGCTAGATTGTAGGAAAAGTAAAACTCTATATAAGCATCATCCCACCTTTGTTTCTTGATTTTTATGCATTCTACGAGTTTCCCACTTAGTTTAGTGAAGTCATAAACTCCAGCAAGAAACCCCCTTGCTTGCTTACCTTATTTTCTCATGATTTTGCTCCTCTCTATCTAGAGGTCTAGTTAGGCTTTTCCAAATCTCATTGTAGCAGATCGCAGAGCATTGTTTTCTCTCTCATTGTACTCATTTTCATTGATTTCAAGATTCATTTGGCCTTCATACTGTCCCCTGAACTTTGCCAAAGTTTCAAGTTATTTGGCTAAGTGAGAGAAATTGCCAACTTTGTGAAGGTATATCTCTGCATATAGGGAGAGAGTGTTGCAAACAGGTAGCCTGTTTTGAAGAGGGTGATTCTCCCAGCTGGAATATCCATTTGGGATGATTTAAAGCTTTTTGGGTATCTCTTATAGTTTACTACAAGTCTAAAAACTTTCATTTTAATTCTTTGTACTAGTGCAGAGAAAAACGTAGAACAATGATCATATATCATTGCTTGTGGACCTAGTGGAGGGCAACCATCTTCCTTTTTTGCATTGGGGTGTTAGAATCATCCCCCATCAGTGGTATCAGAGCCATTTTGGAGGCTTGGAGACATCAGTGGCATCATATTGAAGACTTGAAGGGATCAAGACAACTCGTGGAAGCACAAGGAGGACTCATCAAAGCAAGAAGACATCCAAAGGGGGATACGTCGATCAAAATCTCAACTAGTCGAATGTTAGCAAGGGAGAAGCTATCAAAAGGTAATATCCACACCTTCTAAACCATACAAACACTTGAGGAGAAGCTAGAGGAGCATCGCAGAGCTCAGTATGGTTGAGTATAATACACAAATAGAGAAGTTAGAGAAAGGCACTTAGCAACCATGGAAATTTAGAGTTAGCAACTACCTTATGGGCAAAGGATTGTGGGGATTAGTGAGTGGCAGGGAGCCAATGCCTCATGTACATGATCCACCACTTCAAGGGTAGGTCAAGGCACTTAATGAATGGATAGAAAGGGATATGAGAGTCATATTCATTCTATCCCAACACATAAGCAATAGCATGATAGGGCATATACAAGACTTGGACACATCCAAGAAGGTTTGGGAGACCTTGGAGAGATTGTACTCTTCATCAACCAAGGCAAGGAAGATTTAGCTCAAGAATGAGCTAAATAATCTTAGGAAAGCACCAAGTAATAACATAAATGAGTACATTTTGAAGGTTAAGGAGCTTGCAGATGCCCTAGGCTCAATTGGGAGCCCAATCGATGATGACGATCTTGTCGCACACACTCTCAAGGGCTTCAGAGAGGATGAAAGGTGGAAAGCATTCACCACATCAGTTTATGTGAGGGATTCCCTACCAGAATTTGATCAATTAGTCACATTGATGGTGACCGAGGAGATGAACCAAGGACATTCACAATCAAAGGGCAGCTAAGCCCAAGTTTTCTATGCAAGTAGAGGCGAAGGCAAAAGAGGTGGACAAAACTCCCATGGCAGAGGGAGAGGAACGTCAACTCAATCTCAAGCAACCACGAAGGCTCCAACCAAAGCTATGGATCAAGAGAAAGAGGAAGGAGTAGAGGAAGATCACATGGAAGAGAAGCATCCAATGGAGAATGCTAC
This sequence comes from Ceratopteris richardii, assembly GCA_020310875.1. Classification (NCBI taxonomy): domain Eukaryota; kingdom Viridiplantae; phylum Streptophyta; class Polypodiopsida; order Polypodiales; family Pteridaceae; genus Ceratopteris; species Ceratopteris richardii. The sequence goes on from CM035444.1 coordinate 85,225,247, forward strand.
AATTGTGGAAAACCGGGCCATTATGCAAGAGATTGTTGGTCCAAAGGAGGAGGCAATCAAGGATACAAAAGGAACCAAGGTTTATGCTAGTACTTCAACAAATTCAAAAAATGAGAACTTGCTTATGATGTATGGTTCAAGTGAAATAGTCAATTCATATTTTACATGGTACATTGATAGTGGTTGTAGCAACCATATGAGTTGCAATAAAGATGTTTTCTTTAATTTACATTCACCCATCACTCAAGGACATGTAGAGATAGGGGATGACATTGAGCACAAGTTTACACATGTGGGAGATGTTGCATTGAATGGATCTCAAAGGTCTAAGGCATTGAAGGATGTGTTGCATGTGCCAACCATCACAAAGAACTTGGTTTCAGTAGGTCAAATGGCTGAAAGAGGTTATGAGGTGAGGTTCAATGAGCAAGGATGGTTTGTTGAAGACTGTGCACCTAAGAACCAATTTAGGGACTTGTGGAGAAAGAGACTATACCTCAATCCCCCGCAAGTGCATATAGTGGGGATTCACGCTTTAATTATCAATCCGATGAGCATCAAAACCTAGCCGAGTGTATGAGGACATGCATTCAAATGGCAATCAATGCAAATGAATTACTCAAAGAGTGCAAACAAGGCAAAGACTGATCCAAACAAGCTCCAACTGTCAGTCATGGTGTCGCGATACTTAGAACAGCAGCCAACAGTAAATTGAGCTTTTCTCTCAGCTCCGAACTCCAAGTATAGCGAATAGCATATGCGTTTCAAAGCTCTCGAGAAGACGCATCCAATGGTGGTATTCTCACTCAATTATGACCCTTCTATTTCAAGTTATGAGCAAAATACTGAGTCGTGTGAATGACCTTCCTACACTTCATCACTTCCTACACTTCACACACACCTTAACCACAACAAACAAAAGCTTTCATGGATAGACAACACTTCCTAACACTCTTTCCAAGCAGCACACATACACACAAGCTCACAAAGAAGATGATACAGAGAGGAGAAGACACAAATTCGAATTTCTGTGCTCTTGATTCTCATTATGGCAAAAAGTCCTTACAAAGAGTCGCAAATTGACTTATATACTTGTGCCCTAAAAATGGTCCTTTCACACAAGAGACCGGCACTTTATTCACTAAAAGACTAATTTCCTACTAATTTACATGGATAAGCTTCTAATCTTCTATGGGGATGCATCTAGAGGACTCCTCTAGTGCATTTACATCGGAAAATATATTACAAGAATGGTTAAAAATTGGGTGTCCAAATCGGAGAAATTTTGGGGCCCTTCTTTTCCTCTGCCTTGTGCTCTCTTTGCTCTGCAACACTCTCCCCCCCTTTGTCTCTGTCGTCCCTTGACAGGCTTTACTTCTTGTCTTCAGCTTGTTTAAGAGGTCTGAATACACACACCCAGTGGTCGAAGAAGCAGTAAGGAGTGTCAGAGAATTTGTTATTTTATCCGATGTAAGTCCTTTGCTTTTTTTTTCCCCTTGATATCCCGTACATCACAAATTTGGGTTGCTACATTCAGTTGGGTTGCCATGCACGCCATCAATGACCTCTTTCTAGCTTTTGGTCCTCTGATTTGTCCTGGTTGCACACATCTGACCCTGTTGTATTGCTTTGAGCCTGTTTACTTTCTTTTCATCGCACGCTGTCAGCGGAAGGATTATTACCTACCAAATATTGTGGTTTCGGAACTGCTGGATATCTTCTTGCACTTCATGGATACTTTGCTGGCCCTGGTCCCTCCTTCCACTGACATGCTTTTTCCTTGATATGTGCGCCTGCGGGGCTTTGTGCAGAGATGGGTGTTGCGCCCCTGCGGAGCTTCTTGCAGAGATGTCTCTTCGGATATGATCTTTTCAGTGAAGCTCCTTTCGTTGTCTTCTTCTTTTCTTCTTTTTGCTTGATTCTCCCTCAACACTGCCCCCCTCCTGAACTCTATCGTCCCCGACAGGCTTTGAGAGTCGACGGGCGTATGTTCTATACACTTTTTGCTCTGTTTCATTAAGCAGATTGGCTTCACGTATCATTAGCTGCTTCCATTGTTTTGCTTTTACACCGTCATGTGGTGGTTGTCTATGATCGACAAAAAAACTTAGCTCATATGCCACTAATCTGGCATTCAGGTTGGATGACATCTTTAAGAAGATTTTTGAATCGATTTCAAAAAACCCTGTGAAAAAGGCTTCTTCGAACGTCTGCATGTATGTACTTGGCAAAAACATGAGTCGGGAATAATAGGCCATTATGGTAGGTCGGCTAGGCATAATAGAAAAATGAAAAGTGAGAATGTCTGTTCCCTGATTAATGCCAATGAAATTCAAAAATGTATATGCCGCATGTTTGAAGACTTTTAATACTGTGAGTATCATACTGAGTATTTTATTTGTCATTTTGATCATTAAATCTGGTACTGTTGCATAACTCTGCAGCCAAAACTCGATGGCATTTACCATATAATCCTCCGTTGGTAGATAGTTATGTGGTGGACTTGGAAGTAGTGGATAGTTTAGCCACTGTTTATTGATTACACCGGTCTTTTGCATATCCAAAAATTCTCTGGCTTCTCTTCTAGGAGGTGTTGGACAAAAAGATGGATTTACCTGTAATAAATATGGTGCCGCTTGCCAGTGCACCTGTAATGTAGGATGTTTCTCCAAAAATTTTTGTCTCCAAACAGGCTGCACCGCTTCAAATTCTTCTTGCGTATAAGTGAATGTGTCATGTTTGAAGGGCATCTGTTTGTCTGGATTTTTCTGTGTGATCTTTTTGATGTATTGTCTTGTTTTCTCTTTCATCAGTCCGTACGGAATGTTGAAAGGCTTCATGATCTTCTCTAAGTCTTTACCTTTAATCTTTGCTTCTTTCATGACTTTGATGACTTCATCTTCAAAATGTTCTGTCAACCGGGACACCAATAGTGCCCGTTCCCTCTGGCCTATTTCTGTAGTGTATAGCATTGGATGATCATCATGTGGTTCCGCCATCTGCTCTTTTATTGGATAATTATAAATCAGGGGAGATAGAGGACGTACCTCTACCTCGTCAGTAGGATTTTCTTGTCTTGGCTCTACTGATGTCCCGATTGATGCTTTCGCTTCTGCTTTGGTCTCTAATTGTGCTATACATTCAGTCTTCTCTTTATTTTCTTGCATGGCTGCTCTGAGTGCTTCTTTTGCTGCCAGCAGTTCATTGCCAACTTCTGCTACATGATCCATATTTTCACTGTAGCTTGCTGCCAGTCTCGCGTTAGCCGTGTTCACCTGTTTCCGAAGCTCGATGGTTTCTGAGGCATACTTTAGAGTCCATTCTTCTCTTAATGCTTGCTCTTGTTTCAGCATATCTGCATATTTTGCAATCTGATCTCTCAACTCTTTCTGATCAATATCTGTTGTTTCTTGTTTTTCGATGGGTTGATCATATAGCAATGACTTCATTAATTCTTTGTTTCTTTTTCGTAAATTGTCATTTTCCTCCATATACACCTTTAGTTGTGTTTCTAGTAAGTTGCTTCTAGTTTTCATTCTCTCTTTGTCGGCCTCGCTGGCTTCATATAATCTTTGTAGGTTTGTCAGTTGTGCTTGGAGTTGGTGATGCTGGGCCATCAATGTATCACATTGTGATTTTATTGCTAGTAACTCCGTTCCCTTGGCTGCAATCTCTTTTTGGGCCTGGATAAGTTGTGCAGATAGTTGTTCACTCATAATTTGAAACTGATTCTTTGTCCTCATGGCTTTGTCGTAATCTGCATCTGTATCCATTATCTGTTGTTGTGTATCCATGGCTGTTTGGATCATTTGTTTGACAACAGGTTTTAATTGAGTAACATCCACATTTAGCCATGTGGTAGGGATGCTAGGTTCTTCACCTGTTATCACATCTTTTCCTTTGGCTACATGCAATGTGGTATCATGAGGCTGCCTAATGTGGAGTTGTATCCTTGGCTCAGCCTCCATGTGGTCCATCTTGCCTTGAGGTGTATCATCCGGTACCTCAATCACAATGGGCTCCTTACTTGGCTGTTGGCCTGATTCCTGGTCTATTGGAGTTTGTATTTCTTGTTTGATAGGTGGCACGACATCTTTATTAGTTATTGGAGCTTCCTTGATACTGATCTTTGACGTATCATTCAATTGAACGACGTGCTCTGGTTCATTTGGTTCTTCTATGTTCTTTGCTTGTTTTTGTTCTTTGTTTGGCGTGACTTCAACTTGATTGATCTCTGTCCAATCTTCATTGTGTGTTTCTGGTTGCATATTTGTATCCAGGGTGTCATTCTCACAACTTGATTCTTCATTAGAGCTTGATTCCTCCAATCCTATTTCTTTGTATCTCGAAGGTACTTGATGAGTTGCGTTATCCTTCTATTTCTTTTCCTAGCTCGCCTGTCTGTAATGGTGACCTTGAATATTCAAATTTATCTGCCCCCGCATATACTGATGTGTTTCTTCCAGGGCTGCAGAGAGATCTCTCTTAGTAATGGGTTGTTGGGTCCCAGGAATCTTTGGTAAGATGTGTGTCCTCTTCGAAGTGGGTGTCTCCTGAGCTTCTTCCTCTCTTAAACGTTTAGTTCCTTTCATAGGTGTCTTTGAGTTGGTTCCTACTTCTTCAATCGTGATGACTATTTTCTTTTTCTTTGGGACCGTAGCTGACTTGGCGTATTTGGCTAGCCCTTCTAAGGTTGGCATCTCACGCAAGCAGTTTTTCATATCAAGTGCCTCATAGATAAGTAAGGCCAAAGCTGAACTGCCATTGAGAAACTTTTTTTGACCCCACTTCTTCTTGGCTTCAAATAGACGTTCTTGAACATATGGAGTCATATTTACTTTATTGCCGACTTGCCTCATAGCATGTGAGAGCAGTTGCACCACGATCTTTTGAGGTGCTGTGTATCTATGCATACTCGGGAAACAAAAGTGTTGGTGCACTAAGCGAACAACATCTTCAATATCAGTTCTATTGATATCCAAAAAGGATCTCTTTTTTGGATCATGACATTCCTCCTTGACATTAGTGAGCCCTTCTTGATTCCATCCAAAGGCTTTGTTGATCAGTTCATGAGTGAATTGAATTGTTTTCCATGTACCCACTTTGTCCAGTACTCTTGCTTCAGGAACTGATATCTTATTTGCTGCCGGCTGAAGTGTATTCATCACTTGCGTACACCTCTGGAAATCTGGCAGATAAATAGGTAGTCTGAGAAATGCATCTATTCCTGCTTGTGTCCAGACATCCGTCATGCACGGTAATCCTTGTATGATGGTCTTAAAGTCTTGGGACATAATAGGGAAGTAGTGATCCCTGTCCATAATCTTGATGGTGGCCATGAAAATGAGGTCCGACACCGGTTGGTCATCCAGAAACCAATGGCCTCTTGCTTTTGTTATAGATTCTAGTGGAAGAAGCTGAACCTCATCCTCTTGCGTCGCTTCGGAATTAGTAGATGCCATCTGCACTCAATATAGAGTATGAATTAGTGGCAAGAGAGTATCAGAAGCCCTCCTTCATTTGTCTTTTATAAGATTGGCAATGTTTCGCGTGAATGGTGTCGTCCCTTCCCCGTGGGTGTGAGAAAGGTAATACCTGGGATTTTTCATAATTTTAGACATTTTTATGTTTTTGCCTGAAAGAAAAACAGAAAAGTTAGTTCATAGCCGAAGCGGTTATTAATTTTTTAATAATTTTCTTTAGGTTATGTACAAGTGCTCTCCTAGTTCCCAAGAGGGAAATGTGCGTCACTATCCTGAAATAGAAGAATAGCGTGCCGAATGTTTGGCCTTGTAATGTGGCCCTATCATGCATACTTTGGATTCTGGTAACTCCATATGCGTGCAACTCGAGTTATTTGGTTGATGTTTACGGCTTGCTTTATCTTTCGGCATCCAAATCTGCTTTATTCTGTTGGGGGAAATCGTGCTCCCAACCTTCCTGGTGAATGTGATGCTTCTCATTTGTTGCTTTTGCTTTGTCTGCCTTTTGAATCTTGGAATGACATGTGAATTGTATGTAGACTCCAGCTCTATCCTGTAACAGTTTAGCTTCTGTCGCTTTGCCTTTAGATCATACTGATTTTCCTTGTTCATTGGTTCGTCCTTTTTGATGATTGTCCTTTGAGTACATGAATTGGGAATCCATATTTGTGTGCGGTCCGACTGGGCGGCTATCACCTTCTTCGGAATCCATACTTTAGCAATTCTTTATGGAACTGAATATCTAGAGCGATTTTCATATTGGTTCTGTGGGTTCTTCTGCTGTAGCAAGTAGTCCTTCTGTTGAAGATATGCAGCCATTTGGTCCTTCCTTATCCAAGCTTGTCTAGTGTACGGAATGGGGTATGTTCTAATAGGTGTAGACTTGTGATTACCTGGAGAACTAGTCTCTCTTGTGCATGGTTCTTCGCTAAGGCTGTTTTCAAATAGAATGACACTCTTGTGACTTGCTAGATTAGAAGATGGTATGCAAGCAGGATTCGGTGTGTCCTCACATGAAGTACTCGATGAAGGGGTATCCATAGTGCTAGTGAACATGCATTCATCACTGAACTCATTTGGATGAGTTTTTGGCTCTATACTTGAGGCTTTGATTGGTCGTTCGTCTAGCGTGCTGAATACTTCACAATGTCCTATCTTAGCTGAGATGTATCCTAAGGCCAATTGAATAGTCACCTCATATTCGTATATCCAGTCTTGACCTAACACAAGCTCTTCCAATAAGTCCTGGTCATGACATACTAAGAGTTTTTGTTCCATTGTGTTGTTTCCTAAGTGTAGAGGTAAGGTAATCTCTCCTATACACTTGGTGATCTTTCCTCCTATTCCTATCAGCTGTGCCTTTGATGGGCGTAATTCTTCCTTGAGTTGCTGAGTCAATGAAAATTTGATGCAGCTTATAGCAGCTCTTGTGTCAATGAGAGCATCCACTAAGTGGTACTCCGTTTTTCCGGCTCCCGAATTCAAATATGGTTTTGTCCTTTGTTGACCTAGATTTTCGGTGGCTCTAAAATTAGCCATTGGGATGAGTTCCTCTCCTAGGCGATATCTCTCATCTCTCTCTCTCTCATCCACTCTTTCCATTTCTTGATTCGTTCTAGTGCTTCTTGTCTGGCTTCCTCTCGTATTCTTTCTTCCTCTAGACGTCTATTTTTACCCGTTATCAGTCGTGACATCATTTCTTCAGTCAATGGCTCTAAATATTTATTCACTCGACATCCACTGATATAGTTTGGTAATACATCTCCATCTAGAGTTGCTAAGCTGATGGCTCCGCTGGTGGATATGCGATTAATGATTAATGGGCCATATCCTCTTTTCTGCAATTTCTTAGTGTGTTGTTTCAGGGTATATACCAAAACTAAATCTCCTTCCTTCAAATTTTTGTCTTTAACATGAGCATCAAAATATGCCTTTTGTCGCCTTTTAGCAGCATAAATCCCTGCTACTGCTTGTAACCTAGTTTCGTGTAGCTTCTCTATTTGTTCCAATTGAGCTGAGAGTTCATGTCCTATCCACTCATAAGTTGTTGCTACTCTGAGAGTGGGTATTAAGAAATCAATTGGCAAAATGGCATTTTGTCCATACACTAAGTTAAAAGGAGTAGTTCCTATGGCGGTTTTGTAAGCTACTCTGCATGCCCATAAGGCATGATGTAATTGTTTATCCCAATCAGATCTACCATTGTTCACAATTTTAGTGAGAACTGTGCACAAGATTTTATTTGAACTTTCGGCTTGTCCATTGGCTTGTGGATGATAAGGGGCTAATTTCTTATGAATTACCAAGAATTCATTCAGTAAGGCTTCTATTACTTCATTCACAAAATGCGTACCTCTATCATTCACAATTTCTATCGGTAGTCCAAATCTAGTGAAAACGTTCTCGAAGAGAAACTTGGCAGTAGTTCTTGCGTCATTTTTCTTGGTTGCTTTGGCTTCAACCCATTTGGTCAGATAGTTTGTGGCTACAATTATGTATTCGGCATGGGATCCTTTAGCTGGGGGGCTAATAGGTCCTATGAAGTCTATTCCCCATTAAGTAAAAGCCCTGGCACTCATCATGGGTTTTAGTGGCATTTCGTCCCTTCTAATTGGATATTTTGTTCATTGACACGTATCACATCGTTGAACATATGTGGCTGCATCTTGATGTAAAGTTGGCCACCACATTCCCGCAATTTTTGTTGTTTTAACTATAGAGAAATGTCCTCCTGTAGCTCCTGCATGTGCCATCTCTAAAACAATAAGATACTCATCTTCATGAATGCACATTCGCAAATGATTATCTCTTCCTTGTTTAGAGAGTTGTTTTCCTATAAGAGCATAGTCCTTACTTTGTTCTACAAGTGCTCGTTTTCTTGCTAGCGTGGCTCCTTCTGGGTACTCTTGGGTCTTTAAGAACTTCACTAGAGGCATGCTCCATCTTGGTGCTACAGTGGAGTAGCATAGAGTGGAGTTCTCTTCTGGATTCTGTTCTTGACAGGTTGGGCAGGCTGATACATAGTTATGCGCATCCCTCTGCATGGTTGGCCAATATATGCCCAATCTTCTTAGTGTTTGCCATGTTCTATTCGCATTTAGATAAGTTTTCCATTGATTTACATGTGCTTTTTGAAGCCACATTTCCTGTTCCTCTTCTTCTATGCATCTCATGAGTACTCCACTTGAGTCTTGGTGATACAAACTTCCAGCAATGATATGAAGGTTTTTAGTCTTCCATAGGTCTTGAGTTCGGTTTGGTGTGATCCCATCTTTAGGTCCATGCGTGAGTATAGGGATCAACTTTTCTGCCCATTGGGGACATACCTCGAGATTAAAAAGGTACGTATCTGGCAGATCATCTGGTACTCCTATGGGTGGTTCACCATGTGTCATCCTTGATAAGTGATCTGCTCTTATGTGGGTATTCCCTTTCTTTACTACTACCTCAAAATCAAATTCCATCAACAATAGAAACCATCGTACTAGTCGTCCTGTATTACAAGGCTTATTGACTAAGTATAGTAGGGCTTGATGATCAATAAAGAATTTGAATTTCTTTGCCAAAAGGTAATGTCGGAACTCCTTTACTGCGTATACCATCCCTAGGCCTTCTCTTTCGGTTGTGGTATAATTGCGTGCTTGATTCAATTGTCTACTAGCATAGGCTATAGGGTGATCTAACTTTCCTGTATCTGCAGGTTGAGCTAGGAGGCAACCAATGGCAAACTTGGAAGCATCCACGTGAATGTGAAATGGCTTGTTCCAATTGGGTACTCTAAGGATTGGTGTTGAACTCAATCGACTCTTTAATTTGTTAAAAGCCTTTTCACATTCTTCAGTCTAGTTAAACTGAGTCAATAATGCATAAAGAGGTCTAGCAATTATGGCATACATATGTATAAACCTTCGGTAGTATCTGCAATGTCCCATAAATGCTTGGACTTCTTTAGCAGTCTTTGGTCTCGGTAAATCCAGAATTACTTTGATTTTGTCTTCATCCGTTGAGATTCCATTCTTAGAGACAATATGTCCTAATATCTTTCCTTGTCGAACCATGAAGACACATTTTTCTGGGTTGAGGCATACTCTATATTGTCGACATTTGGCAAAGATCTTTCCTAGTTCAGGGATATGCTCTGATCGTATAGATGAATAAGTACATAGATCGTCCACGTACACCTCCATGCTCCTTCTCAAGAACTCCTTAAATACATGACACATCAATCTTTGGAAAGTGGCTGGGGCATTGGTTAGGCCGAAAGGCATAACCCTAAAGGCGTACACTCCCCATTCAGTTGCAAAAGCTGTTTTATGTTGGTCCTCAAGAGCAATGGCTACCTGATTATAGCCTGAAAAGCCGTCCAAAAAACTATAAACTTCCTTTCTTGCCACTCTTTCCAAAAGATGACCCGTAATGGGCAATGGGTAACTATCTCTTATGGTGGCAGCATTTACTTTTTTTAGATTTATGCATACTCTTAACTTACCATTCTTTTTCGGTACAACCACCAAAGGCGACACCCATTTTGTGTGTTCAATCTCATATATGAACCCAGCTTCTAACAACTTATCTATCTCTTCCTTTATCTTTGCTGAGTAAACATCGTTATATGTGTATGGTCTTTGTTTGGGAAGGTTTAGCTTCAGATGTCATAGGGATTCTATGTGCACATATAGATGGATCTACTCCTTTCAAATCCTTATAGGTCCAGGCAAAGACATCCCGGTATTCCCTTATGAGGCGTATTAACTCTTGTTCTTCCTCCATTGAGACATCCTGTCCTATAAAGGTACATCGTTCTTCTCCTTCCTCTAAGGTTACTACTATTTTCTTGGTCTGTTCTTTATTTTCATATGCTATTCGTGGCTGTGCTTCTCGTTTTGACATTTGAATAGCAATTCTTCTCTCTTCTACTTCATATTCTTTGAAGTGGGCGGGCGCTTCAAATTGGTCTTGAGGCTTGTTTTCTTCATCATTTTTTGCTTTTTCTAATCCAAGCTCCTCTTCCTGTGTTGGTTCTCGATTTATTTCATTAGCTATGACACTTACTTCTTGATTTCCACTTTCTATTTCCATTTGCTCTTGCTCCATTTCAATGCTCTCATAATCCTCTTTCCATTCTTTTTCTATCACTTCCCCTTCTTTAGCCTCTTGAAGAACTACCACGTATAGACTAACGTCATATCCTTCCTCGTCAATGCATTCATTCATGGTTATCACTTCTTCGTTTACACACACATCGAGAGTGGCTAAAATCTCCATCCAACCATGAGGTTTGAATTCTTCATCTAGGAAGATTTGAGGCATATAGGTTGGATCTTGTACTGATCTAGCAACTCCTTGCCTTTGTTGCCATCCTTTCCTCCTATCCTCTTCTTTTTTTGCAATTTGGCATATCCATAGATGAGTGTCTTCGTCCATCCATGATTGATCACTTGAACCTATACTATGAATCGACTGATTATCTTCCTCCTTATGAATTTGATTCCATTGTAAGGGGGGAACATCTTGATATGTATATGTGTGGAGGTTTATTCTTGTGGTGGTTCCTTCATGCTGTAGATATACAGCGTCTTCTCCCCAATCTTGCACTACCTTTAGTTGTCTCATGAAAGGTCTTCCAAGTATCATTTCATAATTGCTAGGCCTTTCAAATTGACATATCGCTAAGGTGTGCTCGAATTCAACTCCACAAGTGGTAAAAATTACTCGTTCCAATAATCCCAAGGGTCGTTCAGTGTGTCCGTCTGCCATTTGTATCTTCATGCGTGTTGGACTTAGAGCGGGTTTTCCCCATTTCTCCCAGATTTCTCTAGTAGCAATTCCTACTCCAGATCCAGAATCTAAGATGGCTTTAGTAGTGTAACCTCTATAGGTAATTGGAAGGCACGTGTTTCATTCATCTCCCTCACTAAAATCTCCAACCTTATCGATTGGGATTTTTACTGTGTTTACTTCATCAGACATCTCCTTCTCTTCCACCTTGATCTTCATTTGACTGGTTAATCTCTCCTTCAAATGTGGTTTGACCTTCAACAATTCTTCCAATGTCAGAGTGCAAGGGATTTTTACCTTTCTAAGGTGTTGTATGATATCCGATGTTTGGACTGATGGGTTCAGTTCTTTTTTCTGTATCAAGAATACAATATAATTCCGAATTATGTTCGTACTCTCCTGTGTAATTTGGCAAAACCTTTACACTATCATTTTCTTCGTTACTTGGATCAATTGGTATTTTTTCTTCTGAATTCAGTTCAGGTATGGAGTCTTCAATTTCACCTTTTGCTTCTAGCTCCTCAAAGGGTGGGTCTATTCCTTCCACTTTCTTCCACCGGTCTTCTTGGACTCTTGCCCACAAATCTTTAGGCCATTCCCCTTCTACTTCGGGAACAATGGATCCTTCCCTTTTATCCTCACAGTAATTTCCATTATGCATCTTCCTTGCTTCGAGTTTCTCGGGTTCCTTAGGGATGACACACTCTTGGAATTCTTTTTCAGGAATTCGTGAATTGGGTAATTGAAGAACAATTTTTTCTAAGGTCTGTTGAGCCACTTCAATTAATTTTTTGCATATCTCCAACCTTTCCTTCTCTAGGTCACCTCTTGGATATTCTCTTTCATGTTGTTCGATGGTAGGTCTTGCTCTTATTCGTGCCTTGTACGCCTGAATCCACATGGCTAATTCTTCAGGCATGGGATCTGCTAAAACTGATCCTACCTCTTCTTTTTTTGACTTTCCCTTCCGATTTTCTCCTTCCTCTTCTTGTTTCTCTTTTAGATTTTGTTCGCTCTTCTCAATTTCCTTCTTTTGTAGCAATTTCTTTTCCTTTATCTTGTCTCTACGGTTCTTCCATCTTTGTGTTCGTTTGCTTACAACGCTTCTCTCAGGCTCTTTCGAGTCTTCAACTACTTGAGGTGTAGGTATGTTCATTTTTCTGTCACCTTGATCATTCTCCTCAGTTTTGTCTGGGGTTCCTCTAGCTTTGGCTCTAGTTATTGCTTTCAATGGTACAGTATACTCCTTGTCGCTTCCTGATGATTCTATCACTTCTATCATGTTAATCTGCACGTTAGAGTTAACTTTGTTGGGGTTCTTGGGGCAATCTCTGAAAAGGTGTTCTTTACCACAATCACTACAATACCCTTCCCAGACTCGCTGTGGTGGTGGTGGGTTTGGTAGTGTACATTCTCTGATATAATGATCACCTCCGCATCTATAACATGGTCCTCTAGGTACAGGCGGTCTGTTCATAGGTCGGGGGGTATGGATGCCCTAGGGGCTGTGTACATCAATGACACATAGTCATGCTCGTATCCGTAGGAACTATCTGGCACTTCCATGCCATAGGTATATGGTTCGTACATTTGTCCATATTCTATCATAGAGCTCTCATAACTGGGATAGTTTCCTTGACTATGGTCATAAGATGAGTCATATGGTTCATTGCTAGGCAATGGTGTGGCTGGGACTATCGCTCTCTCTAGGTTTTCTTCAGGTTGAGCCATTTTCACTAGGACAACATTCTGAGGATGGGGCGGTTGTTGTCCTAACACCGGTTGTGGTTGAGTGTACCCTTGATAAGCATATGGTCGTGGTACAGGTGCCTGCTGCTGATAGGTGGGATATCTAAGGGCTTCTCCTCCTAGATCTCTCTGAGGGTACCCATAAGGTCTCATGAGTGGTTGTGTTGGTCTTGCTTGCCTATTGTAAGGACAATTTTCCGAGCTGTGATTTGTGTATTTTTGTTCTATGCTGCAATATTGTAGAGGGCCTGGAACGGGTGGTCTATTGTAAGCATAAGCAAGTGGTGGGACTACTCCCCTAGTGCACAAATGAGAGGGATGATCACCTCCACAATGCATACATCTTCTAAGCATGGGCACTCTCATTGGGTTGTTGGGGTAGTTTCTCTGTCCTTGAACGTTCAACTTCTTTGCTACTAAGTCAGCTATTTCCTCTACATTGTTCTTAGGGTTTGATGTGCTGCTGGCCGAATCTTCACTTTTGACACTACCTTGAGGTATTTTCAGATCTTCTGCTAGATTGTCTTCTAGGTCGATACATTCCTTCATACATTCTTGCAAAGTTTGTACTCTTTTCACATACACCAGAGATCTTAATGATCCATTCAATAATCCTTCCAAAAATAATGACACCATTTTGTTTTGAGTGGGCCTCTCTTCCACTGGGCGTCTATCCACATACTGCTTGAATCTTCTTGCTGCCAATCACACTGATTCTGTAGGAGCTTGCTTAAAGCTATGGATTAATGATGACGAGTTGTTTTTAATTCCAGACTTAGTGAATTCCTCAATCATTTCTTGATAGACTTGTTCCATATTTTGAAAATTGTTAGGATCTAATGGCTGGAACCAAGCTAAAGATGTGTCTGTCAAAGTTAGACCAAAAGACTCATATTGGATAAAAAAATCTTCTACTTATTCCGCTCTGATTACTTGCTTAAATTCAGCTATATGATTGTAAGGTTCACTAGATCCATCATAGTGATTTCTCATGCATTTGGCAACTTGAATTGGCCTTAACCTTCTTCCTCCTTCAGGCGATCTAGGCATTACAGGGAAAACTGGTCTTCCAATGGGTATACCAGGTCCTCTTGCTACAGGTGGTCTAACTGGGACATGAATTCCATTTCTTGGGTCCACAAGTGGTTGAGGCCGATAATTAGGGTTATTTGCAGGCATAGCAAACTTCACATGTGGTCTAACCGGGATTTGAGTTTGTTGTGTTTGTCCTGACTGTTGAAATGAATTATTCTGAGAGGTTCCATGTGGGTTTTGTGAAGTAGTGGCTTGATCCCTCGCGGCAAACACTGGAATGTTTTGATATTTCAACCCGGCTCTCTCTGAATCTGTTAGGGGCCAATACCTTCTCTGATTTTTGTCCAAATACGTGATGATGGTGGGGAAGTCAGGATCTTGTAACTCATAGACAGTCACAGGGTTAGGGGCTGCTTCCCATATTGAAGAGTGGGCTCTAAGGAGATGCTCCATTCCATTGATCAAATACACATCCATTAAGGAGTCATCTTGGGGAATCAGGTCTCCTCTCCAAAATCTAACAACAGTAGATCTCCCTCTAGGTGTGGTCACTTGCTCTTCAATTCCTTCTTCATTAGGGTTTGGAGCAATGTTTTCTTCCCCAAGTTCATTGATATTTTCAGGATGTTCTGTGACAACATACTGGATGTCTCTCTTGTCCATATAAATTCCTCCTGCATACTTAACTGCTGGCCTAGGCACTATGTAAGCATCTGAAGCTTTCTTCAGTCGGGCCACTGATCGGTTTAGTCCATCTAGGTATATGGGTATCTCATGTTGATTGGTGGTCACATATTCTAAAGATGTCCGATATTCTCCCTCAATAATTGACATCATGCCAATCATTGGTACAGTGTTTTGCATATCCTCTGAAGCCATAGGAATTTCTTCTTCTGACTCACTAGAGGTTTCAGAATACTGTGAACGGCTACTTGGTTCGGCTACACTTCCTACAGAAGAGATTACACTTCTTTGGCTTCCTAGGGTTCTCCCAGATCTTAGGTTCATTCACTTTAAAGTTCTATTTAACCTTGCCAACCCCCAACTTCTAGAGTTTTTCACTAAAGGTCAGAATTCTAGAAAAATTTTGGTTGGGAAAGGACTGATTATGAAGTCTCAATTCACGATACTTGACCCAAAAATTTCACGATACTCAATCCTTGAACTTGTTTTCAACATGAATAAGTGGTTGCATACGCCCTTCAATTATCACTAGTTCATTGTCATTTCCAACCACATGTGGTGTATTTCAAGGGTCAAAAATAGATTTAAGAAGTGGCTATATATGCTGAATTTTGATTATTTTATGGTCATCTTTAGAGGCACAATTGTTTTGAATAGCATTGCCTCATTGGATACAACATCCCGACTACGTATTACCTTCTTGAGTTGAGATAGCCATATTTTGTAGCCCATTTCACCTTCATCTTCATAACCCATGAAGTCTCCTTTCATGGAGTTTGCATCTAACTTACTCCTCAACTTAGGCCTTATATGCACAAAAGCATCACAACCAAAGATGCATAGATGGTCATATGAAACTGGTTTGCTAGACCAAACCTCTTCCAAAATGCCACCTTTTAAGGATGTGTGAGGGGATTGATTGCAAACATGAGCTTCAATTTTCAAAGTCTCTCTCCAAAATCCATGAGAGAGATTAAAATAGCACGTATCTCACCCTCTCACATAAAGTCCTGTTATCCTTTTTAGACACATCGTTAGAAGAGGGGCTGAGGTTGAACTATTATCTCCCTCTTAATACCAATATTTCCACACAATCTATTGAATTGAGCACTTATAAACTCACCTCCATTATCAGTACATAAGCATTTCAGCTTTCCACTTATTTGGGTGGTAAACAAAGGATGAAATTTTCTAAATGCAGCAAAGAATTCATCTTTAGATTTTAGCAAACAAACCCACAGCTTCCTAGATTATTCAACAACAAAGAAAACAAAGTAAAGAGCACCCCCCATAGATTTGGTGGGCATGCTACAAATATCAAAGTGGACAAGATTTAGTACATTAGAATTACCAGAGACACTTGAGTAAAATGAACTCTTCACTTGCCTTCATATTGTTATTCATGACAAAAATCACGTTTTGAGCCTTTAGCATCAAAATTGTCCAAATTACATAGTTTAGCAAGCCTTTTTAGCTCATGTGGCCAAGCCTTTTATGCCATGATTCCATATGTGAATGGATTTTAGTCAAAGCAATAAACTTTCCCAAAAAACTTTACCGTGCAAGCAATAAAGATTCCCTTTCTTTGTACCTTTAATAATCAGCCTAGAGCCTTTGATAAGCTTCCATGACCCCTTCTCAAAGAGGGTACTATATACATGCATATCCATTTTCCCATAAAACAATAGGCTTTCTTGATGCTTGGTACATACCTTACATCATGTAAAACCAGCTCATTAGTGCCATCTACAATGAGATGAATTGTGCTAATACCTTCAATAGAACAAGCATGGTTACATGTCCATGGCTAGCTGCATGAAAAGTAGCAAAACAATCCTTAATAGGAGTAACATTGAACAATGCACCTGAATCCACAATCAATGTTTGTTACAAAGCATCATTCACAGTAAGCGAAGCATCAATTTGATCCCTCTTGGTGATCTGCATATCTTGTGCATGAATATTAACTAAAGTATCATTAACTTTGGCTTAATCTGCTACCATAGTAGCACAAAGAATATTTTCTGCATTTGATAATTTTGCAATGATGAAACTAGAGGATACATCAACATTATCAATGTCCTTGTCCTTTGTGCTATCTTGTGCTTCATTCTTGGTGTCCTTTTTCTTCTTGTCACCCGTATTCTTCTTTCTATATAGTTCAACTTTGTAGTATTTGTAATAATGATTCTTGTGACCTTTCCTACCATATTGGTAACAAGTCACTTCATCCTTACCTTTTCTTTTGATCTTGCTCCTTTGTGCAGTTCCACTTTTCTTATTTATTTTTTTTATAGCCACATGGCTGAACCATTTCCCTCTCCACTGGCTTTCACTAATTTCCTCATTCAAAATAGAATCCCTCATATCATTAAGGGTAAGGTTGGGGTTATTCGAAAGTGAAACAACCAATGTTTCCAATGAATCAGGTAAGGTCATCAACAAGAATATGGCCATAAGCTTAATATCAAATGCAAGTAATATAGAGTCCTACAATTGCGAGAGGGTACCTATAAAAGCAAATAAGTGCTCAACTACACTTTTTGACTCATCAATATGCATACTCACTAGTTTACACATAAGATGCACTTGATTTACATGCATGGTAGTTTCATTAGGTGGTCTTCAACTTCTCGCACTCCTCAAAAGCACTTGTAAGGCCCTTCAGATCCACTAAAATTTCACTTGATAAAATCACCTTGATATAATTGATGGCCTTGTTGATTAGGTTCATCCATGCTACATCTGTGATATCTTCATGCTTGTGTTCCTCAAGATCCCATTTGCAATCTTTAAAAAAGAGGATGTTGAGCACACTCTCTTTCCATAAATCAAAGTCGATGCCCTCAAATCTCTTGATTTCAAACAAGTTTTTGACATCAAAGGAAGTAGAGGCCATGTTTGCCACATTGACAACTTCAAAAATGTGATAGAAAAAGGTTAAATTCACCCACTATCCTATGCAAAATTACCTAATGAGACTATAGCTGAGAAATCAAGCCCAAAAACTATTCAACACAAAAGGCATATATAGATGTAAAACAGAGTCAATGGGTGCTTGTTTTTGCAAAAGCCCCAATTTTGTTTGTAGCAACATGACCTATAAATTAGAAAAATGACTTGTGGTAATAAGTTTCTAACAGTATGCACTTCCATAATCCTTATACATGTACGCGCACTTGAAATGAGAGAAAATCTCTACAACAAAGGACCTCTAAATGAAAAATAAGAAGTGTGGAAGCTGAAAATGACATGTGGGAATAAAAGAGGCATCATAAAGGAGATTCTCCATGATGAAACTCTCTAAAAAACTCAAAATTTACTTCATCTTTGTAGTGGTCTTGAGAAATCCTTTAAAAACAACACTTCTATCATGAAAAATGGAATTCTTTTGTGACGAAATTCTCCCAAATGCAAGAAAATGCCTTTAGCCTCCTAACATACGCTAAAGTAGAAAAGAATTTGGAGCAACTTTGTGATGAAGAAATAGCTCAATCTCTAATACTAGTTGAAAAAGTCTATGGAGAGCTACATGGTAAAACGCCAAGGGAATGGGCTGCTACATGAGGATAGAGGAGAGAGAGAAACTTGCATAGAAATTTGTAGAAGACGATGGAGAAGGTAAAGTTGAAGAATCTAGATCAAGTCTTATTGATGTGATTTTTAGATCATTTGGGCATGTTCACACATGAACAACGACCAAAAGTCAAAGGAAAAGAGTAAATGCATATAACTCCCCAATTTTGAGTCCAAAAAATATAACAAAAATATGTTTGTAAAGTTCTAGGTGAGATTTATCAGTTGGAGGCTCAAAATATAGAAAAGGAGAGTCCTTGGGGGCTTTATACTCAATAGGTGGTTGTCATCCCTTTTCCATCGTTTCAATTTACACCACAAATCATGACTTTGAGAGAATGAATACTTGGAAGTATCTTGATTCATTACCCTTGGATATCATCCTTGTGGCGATTTTTGTTGAATGTGTGAATGAGTGAGGAATCACAAATAGAAGTACACACAAGAGTGAAGAAGGGGATTTATGCACAAGAACACGTGATGGTTGAAAGAGCTCTCTATCGATCAATGATAAAAAATATGAGAATGAGTGAAATGAGAGCTATATGTGAATCCCCATGTAGTAAATAATATTACATATGAGTATATCGTGTATATGTGGTTACATGGGGAAAAAATCTCTAGCCAAATCTAGAGTAAAAAGTAACTATATATAGGGAAACAATTCACATCAAAGCTACAAGAGGGACACATAAGTGCAACAAAACCCCTTGGAGCGAATGATATGAAGATACAGGGAGTGAGAGATCAACCCTGAGAAGGTAATAAGCCTAAAGTTCTGCAAAAAGCTTCAAACTGGAGTTGCTAAAAGAAAGAATAAGTCTCTCGTGGAAATGGCAAGCTGTATGGTCAAAATTCAAGCTTTATCACATAGCTTTTGGCTTGAGCTTGTTATGTGTTTAGCATATGTACTTAATAGGTGTCCCACCAAAGCACTGCAATTGATCACTCCATATGAGGCTTGACATGGTCGCAAAAGATCCATTGCTCATCTACATGTCTTAGGTTATTTATCATATGCATTAGTGTCAGAATAACAACATAGAAAACCATATGATAAAGTAGTGAAATGTATTTTTCTTGAGTATAGTTCTAAAATAAAAAGCTATTATCTGTGTCATCCATAGCTTAAACATATTTTGGTTAGCTATGATGTTGTTTTTGTGGAAGATGCAATTCAGCCATTAATTTCATGTAACAAGGAGACATCAATTAGTTGTAAAGATGTATATGAAACTTTGCTGTCTCTTATTATACGTGAACAATCAAGTGCTGGTCCAAATGAGGCAATTTCTTAATATTTACAGGTTTCAAGTGATGATGCAGATCATTCCATTTCTGATGTAGATTTACATGATGCAATTCTTGATGAGAAGATTAACATAGAGGATGCAAAAACTATACCTGAATGGTTGGTATGGACTTTGAGAGATAGAAAATTAGATGCATCATTCACATATTATACTTGTTATGTCTCTCATAGTGCTTCCTTTGCATCAAAGTGCTATGCAATGGCTGTCTCTAGTCTTTATCATGAGAATGAGTCTATTTACTTTGATGAAGCACTGTTGGCAGTAGTCAAAGGCATAGACATAGAGGAAGCATGTAGAGGCGGACCACAAAGAGTCATGGGGAGCCACACAATCATTTTTTTTCAAAGAAATATACTTCATGTTACTTTTCCAAAACTCCAAACAGTGATTTTGATCACTTCTGTAACATATGTATCATAAACATACCCAATTTTGTATTTAGTAGCTCCATTTTGTACAATTCAAGGAGTCCTCGAGCTTGAAGAGCTTTGGTAGAACAAGCATACCAATTTTGGCTACTTTTTGATCTCGGTTAGACCTTCAAATGCCCCTTAGAACCTATTTTCTAACTATGCCAATCACTAAATGTGAAACTGGTCAAAAGTAGTATAGAATCTATAAAAAGAGCTAGAGAACTAATTTTTGAGGTTAGCTAGTTAGATAGAATGAACTACTATTGAATAGTGTGAACTTGAGCTTGTAAGAGTGTTATTGAGCAATAGAGTCTACTTTCTACCTTCCATTGTGTCTTGCTTGTCTATTCCATGTGTGTGTGTACGTGTGTGTGCATCTTCATGCTTCTCACCTTCACTCTCACTACTTCTTGCATTCATCATCTTCATATCACTTCTATCTCTTCCACGGATTGAGAAATAAAGGAGGTGATGCTTACGCTTGAGCGACACCAAATTTTGGCATCGTTGTCGGGGATCGAGTTCTACGAGGAACACTTGATGGTAAGAGTATAGCAAGAATCGGCATTGGAAGGTAATTATTATAGTTTTTGTTGTTGTTTTTGCATAGGTTTTAGTATTTGTCATCTCCCCTACACTCCTCCTTCATCACCACATCATCTTCTTCCACTCCAAAAAAATAAAAAATTTCACCATATCCACCTATCCACCTCATTTTCTTCATTTGCGCATGGGAGAGAGAGAGAGAGAGCTATTGAGCTTGCATATGTGTGTGTGTTTTTGAGTTTTCTTGTAGGCACAATACTCCAAATACAACAGGAGAGCTCTAGAAAGGTAAAAATTCACACTTTTTGCCATATCTACTGAAGTGCTTAGACCATCACGATGGTCTGAGAAAGTCAGAATTTTTGGATTGCCTCTATAGCATGGTGTAGGTGACACTTACGCACACACGAAACCATAGCCTCTTATTAAAAATCATCACTTTGGTGGACCATTGCGATGGGCTCACACCATCGCCACTATGTGGCACCATCGTGATTGGCTCACACCATTGCAACGGCTGTGCGGGACCATCGTGATGGTCTCATGCCATCGCGATGGTTTAGTTGAACCATCACGATGGTCACTGACCATTGCAACACTTCGATAAGTTCACACCATCACGATGATGCAAATTTGGACCATCACAATGCTTCGCACATTCGGACCATCTTGACGGTTCCAGACCATCGTCTTGGTTCAAATGGACCATCACGACAACCCCAGACCATCACGATTGTGGCTCACCATCGCGGTTGTCTACCTAAAATGCCAAAACTAGGGTTTTGATTTTTGGAAAAATTCAACGCCCATTTTGAGTCATTTTTGAGCGGCTAGGCATATTAGAGACCCCTTAACTCACATTTTGAAAAAACCTATCTACCTATTTTAACCCTCGAGCGCCTGAACGTTCATAACTTTTTCATTTGAAGTCTGTTTTTTTAGCTCTAGGGCTTGTTGGAAACCTCATTTCAAATCCTACATGGTTGATCCATATGTGAATTGAGGTTGATCCATCTGTGGGGTTAGGAAACCAAGGGGGCCACCATAGAATTTCGTAAAAGAAAAGGGACCCTTAAAAGTGTGTAGAGGAGGTACTGGGGTATCTACTTTAGCAGCGGCATACAACATGCACTTCCACTACTTCGCCTACTCAAGGGAAGTTCTCCTTAGGGAAATATACCCTTCAACATTTCTGTGAGCAGGCAGATATCATAATTGCATAGAGTTGTGAATACTTAGGGATAATATAAATGATAAAAAATGGAAGACCAACCACTCCTTAGTTCGAATCAGATGATTACAACATAGGCAAAAGAGATGCTCACAGGTTTATGCTCTGGGCTAACATGCCACTCCAGAACTAAACAACATCAATACAAGGGATTCATCCAATCCGTACAATGGACACAACTAGATGTAGATTAGTATTGAGCAATACAAAGTATGAAGACTTGCTCTAAGCGAAAGAGCACGAAATACCAATGACTCACACTGAATGACAAAACCAAGCCACTCTCTTCACACTATAGTGCTATTAGCCCTAACTCGCAAGCCCACGCTCTGTATCCTCACCACGGAGTGACTTCCTACAGTAGGCTTGTAGCCACAGAGTGCTAAGAGAGGACCCCTGTATGTACGTACGTATATGTGTGTGTATATCTCAATGTATCCCAAGTGAACACAAGTCCATTGCTTTTATAGGCTCCAATAGGCCAAGAGGGCCTTGCCGATTCCTCATGTCCACTGACCATGCGCCGATTGATTGCCCAAAATTGGAGGGGTAGATCAAATATACCACCAATCTTGAATTGGATCCTCAAAAATAGGCAGTCATCATGAATCGTTGGCGGCAACAATCAGTTCTCCACTTTTACTTTTACCATTTACACTTTTGCCCCTTTCATTGCAAGCTGAGATCCTTATTTTATGCCGCCCGTGATATTGTAATGACAGGTGGGGGTAGGAACAATAATAGTAAAAAGTCCATTCATAGTTCCAATAACTTCTTCATTTTTCATAGACTCCTGGAGCAACGATGGAAGTTCTTCATATTCCACACCCATGACCTCTTGAGAGTTCAAGTCACCTCCTCCAATTTGTACGAGTCAAGTATCTCGAGGCCAAGGAAGAGACCCATTGATGTGCATGCTTCAAATCTTTGTAAACTTGCCCGGGGTTAACTTAGTTTCATCAAAAATTTGTAACATCCTTCACAAAAGGGGCCTC
The DNA here is from genome assembly GCA_020310875.1 of Ceratopteris richardii. Taxonomy (NCBI): domain Eukaryota; kingdom Viridiplantae; phylum Streptophyta; class Polypodiopsida; order Polypodiales; family Pteridaceae; genus Ceratopteris; species Ceratopteris richardii. The sequence continues at coordinate 85,248,050 of CM035444.1, forward strand.
AGGAACTTTGCAGAGGCGAGAGAGAGAGGAGGGTTGCGCTGTGAAAGGGGGGGGGCTCTGGAGTTCCTGAGGGGCTGTAGGGAGAGGGGCCTGAGGGGAGAGGCGGGGGGTGGAGGAGTTGTTGCGGGGGGTGGAGGGAGAGAGAGAGAGAGAGAGAGAGAGAGAGAGAGAGAGAGAGAGAGAGAGAGAGAGAGAGAGAGAGAGAGAGAGAGAGGGAGGGGCATGCGGGGGCTGAGGGGGAAGTGGGGGGCAGGGTCAGCGAGGAAGGTGGGGGGCGGGGTCAGCGGGCGGAGAGAGAGAGAGAGAGAGAGAGAGAGAGAGAGAGAGAGAGAGAGAGAGAGAGAGAGAGAGAGAGAGAGAGAGAGAGAGAGAGAGAGAGAGAGAGAGAGAGAGAGAGAGAGAGAGGAGGGGAGGGGCACGTGCGGGCTGAGGGGGAAGTGGGGGGCGGGGTCAACGGAGAAGGTGGGGGGCGGGGTCAGCAAGGGGAGAGACAGAGAGAGAGAGAGAGAGAGAGAGAGAGAGAGAGAGAGAGAGAGAGAGAGAGAGAGAGAGAGAGAGAGAGAGAGAGAGAGAGAGAGAGAGAGAGAGAGAGAGAGAGAGAGAGAGAGGAGGGGAGGGGCACGCGGGGGCTGAGGGGGAAGTGGGGGGCAGGGTCAACGGGGAAGGTGGGGGGCAAGGTCAACGGGGGAAGAGAGAGAGAGAGAGAGAGAGAGAGAGAGAGAGAGAGAGAGAGAGAGAGAGAGAGAGAGAGAGAGAGAGAGAGAGAGAGAGAGAGAGAGAGAGAGAGAGAGAGAGAGAGGAGGGGAGGGGCATGCAAGGGCTAAGGGGGAAGTGGGGGGCAGGGTCAGCGGGGAAGGTGGGGGCGGGGTCAGCGGGGGAGAGAGAGAGAGAGAGAGAGAGAGAGAGAGAGAGAGAGAGAGAGAGAGAGAGAGAGAGAGAGAGAGAGAGAGAGAGAGAGAGAGAGAGAGAGAGAGAGAGAGAGAGAGAGAGAGAGAGAGAGAGAGAGAGAGAGAGAGAGAGAGAGAGAGAGAGAGAGAGAGGGAGGAGGGGAGGGGCACGTGGTGGCTGAGGGGGAAGTGGGGGGCGGGGTCAGCGGAGAGAGAGAGAGAGAGAGAGAGAGAGAGAGAGAGAGAGAGAGAGAGGGAGAGAGAGAGAGAGAGAGAGGAGGGGCACGTGCGGGCTGAGGGGGAAGTGGGGGGCGGGGTCAACGGGGAAGGTGGGGGGCGGGGTCAGTGGAGAGAGAGAGAGAGAGAGAGAGAGAGAGAGAGAGAGAGAGAGAGAGAGAGAGAGAGAGAGAGAGAGAGAGAGAGAGAGAGAGAGAGAGAGAGAGAGGAGGGGAGGGGCACACGAGGGCTGAGGGGGGGCGGAGGAGGGTGGTAAGGAATTGAGGGGCTACGGGGGAGAGGGAAGGGGAAAGAGCAAGAGAGAGAAAGAGAGAGAGAATTCCTAAAAATAAACGAAAAGGCCACCTTAGCTCCAACTCTAAGGAGAAAGAGAGAAAGAGAAACAAAGCTTGAAGGGTGGATTTCTGTATGAAAAGAGACATCATAGTGATGGAGCAAACGAGGAAGAGACAGATGAAACGGGGAGAGAGAGCAAGAACGGGTGTTACAGACCCCCACATCAAGTTTCTGCACCGTTCCGGTGCAACTTTTCTTCATTTCGTTATTGAACAAACGGCGAACGCTGAATGAAATATGGTATGTACAGTGAATGAAGTGCTTCCACTTTAACTTAGTTCAGGTAATTCTTCACCCTGGAGATATTGACCAGGGGTATCTTCTTACCCTGTAAATCCTCTAGATGTACTGCTCCATGAGGTAGTACCTTTACCACCCTGTAAGGTCCTATCCATTTGGGTGCCAATTTGGTTGAAACTATCGGGATCTGATGCACTAAAACCAGGGATCCTTCTTGTACTTCTTTGGACCTTAGATACCTGTTGCTCTAGCACAATGGTGAGAACCACGTTAAGAAGCTTCACCTCCTTAATTGTCAATCCGCGGAAGAGATAGAGTGATATGAAGATCGTGAATGTGAGATGATGTGAGAGTGAAGGTGAGAAGCACCAAGATGCACACACACATACACACACAATGAAGAGACAAGCAAGACACAATGGAAGGTGGGAAATTAGCTCTATTACTCAAGAACACTATTACAAGCTCAAAGTAACTCTATGCTCACACCAACTAACCTCAAAAATGAGCTCTCTAGCTCTTTTTATAGTTTCTAGACTAGTTTTGACCAGTTTCACATCTAGTGACCGGCATAGTTAAAAATTAGGTCCTAGATGCTATTTGGAAGGGTAAACGATGTCTAAAAATAACAAAAATTGATACGCTTGTTCTACCTAAGCTCCTCAAGCTCGAGGACTCCTCGGCTTGCACAAAATAGAGCTATGGATTACAAAATGGGGTTTTCTATGTTACCTATGTTACAATAGTGATAAAAATCACTGTTGGAGGTTTTTGGAAAGTATTTGAAAACATAATTCTTTGAAAAAAGATTCGACTGGCACCCTGCTCCGTCGTTACATGCTTCCGTGTCTTCTATGCCTCTGGCTGCTTCCAACACCCCCCTCCCTCTCGCTTCTGTCGTCCCTGACAGAACCTTGTTGTAAGGTCTGCCGGATATAGTTCTGTAGGAGGTCTTGAGCGAGGGTGTGCTCGGAGATACGAATGCCTCGAGCCAGGTCGGCCTCGAGTTTCTCCCAGTCTATTGGTTGTGGTTCTTCCGGTGGCGGGAGCTGATAGTGTGTGGAATAGACCATTCGTTCACAGGCAAATAAGTGTAATAAATGTGTAGGCCTGCTTATGAATACCTCTGAATGGTATTCCCAGAAGCCGGTTGTGAACATCTCTTCGAAAGTCTGCTTGTAGCACGCCGGTAGGTACTCTATTCTGCAATGCCAGGCATAACACACCCGTAGCGATGGCGTTGTACTCATATCATATACCAGATCGAAATTGCCATGCTCAAAGCCCGGGGTGTTTACATGAGGTGCCTTGACGCGTCGGAAGACTTTAAAAATCATTTGCATCATGTCAAACATTTTGACAGTCATGTGCGCCGCTATATCATCCATATGCTTTAATCTAGGGAGCCAGTGGCGAATTGTAGCCATCATGTAGCCTACAGTTGGTAACTCAATGGGTGGCTTAAAATAGGGGTAATTCAACCAGTCCTGGCACTGCTTATTGTTTTGTACCTTAATAGCAAAAGCTGTCCAGGAGCGGCGTCGTGGTACTGGTCCCCAACATGGGTTGTACTTTAAGTGCAAAGGTGCCTTTACCCATGTACTCATCATTTCTGGATACTTCTGTAGTAAATCTTTTCGCTACTCTGGTTGATAGATCTCTCCTTGCTACGCATCGAGTGGTAGATCGTCCTCCTCAAATTGAGTTGCATGTGATGGTTTCTTACCTGTCTCTTTCTCAATGGCTAACTGGTATTCAGCCATTAACATAAAATACGGTTTATATTGTAGCTCATGCCCAGATATGTATCGTCGCGGGGCCAAATGAGCAAAGAATGGAGACTGTAAAATTCTTTCTTCTATCATCACCATGGCATGTAATTGTGCCTCTACTCTAGCTGAGTGTGTTGTCCTAAGTTCCTCAATAGTCTTCATCCACGCGGGGGTCGGGAGTTCGTAAGTCATCTGGCCTTCGGCCGTGACGCGTCCGCCTGGGATGGGTTGTGGCTCATACGCCTCTTCAAACGTTTCCTCCATCGGGATGGTGACAGTTTCTTCCTCAGCTGGTAGCTCAGGTGGGGAATCTGGCCTTGGTGGTGCTTCATATACTACAATCCTTGATTCAAGGTTTGATACCTGGGCCCGTAATGTGTTGAGTTCCTCTAAGATGTCAGGAGAGGGGTCCACAGGTGCTGGTATGTCTTGGTGTGCCGGTGCTCGTAACTGGAGTAATTTATGATCTTCTTTGAGTTTCTGCAACTCCTCGTTCATGCGGTTGTATTCATCTAGCAATCTTACATGATCTTCTAGCAGCATCCTCATCGAGTCTGAGGGAATGGCTTTGAACCGACTAGGACTGAGTGGTTGGTCTGGATGGTCTAGGGCGGCTTCTAAGTTTTCTCGATTCTGGTCCTGTAAGCGCTGGTTTTCCTCCTTTGCTACTGCTAGATGTCTTCTGAGTAAGCCCATGTTTCGTGTTAGCGTTGCATTGCGGATTGTTTGGGCTCTTAGTAAGTTATCCAGGTCAGCAGTGGCTTCCTTGGTCTTTTCTTCGCTTTCTAGTTCCAATTTGTGATATGCCTCGCGTAATTCCTGGTATCGGGTGTTCAGAGAGGCATTCTCAATAGACAATAAATTAAGCTGCGACTGTAAGTCAGTGGTTGTCCTCTGCAGCTGCTGATAATTATCGCCATGAGATGTGAACTCATCTCTTACTTGCGTCATACACATGAACATCTGTCGAAATGCATTATCTACAGTGGGTGATAGTATTAATGGGGTGCTAAATGAAGATGCAGTGGGTGTAGATGCAAAGGGAACGGGGAATGGGGGTGGGAAGGTGGATGCTGTGGTGATTGTGGAAAATTGTGAGGTGCCTAAATATGTTTGTGCTGTGAGTGAAGTGAGTGATGGTGTAGTGGGTGGTGAGATGTCCATGTCATTGGACGTGTCCAGTGCGGTGACTGTGAATATGGGTGTGACTGTGGGTGCTTGTGCTGGTGTAAATACAGGATTTACAAAGGTTGAGGAGTAATTTACAGGTGGGCTGGCTGGAGCAGCTTGGTGGACAGGGGAATTAGGGGTCACAGTGGGTCGGGGAGGTGAGACTGGGGAGAAGGTTAATGGCGGTATGAATGGGAAAAGGGGTCTTGGAGTTGTGGGGAAGGATGGAAAAGCTGGAGGGAGGAATGGGTTGAATGGAAAGGTGGATGTGTGAGGGGGTAGACTAGGTCTAATGGGTGCAGGAATTGCGAGGTGAGTGGTTGTAAAAACGATTTCTGCAATGCCACCAGCGATAGAAGATGTTGGTCTGGGGGAAGGAGGGTGAAGGGAGGAGGCTGGATGGACGGCCGGTGATGGAGGAGCGATTGGGGTGGTCGGTACTTCAGTGACTACTAAGGTATGTGCAGTTGTAGCACGGGGTGGGGAATCTACAAGGATGGTTTCTGCTGCCAACAAACTTTCGAGGACGAGGCGTGCCTCCCTGGCTTGTTCTGAAGACTGTGCTCCTGTTGGTACACGAATGTATTCGCCGGGCTTTGAAAGTAGTCGTACTCGGTGGGGGTCAAACTGTGGTAGTGGCTTTCTTTGCAAGTACCTAAGGGCTTCGTTGGAGCCTACTGATTTGACTAACTCGTGGAATCCTTTGATGTATGTGTCTTCGAATCTGCCTGTGACAAGTTCTTGCTCTATTATCGCTTGACTCTCTTCCTCAGTCAGCTTTTTGCGTGCCCAAACTTTTTCCATAGTTCTATACAGCTTCTTAATAGCCAGTGTGTAAGCTGCTGCTTCACAAGTTTCATCTTCATGGGTACTTGTATCATCGTGTGTGTCTGTTTGTTGGCCTTGGCCATCTGTCTGTTCATGCTCTTGGGATTCCTGAGTTCCCTGGCTAGCTTCGTCGTCTCCTTCGTCGTCATCGGTTGCTGTTCTTTCGTCATCAGAGCTAGACACAATCTGTCCTTGTGGCTGATCCCTGGTGTGGTAGGGTAGCTAGGCCTTTCATATTCTTGAGAAAACAGTTGTCCTTCTAAAAATTGAAACTCATTGGAGAATGCATCGGGCATTTCAAAATCGACTGTTGTGTTCAGTGACGCTGCTTGGTCTGCTTCTAAATGGGGTATTGGAAAAGAGAACGCTTCTGCACCAATAGTGGTGGGAAGTTCTACTGCCATGGTGATAGGTTCTAGGGTTGTGACTGCTTGGGATGCAACAGTACTGGTGGTGCCCTCCGTTACCACTGGTCTTGATAATCTGATACGAATAGGTTGTACAGTGGGAGTGGCTGCTGTCGGTGACTGCTCTGGAGATGGTTGTGGTGAGGGTGATTCCGCGACTTGTAAGCACGGGAAAGTGCCTCTCATCCGCTTTCCGGCTCTGCCTTTGCTAGCCTTTCTAGCTTTCTTTGTGGTTCCCTTAAATGCCTTCAGCTCTTCACTTGTCAATGCACGTTCGATCGGCAGGTCATATGCCAAGCACATATATATAATCCTTGTAAGTGCACAACACCCATTGATGACCTTCTTTCGCTCCCATCTATGTTGTGCCAAATAGAGCTGATCAATTATCCAACTAGCTAGATCAACCGTTTGAGGTCCAATACATGCTAAGTATAATCCAAACCAGATTCTTTTGTGGGGCATGGTAAAACGATCCTGAGCTGGGAAAGCAAAATGCTGCATGCATATCCGCAATGGCTTGGAAAGCTCAGGGGTTATAGCTGAAATGTCCTCCCACTTAGTAACGTCACCACGTTTCATCTGCTCTGGGACTAGCCGTTCTCACTCCGTCGGAGTATGCGTTCCATGTATTTTGAGAGCTGCGCGAATTAAATCTTTGGACAAATAAAACCTTCTGAATGGAGGGTCATTTACCAAGGATGGTAACATGAATGTGCCGGGTAGATCCTTGTTCTCTGAAGCTGTCAAGGTGGTTACTAAGTAAAAGCATCTGTAAAAATCAGGTTTAGGCAGAGGGTCACTAAAATATTCTGTAAATCCCACCCGTGCCCAAACGTGCATTAAATCTTGTGTATTCTGCAGTCCTTCAAATTCTCTTGAAAAGAACTGGTGCTTGGCCCATGTGCGAAGATCAAATGCCAAATTGGCCTCAAATATGAAATCAGCGTCTGCTAATGGTCCTGCTAGGCCTTGAAACCAGTGAGAGTTACGATGAATCTTCTCAGTGTATCCTCTAGGAGGATCGTCTATTGGCATGGGTCCTGGAAAACCTTGAAACTCTGGTGGTTGCATCGTAGGATAAGATTCCGCGAGTAATTCTCCAATATTGGCCATTGGTGTGCTTGGGCCAGCTTCTGATGGTCCTTCTTCGGTTTGCATGATGACTGACGAGCTAATGGAAAAGATCTACTACAAAAGATTAGCACATTAGCATGGAAATTAATTATGATCCCATTAAAGTGACACCGCAATCCCTTTCCATAACCGATGTGTAACCCGTGTAGCCAAGTGTCGTGAAGTGATTGATGCAATGATTTTTTGTAGAGCTAATGCATGTCTCTAGACGCCTACATGGTCAGATTATGCATACATTTCTTGATGAGCTTTTATTATGCCTGATGTGGGGTTTTGGTGTGTGAATTCATACAAGGTTTGGTTGAGGGTGAATTATTACAAGGGTGGAGTTTAAATGGGGTGGGAGAATTGTTAGATAAGGGGGTACAAGAAGATGTCTGGATACGTTTCGATATCCATTTCATAAGAGTCTTTGAGTGGGTGGTGTGTTTCTGCTGAGGGACAAAAAGTGGTATCGGGTTTGGTGGTATTGAAGGATGGAAAGATTTCTGAGGGGTATATATTACATGGCTTGAGGGTTGAACTATAATACATTGTTTGGGTACCCAAATCTGCATGGGTGTGGGTCGATTGATAAGATACTTCTTGGCGATCCAAATCTGTCGAGTATTTGTACTTGTAGAAGAAGATCGAGGGGACTTTGGATGCTAACTCTGCTTCTTTTGGAACCTTGCCCTGTTCTTATCGGTAGTTTTGCCAATAGCCTGTGGTTGCTGTCTTTTTGGCACCCATATTTGTTTCGTGCCACTTGTTCTGTGATGTTGATACTGCTGTCTTTGCCTTGTCTGGTGGTGGCGTCGGTCTGGGTTCCTCTGTTGTGGTTGACTCCTTCGTGGTTGGGTTTGAGAGGTCCATTGGACGCTCTGCTTTGGAAAAGAAGGGAGATCCAACACTTGCGTGACCTGCCCATTAGGAAGTGATTCGTTCTTTATCTTTAATCTAGGCCAGTCCGCAGCAAGTTTGGAAGGATGAGCACCGCAGGGTATTGTGCTCATTTGGTCGCTGATGCAACCCACCTGACCACTGATTGTGTCCATCTGCCCTAGCGGTTGGGTAGCTGCCCCTTCTAGTTTGCAGGAAGCCCCAAGGAAGATCTCCTGTCGTCCTTCTGATTGACAGCTGTCCCTAGCCAAGCCCGAGTGGGTTGGTGTAGACGTAACGTGACTGAGCTGACCCAAGATCTTCCGGTCTTCCGTCGCATGTATTTCATAGGGTCTAGGGTTACAAACCTCCCTTGGAATGCCGTTAGGGAAGTCAAGCGGTATCACTCGCTTCTGTTCTAAGGTTCCAATCTGTAAGGAGCCTTGTCTAAGATTTAGGTCCACTGAGTGATCGTATAGCCAATCTTGGCCAAGGATTAGGGGTTCTATCAGGTCATCATCATGGCACACTAGTAGCTTCGCTGTCATGGTCACTTCCTTAATGAGGATAGGAAGGTCCACCTCGCCCATGCAAGGGGTTTCCATGCCTCCTAGCCCTATGAGGTATGCCTCAATTGGCCGCATTTCTATTCCTGAATCCTTATAGTGGGACCATCTAATCGCACTAGTCGCAGCGCCTGAGTCAATTAAAGCCCTGAGCTCTTGGCAAGGGTTGCCGTGCTCTAACCTGACTGTAATGAATGGTCTCCTATCCACTATGCTAGGATGAGTTCGTGACTTTACCTCACACATAGCCATGGGGTATCTGGGTGTTGTTTCCAGATGGTTATGATGTTCTCTCCCTAGTCCTTGTCTTCTTAACTTCATGCGTTTAATGCGTTCTATTGCTTCTGCCTGAGCTTCTGCTCGTATTCTATTTTCTTCCTCCTTACGCTTCTTTGCGAACGTGAGTCGTCTAAGCATATCCTCAGTAAGAGGTTCCTGATATAACTTGACTCGGCAGCCACTAATATAATTAGGCATTACGTCTCCTTCTAAGGTGGCTAACTGTACTGCTCCACTTGTTGAGAGTCGGTTAATGATCATAGGTCCATAACCTCGCTTTTCTAACTTCCGTGCGTGTTGCTTTAGCGTATATACTAGAACTAAATCTCCTTCTTTTAGGCCTTTATCTTTCACATGTGCATCAAAATATGCTTTCTGTCGCTTCTTCGCTGCATATATTCCTGCTGCTGCCTTTAGCCTGGTTTCTCCTAATCGTTCCAAGTCCATTATTCTTGCTGATAATTCATGGCTGGTCCACTGATGTTCTTGTGCAACCTTAAGGGTCGGTATCAAGAAGTCCAAAGGAAGCACTGCATTCTGACCAAAAACCATCTGAAAGGGAGTTGCATTGAGTACGGTATTGTAGGCCACTCGATATGCCCAAACAGCATGATGTAACTGTTTGTCCCAATCTGAACGTTTGTTGTTCACGAGTTTTGTCAGTACGTTACAAAGGATCTTATTAGTGCGTTCAGCCTGACCATTGGCCTGAGGATGATATGGTGCAGATTTCTTGTGAATCACCATAAAATCCTGTAACAAATATTCAATGACTTGGTTTAGAAAGTGAGTTCCTCGATCGCTCACTAACTCTATAGGCAATCCACATCTTGTAAAGACATTCTCAAATAAGAATTTTGCAGTCGTGTGTGCATCATTCTTTTTCGTGGCTTTTGCCTCTACCCATTTCGTAAGATAATCTGTGGCAACAATAATGTATTCAGCATGTGTACCTTTTGCAGGGGGGTTAATGGGTCCTACAAAGTCTATACCCCACTTAGAGAATGCACGTCCTCCCATCATGGGTTTCAATGGCATTTCATCTCTGCGAGTAGGAAACTGAGTTCTTTGGCACACATCACATCTCTTTACATAGGTATGAGCATCCATGTGAAGAGTGGGCCACCATAATCCTGCAAAGAGGATGGCTTTGATTATCCTATCGGGTCCAAAATGACCTCCTGCAACACCTTGGTATGCAGTCTCTAGTATGCTCAGATAATCGCTTTCATGAACGCATTGTCTTAGATATCCATCTCGTCCTCTTTTGTATAGATTATCGCCAATAAGTGAATAGTCTTGAGCTTCCTGCTCCAGACTGCGTTGTCGAGCTAAGGTCATTCCTTGAGGGAATGTCTTCGTCCTCAAGTATGTCACTAAAGGTTCACTCCAGTCTGGTGTGAGAGACACGTGATATAATGTAGCATGCTCTACTGGTGGTCTTTCACAACAAACATGACATTCTTTACACAGCTTGTAGACATCTGCTTCCATTGAAGGCCAATATACTCCTAGTCTATGTAGAGTCTGTAATGCTCGATGTTTTGAATGATGTTGCTTTAATGCACCTACATGTGCTAATTGCAACCAATTTGCATCTTCTGATTCATCCACACAACAAGCAAGAATCTTTTGATTATCCTGTTTATATATGCTTCCTGCTATGATTTGGTATCTCTGAGACTTGGTAATCTCTCCTTCTTTGATCTTTATCCTAGGATTCTTGGGTCCGTATGTCAGAATGGGGACTATAGGCTTAGCCCATTCTGGTGCTATCTCAAGATTAAACAAATATGCATCTAGTAACTCATCCACTACTCCTTGAGGAGCTTCTCCTGAGGTTAATCTTGAAAGGTGGTCAGCTCTAAGATGTGTCTTTCCGTTCCTGACTACTACTTCGAAGTCATACTCCATGAGTAATAGAAACCAACGTATTAGTCGTCCTGTGTTACATGGTTTGTTGACTAGGTACAATAGGGCTTGATGATCTATAAAGAACTTGAACTTGTTTGCCAAAAAGTAATGTCTGAATTTCTTTACCGCGTAGATCATCCCTAATCCTTCTCGTTCAGTAGTGGTGTAATTTCTTTCTGCTGCATTCAATTGTCTGCTCGCGTAAGCTATGGGGAGATCTATGTTACCTTCACTCGTGGGTTGTGCTAACACACATCCTATGGCGTAATTGGATGCATCCACATGTACATGGAATGGCTTACTCCAATCTGGGGTAGTCAATATAGGTGCTGAGCACAAGCGTCGTTTAAGTTCATTGAATGAATTTTCACATTCATCTGTCCATTCAAAATTGGTTAAAAGAGAGTACAAAGGCTTGGCTATGATTGCATACATGTGTATGAATCTCCTATAATAGCCGCAATGGCCCATAAATGCTTGTACCTCTTTCACATTAGTTGGTCTAGGTAATTCTGCAATTACCTTCACCTTTTCTTCATCCATAGAGATTCCATTTTTTGACACAATGTGTCCTAGAATTTTACCTTGTCTGACCATGAAAACGCATTTTTCTGGGTTCAAACAAACCTGATATTCTCGACATTTGTCAAATATTTGTCTTAACTCTGGGATATGCGTCTGTCTTACATTCGAATGAGCACATATGTCATCGACATATACTTCCAAACTCTTGCGTAAGAATTCCTTAAAAACATGACACATGAGTCGCTGGAAAGTGGCGGGTGCATTTGTTAGCCCAAAAGGCATTACAGGAAATGCAAATATGCCCCATTCAGTGGCAAAAGCCGTCTTGTGTTGATCTTCTGGAGCAATGGCTACTTGATTATAGCCTGAGAAACCATCAAGGAAGCTGTAAACTTCCTTGCCCGCAACTCTTTCCAATAAGTGTTCCGTGATAGGAAGAAGATAACTGTCTCTAATCGTGGCGGCATTAACTTTTTTAAGGTTAATACACACATGCAATTTTCCATTCTTCTTGGGCACTACCACAATGGGGGATACCCATTCGGTATGCTCAATCTCGTAAATGAATCCTGCTTCTATCAGCCGGTCTATCTCCTCTTTAATCTTCGCAGCGTAGTTATCATTGTACGTGTAAGGTTTCTGTTTTGTCGGTTTTGCATCTGGAGTCATAGGGATTCTATGAGAACATATATCTGGATCTACTCCTTTTAGGTCTTTATAACTCCAAGCGAATACATCTCTATATTTGCGCAATAGGGCAACTAGCTCTTCTTCTTCTTCCTTCGTCAAATCATGCCCTATGTATGTACATTTTTCTTCTTCTCCTTCTATAGCAACTATTATTTTCTTGGTTTTCTCTCGGTTATCATATACTTGTCCATCATTCGCCTTTCTATTAGGCATTCGTACCATGATTCTTCTATCTTCGATTTCATATTTCTTGAAGTTCTCGGGTACTTCAAACAAAGATTCTTCTTTTTCTGACATGGTTTCTTTCTTCTTTCTTTTGTTGCCTTCACTTTTATCAGTCACTTGTGTGGTTAACCTCACATCATTCGTAATTTCCTCGTGTCTCTGAGGGTGAGTCTCTACTTCGTAGAAATATTCTTCCTCTGATGCAAAGGGTGGGTCCATGATAATTGATTCTAAATCAAAATCACTTGCATCCTCAAATGCATCAGTGTTAGGTTCACACTCTTCTAAAATTGCATCGCACATGATTGGCTCTATCGTAAAAACTGAAATGTCATAGCCATCCTCGTCACAGTGGGGTGTCCATTGTTCTTCGTTGATGGCTTCATCCATGGTTGCTAGGATTTCTGCCCAACCATGGGGTTCAAACTCTTTGTCTGGGAATACTACAGGTGCGTAGGCTGGATCTTGAAGGGTTCGTGGATGTTGTTCTGCACCTAAGGTCCTTGCTTCTAATCTTTCTTCCTCTTGTTCTGCAACTTTACACATCCATAAATGAGTATCCTCATGCAACCAAGAAGGATCTGATTCTAATGAGTGCACGGATTCCGTTTCTACTTGTGTCTTATGGATGGTATTCCATTGTAATGGGGGTACATATCGATGTGAATAGTCTTTAAGATTGACTTTGGTAGTCACTCCTAAATGTTGCAAGTACAAAGAATTAGTTCCCCAATCTTGTACAATTTGCAACTGACGCATGAATGGTCGTCCCAATATCATCTCATAAGCATGATTTTTTGCAAAGTCACAAATGGCGAAAGTATGCTCAAATTCTACACCACAAGTGGTGAGAGATATGCCTTCTAGTAAGCCTAATGGTTTTTCTATGTGTCCGTCAGCCATTTGTAGCTTCATCCTGGTAGGTCTGAGTGCTGGCTTACCCCAACGCTTCCATAAAGCGGTGGTAGCAATGGCTACTCCGGCTCCTGAATCTAAGATGGCTTTCGTGGTGTAGCTCTGATGGGTTATCGGAAGATAAGTGTTACCTTCCTCTCCTTCACTTACATCTCCAATCTTTTCTACTAGTACTTCTGATACCTTATTTTGTGATCCTATTTGTGAGGGAGTAGTAGCAAGCTCGGGGAATTGATTTGCTACATGCTTCCACAATTCTGGTTTTACCTTTAACAACTCCTCTAGAGTGAGATTACACTGTACTTTGGTATTCTTGATCACTTCCGTGTTTCTAGGGATTACTGATTCTTCATTCCTCACTATTATCGTGGGTGCTCTCATATTAATAGACTTTGCTTCCCAAGGTCCTGTGAACTGAGGTAATTCTTGTAAAGAATTAGATTCAAATCCTGTGTGTTCACTCAGTTGTTCTTCCTCTACATCTTCGTAAATAGAGGGGATGTCTTGGGGAAATTGTTCCTGCAAGTCCTCTATTTCTTGAATAGGAGGATGAGTTCCTTGTTCTTTTCTCCATTTCTCTTCTTGGATCTCTCTCAAAAATTCATGTGAGTACCTATGTATGGAAGACAAATTGTCTTGACTTTCTGTATTGGGTACTTGAGACAGGGATGGTGCATTCCTTTCCTGCGTCTCTGGGACACTAGGGTTCCTATGCTGATCCTTTTTCTCTTTGCTTTCAATCAAATATTCTAGTCTCTCCATTAGTTCTTGAAAGTGTAACTCCGATTTTGCCATGTTATTCCAATTAAGATATCTAGAGGCTTCGAACAAAGCTTGTGCTAATTCTACCATCTTCATGCAGAGTTTAGTTCTCTCCATTTCTAGATCAGCTCGAGGGTAGTTTTTACTCATTTCAGCTACTTGAGGTCCTTCTTTTAATCTAGCCTGATATGCACGAAACATCATGTCTAGATTTTCTGGTATGGGTTCCGCTAAAACTGATCCTGATTTCTGAGCTGGATTCTCTTGATTCAATTCCTGTGAAGTCAATTCTAGGATTTTGACTCTAGATTCCTTCAAAATTCCTTCCAACTCAGTTATCTTTTTACTCCATTTTCTCTTAATTCTTTCTCTAGAATCTTTCCAAGATTTTGTTTTTTTACTGCTAGATTCTGCAACTTCACTACTTCCGGCTGCTTTCTCTTGATTAAGCTGTTGGTTCTGTAGGAGCGCCTGGGCTCTTATTATAGCTTGGATAGGCACATATGCAGGGTTGGATCCATCTGCGTTATTTACAATACCTATCACGTTGATCGGTGTCACATTTGAAGCGTTAACTGGGTTCTTAGGACAATCTTTTATGATGTGCTCTTTGCCACAATCGGCACAAAAGCCTTGGATGTTATAGTACTGTGATTGTCCTGATATCAGGGGATGTGGACAATCCTTTATGAAATGGTCTCCTTGGCACCTAAAGCATGGTCCTCTAGGGCCCTGTGGTCTTTGTTGTCTCACTTGGGGCCGTGGATTTGGGTTTGTGTACATCACATTAGCATAGTCTGGCTCCCAACTAGGTTCCACTGGTGGACTATCGTAATGATATGTCTCCACATGTTCTAGTGACTCCGTGTAATAAGCGGGTGGACTATCTACATGCGTAGAGTCAAAACTGATTGAGTTTGGGTCACTTTCCGTGATCAAAGGTGAAGAAGGCACTAAGGCCCTACTTAGGTTCTCTTCTGCAGCAGCATATTTGACTGAGATGACATTCGCTGGTGGGGGTGGCTGCTGAGCTAAGACAGGTTGAGGTCTCTATTGAGCCTGGTATGGGTAGTTCTGAGGAGGCCTATAGTAATAAGGCTCAGCATTGTAATGGCCTTGATACCTACCTGGCTGCTGGTATGCTTGCGGGTAGTTCTGTCTCACGGTCTGTTTGTTGTATGGGCCGTCTTGAGCCGTATGATTCGTGTATCTTCTCTCAAATGTACAGTATTGGCCACTAGGGTTGGCTTGAGGTTGTGGTGCATTGGGACACACATTTGCCAAATGATTTCCACCACAGGTGTAACAACGCTTGTTTGTTAGCACCCTAGGTTTACTAGAAACTCCTAGTTTCTGGGCCACTTTTTCTGCTAGGTCTTCTATCTAGTTAGACAATTTTGTGGATGCTAGAGATGAACAGTCTAAGTCCTTGTAGACCTTTGAGAGTTCCAACTCGTCTCCTAAGTTGTCCTCAATGTCTATGCATATTCTCACACATTGCTCTAGCGTTTTGGGTTCTTTTAGGTACACATAGGAGCGTAGTTTAGAGCTCAACAAGCCATCTAGAAACAATGACACTTGCTTGGCCTGTGAGGGTAGCTCTTGCATTGGACATCGTTCAACATATTGTCTAAACCTACGTCCTACGAGTCTAACTGTTTCTTGAGGGGTCTATTTGAAGCTATGAATCAACGAAGACGTGTCATGTCTAATCCCACTTTTAGAGAATTCAGTGATGAATGACTCTAAAAAGTGATGGATGTCCCTAAATTGCCTTTGTTGCAATGGTTGGAACCAAGTTAAAGCTGTATTCTTTAACGTTAGTCCAAATGCGTTGTATTGTGTGAACATGTCTTCGACTTGTTCTGCTCTTAGTACTTGCTTGAATTCTGCGACATGGTCATAGGGATCTCCTGTCCCATCAAAATAATTTTTCATGGATTTCACTAACTGAGTGGGTCTTAACATTCTTGCATGTTCACGTGGTCTAGGTAGAGGAAAATCATCTCTACCACCTGGTATTCCATGATCTCTTTGTCTATCCGCTCTATTAGTGTCCGTGGTTGTTCTATCTCTCCCTATGGGATGAGTGAAGCTTACTTCGGGTCTTTCTTTATTCTTTTCTCTTTGATTTCCAAGGGCTGATGATGTTCTTGCCCCTTGTTGGCTTGTATTCATGTTTGTTCTAGATGGAGGGAATACCAATTCACCTCTCCATGTGTATGTGTTTTTAGCGTGGTCAGGCACCATAAAGACTCTTTCTGAAGTCTCATCCAGGTATACAACCTTTCCAGGTGTATCCGGGTCCTTGAACTCGTATATCGTGATGATACCTACTTCACTAAGTAGTTCTGTCTTGTATCTCCAAAAGGCTTCATCAGTTTCTTTATTTACAAACAACTCTATGCTTCTGTTGTCCTGAGGGATCCATTCTGGGATTATTACTCGTGTCAGTACAGATTTCCCTCTAGGTGTTCTAGGCTCTTCTAATGGTTCTTTTCCTTGAGATTTAGTTTTCGTCGCTAGCTGAATCACGCCAAACTCGTTGGTATTGTTTGGCTGCGTACTTAAGATGTACATTGTTCCTCCCTTGTCTATGTACGCGTCTCTCTCGAATTTCACCACTGGATGTTCCAATCCAATGGGTTGATCGGGGTTGTGCATTTGCACCACTTGCCTTCGCAAACCATCCTCGTAGATGCGAGCACCTAATCGGTTGGTTCGGAGAAACTCTAGTTGTGTTCTATAGGGTCCTTCTGGTTTTTCTAAATAGGCTACATTCGACCCTCCTTCTGGTCTTTCTGTGCTAAATGCCATTTCTGATTCACTAGTATCTGAGCTCTCGTAGGGATAACTAGTGTTCAATTGTTGAGCCCACGATCATGCAGAAGTTCTTACACTTGCTTCTGATGATCTAAGGCTTCGTCAGTCTGACTTACCTATATGTTTGCCCGATCTAAGGTTCATTAATTTTCTTCCTTGCACACTCAGTACACGCTCAGATCGTCAATGATTCTTTGTTATTACTTTCTTGATTCTTTTTAGATTCCTTCAGGTTCTCGTATTAATGTATGCGTCAGGAATTCGACTTTCTGTGGTACTTTGAGTTCTTGTTCCGTCAGACTTATGTTCTTTCCTTTAGGTTTTCGTGTCACACACCTTTATCTTTAGTCTTGGACTTGATAAATTTAATTTTCTTGAACTTGAGGTGTTCCTATCCTCTTAAATCCACAATGCTACCGTTTACCAAGAATTGACTGAGGGGGTTGAGTAATCTTCCAACCTCGAGTCGGCTTTTCTGGTTGCTCTGATGCCCAAGAAGCCGCGCTTCCCAAGCTTTATGCCCTTCACTGCCTTGCCTTGGTTGCCTTTGCTTGCCCTTGCTAGACCTTTTCCAAGCTTTCCTGATGCTCTGGAGCTCTGTACCTGCAAGAAAACTCAAGAAAAAAAAAGCACATGCAAGCACAAAAGCTCTCTCTCACTCTCTCGCATGCACAAATGAGGGGAAATGAGGAGAATGGGTGGATATGGTGAATTTTCTGATTTTTTTGGAGATGAAGATGATGATGCGGTGATGAAGATGGAGTGTGGGGGAGGTGAAAAACACTAAAAACTAACTAAAAACAACAACAAAAACTGAAATTTTACCTTCCAACGCCACTTCTTGCTATACTCTTACCATCACACATTCGTCCTAGACTCGATCCCCGGCAACGGCGCCAAATTTGGTGTTGCTCTAGCACAATGGTGAGAACCACGTTAAGAAGCTTCACCTCCTTAATTGTCAATCCGCGGAAGAGATAGGAGTGATATGAAGATCGTGAATGTGAGATGATGTGAGAGTGAAGGTGAGAAGCACCAAGATGCACACACACATACACACACACAATGAAGAGACAAGCAAGACAATGGAAGGTGGGAAATTAGCTCTATTACTCAAGAACACTATTACAAGCTCAAAGTAACTCTATGCTCACACCAACTAACCTCAAAAATGAGCTCTCTAGCTCTTTTTATAGTTTCTAGACTAGTTTTGACTGGTTTCACATCTAGTGACCGGCATAGTTAAAAATTAGGTCCTAGATGCTATTTGGAAGGGTAAACGATGTCTAAAAATAACAAAAATTGATACGCTTGTTCTACCTAAGCTCCTCAAGCTCGAGGACTCCTCGGCTTGCACAGAATAGAGCTATGGATTACAAAATGGGGTTTTCTATGTTACCTATGTTACAATAGTGATAAAAATCACTGTTGGAGGTTTTTGGAAAGTATTTGAAAACATAATTCTTTGAAAAAAGATTCGACTGGTGCCCTGCTCCGTCGTTACATGCTTCCACGTCTTCTATGCCTCTGGCTACTTCCAACAATACCTGTCATGCAGTCTCTTGCGCTCTTCTTGTGTTACCTGAAGTTTTTGCATTGCTCCTTCTCTATATTCTTCTAATGCCACCAATCTCTCAATGGGAGGTTCAATTCGAATGGTTTTGGCTCCCATTTCCTTTTTGATAATGAATTCAAATGGGGCCAATGCCTCTTTTCCATATACTAAGCAAAATGGACTCTCACCAATGGTTCCCCTTCTTGTAGTTCTGAAAGCCCAAATTGCACCGATCAATGCTTGTGGCCAAAAGCTTTGATGATCAAAAGATAATTTGTGCAGCAACCCGATCAAAATCTTATTGGAGCTCTCTGCTTGGCCATTTGCCCTTGGATAGTAGGCACAAGATTTTTTATGGAAGACCTTGTACTTGTCAAATATAAATTGGAGGAGCTAGTTTACAAAATGTGTTCCCCTATCACTAGTGATTTCCAATGGGCAACCAAATCTTGAGAAAATACGTTTATACAAGAACTTAACTACTGTTAAGGCCGTGCAGTCCACAGTAGCTTTAGCCTCTATCCATTTAGTTGCATAACATGTGGCCATCAAAATATACTTCTTACCCCTAGGTTGACCAGTTGGACTAATTGGTCCTATGAAATCAAGACCCCATCATTCAAATGGGAGCCATCCTGTAGATATGACTAATGGTTGGAAATTCAATCTGGTTGGCGTAGGAGCACATCTCTGGAAAATGTGGCATTCTTTAGCATGCCAGAATCCACTTTGGATTACAACCTTCTTTTTGGCCGACCTTGGCTGAAGCATGCGAAGGTAATACAGGACTGGTCTGCACAAGAGCTTACGTTCAAAGATGCCAACCGTAGATATGTGGTAAAACTAGATGCTATACAACCTTGCGAACTTCACGCCAGACCATATTTTGCTGAACCAGTCCACATGTTAGGTGGACTATCAGATGATGAAGAAGAGGAATTTCTGAAGAATAACGCTGATTTAATGTCTGTAGGAACGGTTGATCTACAGTCTGTTATAGATAACTGGAACACTTCAGTTTGTACAATCGTACCTATCACCGAAAAAGCTAAGCAGGAAGATACTGTCCCAACACATGACGATGAATTACAATCGTTGTTCAAGTCAACAGACGATACAGACAAACCGCAACAGTTTTATGTCCCCGAAGACCAGTTGACCACGTACAATCTAGGAGACGAAAATCATCCGCGACCTGTAAAGATAAGGCAAAACTTACCGGAATCATTTAAAGCTGACTTGATTCGACTTCTTCGCAAATTCTCAGACATCTTTGCATGGGATTACAAGGATATGAAAGGATTAGATCCGCGCATCTATCAGCATAGAGTTATGTTGAAGCCTGAAGCTAAACCGAACAAACAACCCGGCTACCGGATGAATCCCAATCATGCATCACAGGTAAAAGCCGAACTTGATAGATTATTAAAAGTCGGATTCATCGTACCAGTAGAACATGCTGAATGGATCTCACCAATTGTGATCGTGCCAAAGAAAAATAAGCAGCTACGAATCTGTGTAGACTACCGGAAATTAAACGCAGCAACAATACCGGATCCTTTCCCGATCCCCTTTCTGGATACAATGCTCGATAGGGTAGCAGGTCATGAAATGTATTCATTCTTAGACGGATACAGTGGTTACAATCAGGTTAGAATGGCCAAAGCGGATATACCAAAAACTCCATTCATTACCAATTGGGGTGTCTTTGCTTGTACGGTAATGTGGTTTGGATTGAGAAACGCACCAAGCACATTTCAAAGATGCATGCAAGAGATTTTTTCTCCTTATCTTACTTCATTTATGCAAGTATATCTCGATGATTTTTCAATTTTTGGTAAGCTGATAGAACACCTGTTCCATTTATGGTGCTGCTTTCAGAAATGCAGAGAATATAGACTTTGTCTTAACCCAAACAAATCTGTGTTTGCGGTTTCGTGTGGCAAACTACTTGGTCATATTATATCTGCCCAAGGTATCCGAGTAGACCCAGATAAGATTTCGGCAATTTTAGAAGCCCAAGTACCCGCTACTCCAAAAGAAGTAATGTGTTTCATGGGTCAAGTACGGTGGCATGGCAGACACTTACGGTGGCTTGCTCATCTGGCTGTACCACTGAACAAGCTAATCACAAAAACTCCCCGACAGTTCGAATGGACTCAAGAATGCCAAACTACATTTGATCGACTCAAGTATTTATTGACGCAGGCCCCAATCTTACAACCACCGGACTGGGACAATCTGTTCCATGTTTTTGTCGACGCTTCAGATATTGCGATTGGCAGTATTCTGATGCAGCAAACACATAAGTGGTTTCGCCCCATTTATTATGCCAGCAGAAGGCTTGCACCTGCAGAAAAGAACTATTCTACCACCGAAAGAGAATGTCTAGGATTGATTTACTCGATCAAAAAGTTCAGACATTATCTACTAGGCTGGAAATTCACCTTCCATGTGGATCATGCTGCCCTCATCTATCTAGTAAGACAGCAGCATTTAGGTGGACGATTAGCACGATGGGTGCTACTCTTGCAGGAATTCGATTATGAAGTCATCCACCGATCCGGAAATGCACATACGTTAGCAGATTTCTTATCTTGCCTAGATTCCAGTGAAGCTCCGATAGGCATAGATGACACGACTCCAGCGATCTATAGTTCTGAGCCACTGACCGATGAGACTGTCGAATCACAAGCACCACCTACATATTATGATCAGATTCTAACTTTTCTCACCGAAGGATACTTTCCATCCCAGACAGCCAAGGCAGTCCGAAGGAAAATTGCAGTCTTTAGTCGCCGATTCCGGTTAGTTGCTGGAGAACTATATTATGTAGATCACATCGGAATCCTACTTCGCTGTGTCCCTCCGCATGAAATTAACTCAGTCATTACGATGGCTCACTTGACCCCTACTGGTGGTCACTTTGCCACAGATTTGACTCACCGGAAAATTCTGCAAGGAGGTCTCTGGTGGCCAACTATGTACAGAGATGTGGCCCAATTTGTCAAACACTGCGATACCTGTCAAAGGTCTGGACAACCACTGCAACGACACTTCTTTCCCTTGCAGCCTATTATGCCACTCGAACCATTTCAGAAATGGGGATTAGATTTTATCGGTCTGATCACACCTCCAGCAGTCTTTAGTAACAACAGATACATACTAACCTGTACAGACTATGCAACAAGATGGGTAGAAGCTTCGGCTTTACGGTCTGCTACAGCGGTTGCAGTAGCAAAGTGTCTGCTGAATGATGTCTTTCCACGTTTTGGCTTACCACTGGAAATTGTCTCAGATCAAGGTACTCACTTTGTAAATCAATTAATGAAGGTACTCACCCAATCCTTCCAGGTGACACACAAACTCAGCTCTCCGTATTACCCTCGTGCCAATGGTTTGGCCGAAAGTACAAACAAATCACTATTGAATATCCTCCGGAAACTGATCATGGAAGCACCGGAAAGATGGGATCAACTACTACCTGCAGTATTATGGGCATACCGAACTACATATAAAGTAACTACAGGCTTGAAACCTTTCAAACTAGCTTATGGCTTAGAAGCAATAGCACCCATGGAAGTAGTCATCCCAAGTCTGCGTGTAGCAATCACTCAGAAGATGCTACCAAAAGATTCGCTGACAACACGAATAGACGCACTCAGAGAACTTGATGAGCACCGATGGCTCAGCTTTTTAACCATGCACGAAGTACAACTAAGGCAAGCCAAGACACACGATCGATATTTGAAGACTCCAATATTCTCGGTAGGTCAGCTTGTACTCTTCTATAACGCAAATTCAGATAGAGTAGTAGGAAAGTTCAAACTACGATGGTTCGGCCCTTTTAAGATCTCAGAACAAATCGGTCCGGCAACTTTTCGGTTGACTACGTTGACTGGAAATCCACTCCCAAAAGTAATCAATGGGTCAAAGCTGCGGCCATATCATCACGCCACTAGCCCGCATTAAATTTTTCGGCGTGGACCGCGTTTTGTTTAATCTTTCCTTGTTTTCTTTCTTCCTTTTATAAAAAGCTGTGTTTTGAAAAATCTTTATGTTACCAGCCACCCCCTTACCAGTCACTCAAGCACGCATGCCAGCATGCAAACAGTATCATTCCCGCACCGCACAATGATACCCAACCCCCTTTCCCACCCCACCGTATTGTTCCTATTTAACCCTTTTGGCAGCGCCAAGAATCGCTACTATGTTGAGTGTTAGTGTTTTGTGCGACCCCTTGCGCTCTGTATTCGTGTTCATAGTCTGTATCAGCAAACGCCATGGAAGCACTAGCCAATTATACTGCCTTCAGCGATGGTATCCCTACCAAGGTAGGTGAATACCTGCGTTGCCGAGGGTTGGCCAACTTCGCTGAGTTGCCTTGGCACTCAGTGGAAGCCCATCCCTTCTTCGCGCAAATCATACCTGCCATCGCCCAGTCCCCCGCCACCGAACACCAATGGATCTTCCCCTCTCTACCTTCGCGAACAGTCATCACCTTTTAAGCCTTCGCTGAAGCCTACCGCCTCAACCCGCAAGGCCGCGAAAATGGCCCTAGTATTCCCCCCGCCCGCATGATCGAACTATTTCCCCGCTCTTCGTCCAACGAATACGCCATTCTCTGCCGCCCCGAACCCGAACGATCTGCTCTTCAATTCCTAGTCGCCATACTCAACCTGCAGAAGCGCACCTACGGCATCTCCCGACCCTTCTATTCCGCCTTAGATTTAGCAGCCCAAGAACCCGTAAACTTCGCCTCCTACTTTTTCCATAGAATTCATAAAGAGTGTGTAGCCATAGTGAAGCAAGTAAACAAGGGAACCACCCCGCGCTCTCGCCTTCCCCATATCATATCATTCCTCTTCCCAGCCATCCTTGCCACACAACCACCACCCCGAGGACCAGTCTTACGGCACGAAGAATCAGTTCAACCACTTGAAGACGATGAAGAAGAAGACGAAGAAATCAACCAGTTATTCCGCAACAAAAGGATCCGAATTAGTTCATCAGAAAGCGAAGCACAAGGTTCCGCCGGAAAGGATCAGGAAAACGCTAAAGACAACCAAAACCAAGAAGAAACCTTCCACGACACAGCCACTTCCATACACAATGAATCATCGGCCGACCAACACGACCAGCAGAATCCAACGCCAACAACGATTACCTCAACCGAAGAAGCATCAGAACACCAGGACGACGAGCACCAAGCTGTGGACGAAGCTCTCAACACCTTGTTAAAGGCCGTCGAATCCACCATCACCCACATCAACAATACCGAATCTACTCAATCACCACCAGTCAACCCTCTTCCCCTGCCATTTTCCAAATCTTCTTCATCCTCCCTCAATTATTCACCCCCGACATCCCCCCAAATCAATACCCAAACCTCAACGCAACCACAACATCCCCTTCTCCTCTCCTCCGTTCCGGTCTTTTCTGAGTTTGCTACCATGGGCCAATTACTTATTTCCCTCTCTCAACAACTTCCAGTACAGCTTAGTGAGGTCGCAAATACCATTCGTCAAGAGTTGCAACACAAGGTCGACCTACTGGAAGCCGACATCACCCCCCTCCAGGAAGAAGTCGATGCCGTCAAAACAGAGAACCATCAATTACAGATGAAAGTAGCAGATCTCCAAGGCCAAGTTTCGGCACAACAGGCACTGCTACAGCAACGGGATGATGCATTGGAGCAACTGGCCGCTAAGGGTCAGCTATTACACAAAGCACACGAAGAAATCCGGACACTAAAACTCGTGCTACAAGAAAAGGAAGATATCAGCTCATCACTCGAAGAGCTGATAGAGGAAACGACAGCACAATTGCAGGAGACAATCTAGAAGAATCAAGAACAACAGCGAGAAGCAAAACAACTCGAAGACGAGCTACGAAGAGCCCAGGAATGCATGGATGAGGTGAACAGTATGCTGAAACACCAATTACTCAGGAGCGTACTGCTTGAAGTATGTATGTCGTTGAGAGATTGAACTCTACTCTGTTCTATTCTGTTCTGTGCTCCGTCTAGTCATTTAGTCGCACTGTAGTGCAGAATTACGAATTGGTAGTCTTGTGTTACGAATCTATTCGGTAATGGTTGAGTGTGTCTCTGAGTGTTATTAAGTTGCAGTGTGTTGTTTGTGAGTCTGTATGATAAACGAGGGAATGTGAAAAGTAGTCCCGAACTGTTTGCCTGCCAACGTTTTCTGTAAGTGACCAAATTCGATACAGTAGTCTATGTTCGCTGTTGATTCCGATCACAGGAAGACTAGTATCTGTAATGGTCGGAAGGTGAGTAGGACACTGATAAGTCTGTGACTAGTCGATTGTTATTAGGAGATTTGTTGTTCGAGTTTAGCATACGGTGAGTTCTCATAACTTCAAGGTATAGATGTTTGTTTGGTATACTTGCCTGTTCTGAAGAAGTGCATATTAGGTGATCTACGTTTACTGAAGTATATTATTCTATTGGATACAAGTAACCGGACTACTGCTCAGATCGCTATAGCAGGATCAGTTCGGAAGTTCTAAGTCCAGTACACTGAACACTTATCAGTTGTTCAGAATTGAGTACTGAGCTAAGAAAGAGAGAGAGAGAGAGAGAGAGCATTTATGCTTGTGTACGAAGCTGGGAAAATAGTACAGGGCCTCTGTCTAACAGACCCCTACCACTCCCAAGAACCCACGTGGCTAAGAGTTAAGGTACTTTTAATTATCACGGCAGTATTGATCAGGTCAACCAGTTAACCTGTACATGGAAGAATAGAGAGTCGGGTATGCCCAACATTCTAAAGTATTCGAAGTCTGAACTCAGAGTCTGTAGCCTCTAACGGCTAACAGTCCCTTGTGGATGATTCTGTGAGCCAATTCTTCCCCCTTTAGATGCCCTTCACTGTGTGCTGCCTCAAGCAAAGGGGTTACCTCCTCTGGATAAACACACTTTCTCAAGATACCATCCTGACAATATCTATATAAATTTCCACTTATAAGTGAGTACGCTTTGGTTCTAAGGAGTAATCTTCTCTTTTCTATGGGTTTCAAATGCTCTGGGAGTTTTCCAGTAGTAAGAAAATTGAGAATTCCATCATACGAATCAGTCTGAATTGCTACTAGGAAGAGATTACTATCCACCAGTTCATCATTAATGCATGTTGCCTTCTCGCTCATTGTGGTCCTGGATACTTGATCTGCCATGTGGTGCTCTCTTCCTCGCTTAATATGAATATTAAAGTTAAATTCTTGAAATAGGAGTAACCATCTCCAAACCCTTCCAGCTACTCTAGGCTTGTTTATCAAGTACTTCAAGGGCTGATGGTCAGATATGACTATAAAATGTACACCAAGAAGGTAATGCCAAAACTTTTGAAGAGCAAATACAATAGCCAAACCTTCCCTTTCGGTCGTACTGTAGTTCCTTTCTGCCTGGGTGAGTAGTCTGTTGGCATAGGAGATAGGTCTATCAACCTTGTGTGATGATGGTTGAGCTAGAACTACACCAACAGCATGAAGGTTGGCATCTGTATGCACATGAAACTCCAATGACCACTTAGGAACACTTAAAAGTGGAGCAGGACATAACCTCAATTTTAGTTCACAAAATGCTTTCTTAGCTTTAGCACTCCATGAGAAAGGGACCTTTTTACTGGCAAGCCTTGATAAGGGCTTAGCTATTTCTGAATACATTCGTATAAATCTTCTATGGTATCCTGCATGACCCAAAAAACTTTGCACTTCTTTTGGGCTTTGTGGAATAGGCATGGAAAGGATAGCAGTAACCTTTGCAGGGTCAACCGTTATCCCTTCAACAGATACTATGTGACCAAGAAGAGTGCCCTTGGTGACCAAAAAATGACACTTAGCAAGATTTAACTTCAAACCTGTTTTGAGACATTGCTCAAAGATTTCCTTTAGATTTTCCAAATGATCATGGAAATCTTGAACTGCTGCTCTTTTATCTGTGCCTGAAAACACTGAAAAGTCATCCATGAAAATGCGTAGAAAGTTTGTCAACCATTTGCCCAATATTAGATACATTGTTCTATTAAATGAAGGTGGTGCATTCTTCAAACCAAAATCCATGCGAGTATAAACATAAGTGCCCATGGAGTAACAAAGGCTGTTTTGTCCCTATCATCAGGATGGATGACTATCTGATTGTAGCCGCTAAAACCATCCAAGAAGCTATACAAAGTGTGACCGGCTACTTCCTCAAGTACTTGCTCTAAAAAGGGCTGAGGAAATCCATCTTGAACAGTCACTTTATTTAAGGCATGAAAATCAACGCAAACTCTTATTTTTCCACTATTTTTCTAGGGTACAATAACCATAGAAGAAAGCCATCTGGAATGTTCTACTGGAACAATTATACCTTCTTCTTCTAGTTTTGTAACTTCCAATTTTACCGCCTCTGCATATTTTGGATTGAGTCGATACGGCCTACTTCTTGCAGGCACGGCTCCCTCAACTAAGGGTATTCTGTGTAATCCAAGCTCCTCTAGTATCCCTGTTAGATCTTTGTAGGACCATGCAAAGACAGTTTTGTAAGAAAAAAGTAAAGAAGTTACCTTCTGCAGTAAAGGAGGATAATGCCATAGCCAAGAGGCCAAGTGGATTACTTGAGGGTTCTCTTCATCCCCTAGATTTATTTCTTGAACCAGTGTTTCAGGACTAGTCTTGTTTGAGAAATCATCTCCATTGTATGCAGGAGTGGACTTTAACTTATATTTTGCAATATGTTCTCTGGTCCATCCTTGAGGTATATCTGAAAAGGGGAGATCTTCTCTACATTCAGGCTCATAATCTTCCTTTTCTGAAACTTCTATAGTTGTTGCCCCTTCAACATTCGTAATCTCCTACAAACTCTCATTCTTCAACTCCTTGTGAACCTCATGGCCTTTTCCTGCAACTCCTTCATCTGCAAGTTCTTCCTCTATTTCATTGATTTCCACCGTGCAACACTCTACACTTTCCATCATCCAATTCAATAATGTATCTTCTTCTTGGGGTAGAGAGGGCATTACCTGAGTGTCCACAGTATACCCAGTAGTTTTCCCTGAGTCGAATCCTTCTTCCAAATGTAGTTGCAGCTGGCTATTGGTGCTCATTGAAATCCATAGTTTGTTTTTCCCCCAATCTTGCAAAGCTTTTGCTTGCCTTAGCCAAGGTCTCCCTAGGAGTAAAGGGTAAGAAGTCTCTTGTGGAAGTGCAATAACAACAATATCTAGAACAAAGTGGCAACCATGTACTATCATCAGTACCTTTTCAATAATGCCAAGAGGCGCTACCTGATGTTGATCTGCTAGTGTAACTGTGAATGGTGCCATCGTGGCGGGTTTCAAATTCAGTTTCTTCATTGTGAAATCTGGCATCAAATTGATACCAGAGCCTCCATCTATGATCACACCTATGAGAGCTTCATCCTTTATACAAACAGATAATCTTGAGCTTTGGTAGTCTGCGAAGGGTGCAGGGGGAAAATCAACCATGAAACCATCTATACTGGGTGATTGGATCAAGTGAGTAGAGTGTATAATCTTCAATAAGTCACTTCTTATTTTTGAATTCATCCTTATAAGTTCGTACAGACTAACCTTGTGATGAATACCTTTCAAGATCTGTTCAATGTTTACCTCATGTCTTCTTGCGACTTGTTGGTTGGTCCCTTAGAGAAGTAGCCATCCTTTCATAAGCTCCTTCAATTTCTGCTTGGCCCTTCCACTCAGCCTTCTTTTCCTCCTCTTTATCTTGGAATCCTTGTTGTTCCTCTCTACGGATTGTTGCTGCTTGTCTGGCTCTAGTCATCATGGGCATTGCAGAGGATGAAACAGCATAAGACTGAGTGGTCATACCTTCTTCTTGTGGAGAGACTACAATCATGTGGATCGGAGCAGGACGGCTTCTTGGGTAGTCTTTGGTATAGTGATCCTTGGCCTCTGGACAATGTTGACAAGGAGGTGCATCTTCTGGAAGGGAACACCTATTTTGCATATGGCCATACTCACCACAGTGATAACACATCAATGGCTATATCTAGGCTTTGTCGTACGATTTTCCTCTCTATCAGGTTGATTTGAAGTACTAGC
Source organism: Ceratopteris richardii (assembly GCA_020310875.1). NCBI lineage: Eukaryota > Viridiplantae > Streptophyta > Polypodiopsida > Polypodiales > Pteridaceae > Ceratopteris > Ceratopteris richardii. The sequence goes on from CM035444.1 coordinate 85,276,261, forward strand.
ATAATATGAATCCAAAGCTTGAGGGTTACCTCGTTGCTGTGTACCCTTGAGGTAGTAACAGTCTCTAGCTTCATGACCATCCTTTCCACAAAATTGACAGCTTACCTTGTTAGGGCAATTAGCATTGGAATGCCCATTGTTGTTACATATTGTGCACCAAATCTGCCTTCTTATATCCTGAGTGGTCCGCAAATCTTCTAACTCATGGAGAAGTTGGGCTACTTCATCATCAGTGCGACGTAGTGGTGGCAAAATCTTCTATTCTTGTTGATTTTATTGCATTCTCAATGCCTCCAGTTCCTTCCTTAGTTGCCCAATAGGGTCTAGTTCTGCAACATAATTCAGTTGTGTATCCCCTTCAAAATGTTGCCTAGCTTCTTCAATGCGTGATGCTGCTGCAACAAAATCATTGAGGGTTGCATCCAATCTAAGAGACTCATGTAGATTCTGCTGAGATGACCTGGGCAGAGCTTTTTCTATCCATTTTTTAACCAAGAAGTCACCTGGAGCATGTGGCAGATGTGCAACAAGTGCTTTTGTTCTAGTGTGAAGTTCATGAAAGGATTCACCTGATCTTAGCCTTAGATTCTCGAGCTGGTCTAGAGCTCTTTCCGAGGAGTCACTAGGTCAAAATGTGTGAGAATGTCGTCTTCAGAGCCTCCCATGTAGCAAAATGGCCATCTACATATTGACTGTACCATTTGTTAGCAAGGCCTTCCAATGTGGATGGGAAGAGTACCAGCATTGCATCCTCTCTATTCTGCAGACCTCGTCCACGACATAAGGAGATGAACCTCCTCACATGATCATTAGCATCCTCATAAGCTTGTCCCTTGAAGGTAGGGAACACTTAATATTGAGTCTGAAGAGTAAATGAGAGAGATCATCCATTTGCACTGGTGTTTCTTCTGACGTATCTGAGGAGAAGTCTAATGTTCTCCTATGCTTCTCCGTTGATAGTGGTGTCGCACCGAAATCAATAGATAAATTCAAAGAGGGTAGAGGGGAGGTAGGTTTACTAGTTGAAGATATAGCTGACTTATTAAGGCTCCTTCGTATACGAAGAGGCCCCATATCTACTCGCGTATGGGTCATGTACCTACTTGCAAATGTAATAGGGCAAAAATATTGAAAAAGAGGACTATTTACTATCCTTAGGGCCTCTCACAGAAATGCAAGGGTCCCACCGTGCATGCCAAACTGTAGAGGAGGTACTGGGGTATCTACTTTAGCAACGGCATACAACATGCACTTCCAGTACTTCGCCTACTCAAGGGAGGTTCTCCTTAGGGAAATATAACCTTGAACATTTCTGTGAGCAGGCAGATATCATAATTGCATAGAGTTGTGAATACTTAGGGATAATATTAATGACAAAAAATGGAAGACCAACCACTCCTTAGTTCGAATCAGATGATTACAACATAGGCAAAAGAGATGCTCACAGGTTTATGCTCAAGGGCTAACATGCCACTCCAGAACTAAACAACATCAATACAAGGGATTCATCTAATCCGTACAATGGACACAACTAGATGCAGACTAGTATTGAGGAATACAACGTATGAAGACTTGCTCTAAGGGAAAGAGCACCAAATACCAATGACTCACACTGAATGACAAAACCAAGCCACTCTCTTCACACTATAGTGCTATTAGCCCTCACTGGGAAGCCCACGCTCTATATCCTCACCATAGAGTGACTTCCTACAGTAGGCTTGTAGCCACAGAGTGCTAAGAGAGGACCCCTGTATGTACGTATGTATATGTGTGTATATCTCAATGTATCCCAAGTGAACACAAGTCCATTGCTTTTATAGGCTCCAATAGGCCAAGAGGGCCTTGCCGATTCCTCACGTCCACTGATCATGCGCCGATTGATTGCCCAAAATTAGAGGGGTAGATCAAATATGCCACCAATCTTGAATTAGATCCTCAAAAATAGGCAGTCGTCATGAATCGTTGGCGGCAAAAATCAGCTCTCTACTTTTACTTTTACCATTTACACTTTTATCCCTTTCATTGCAAGTTGACATCCTTATTTTATGCCGCCCGTGATATTGTAATGACAGGTGGGGGTAGGAACAATAATAGTAAAAAGTCCATTCATTGTTCCAATTACTTCTTCATTTTTCATAGACTCCTGCAGCAACGGTGGAAGTTCTTCATATTCCACACCCATGGCCTCTTGAGAGTTCAAGTCACCTCCTCCAGTTTGTACGAGTCAAGTATCTCGAGGCCAAGGAAGAGACCCATTGATGTGCATGTTTCAAATCTTTGTAAACTTGCCCGGGGTTAACTTAGTTTCATCAAAAATTTGTAACATCCTTCACAAAAGGGGTCTCACGAACTTTGCAGAGGCGAGAGAGAGAAGGAGGGTTGCGGTGTGAAAGGGCGGGGGCTGTGGAGTTCCTGAGGGGCTGCAGGGAGAGGGGCCTGAGGGGAGAGGCGGGGGGTGGAGGAGTTGTTGCGGGGGGTGGAGGGGGGAGAGAGAGAGAGAGAGAGAGAGAGAGAGAGAGAGAGAGAGAGAAAGAAAGAGAAAAGAGAGAGAGAGAGAGAGGAGGGGAGGGGCACGCGGGGGCTGAGGGGGAAGTGGGGGGTGGGGTCAACGGGGAAGGTGGGGGGCAGGGTCAGCGAGGAGAGAGAGAGAGAGAGAGAGAGAGAGAGAGAGAGAGAGAGAGAGAGAGAGAGAGAGAGAGAGAGAGAGAGAGGAGGGGAGGGGCACGTGGGGGCTGAGGGGGAAGTGGGGGGCAGGGTCAGCAGAGAAGGTGGGGGGGCGGGGAGAGAGAGAGAGAGAGAGAGAGAGAGAGAGAGAGAGAGAGAGAGAGAGAGAGAGAGAGAGAGAGAGGAGGGGAGGGGCACACAGGGGCTGAGGGGGAAGTGGGGGGCAGGGTCAGCGGGGAAGGTGGGGGGTGGGGTCAGCGGGGGCAGAGAGAGAGAGAGAGAGAGAGAGAGAGAGAGAGAGAGAGAGAGAGATAGATAGAGAGAGAGAGGAGGGGAGGGGCATGCGGGGGCTGAGGGGGAAGTGGGAGGCGGGGTCAGCGGGGAAGGTGGGGGCAGGGTCAACAGGGAGCGAGAGAGAGAGAGAGAGAGAGAGAGAGAGAGAGAGAGAGAGAGAGAGAGAGAGAGATAGATAGATAGAGAGAGAGAGGAGGGGAGGGGCATGCGGGGGCTGAGGGGGAAGTGGGAGGCGGGGTCAGCGGGGAAGGTGGGGGCAGGGTCAACAGGGAGAGAGAGAGAGAGAGAGAGAGAGAGAGAGAGAGAGAGAGAGAGAGAGAGAGAGAGAGAGAGAGAGAGAGAGAGAGAGATAGAGAGAGAGAGAGAGAGGAGGGGAGGGGCACACGGGGGCTGAGGGGGTGCGGAGGAGGGTGGTAAGGAATTGAGGGGTTGCGGGGAGAGGGAAGGGGAAAGAGCAAGAGAGAGAAAGAGAGAGAGAATTCCCAAAAATAAACAAAAAGGCCACCTTAGCTCCAGCTCTAAGGAGAAAGAGAGAAAGAGAAACAAAGCTCGAAGGGTGGATTTCTGTACGAAAAGAGACAGCACAGTGATGGAGCAAAACGAGGAAGAGACAGATGAAATGGGGAGAGAGAGCAAGAACGGGCGTTACAAAGTGTATACATCAAAGTGTCTGATCATTGATTTAAGAATTGGTCTAAACATTGGATTTTGACAAGTCTAGCAAGAGCTATCAAAGGGCAATCAAATCAAGGTGAACAGTAAACTAAGCAAGGCTTGGGAAGCATGACTTCTTGGGCATCAGAGTAATCAAAGAAGCTGACTCGAGGTTGGAAGAATACTCAGCCCCCTCAGTCAATTATTAGCTTAGGCTAAGAGAGTGTAGCATTGCGGATTGATTTAGGACTGCAATAGGAATGCATCAAGTCCAAGAGAATTAATTTTTTCAAGTCCGAGTGTAAGCTAAAAGAGTGTGAAAATGAAAACCTTAAAGGAAAGAATCTAATCCTGACGGAACGAAAGTACAATGAAAAGTATTTTAAAACAAGACAAGAATTTAAAAGAATTAAAAACAAAACCAATGACTACAAGGAAGCATTGGTGATCAGAAAGTGTATTGAGAGGTCAAGGAAGACAAATTCATGAACCTTAGATCGGGCAAGCACATAGGTAAGTCAGACCAACGAAGCCTTAGATCATCAGAAGCAAGTGTAGGAACTACTGCACATTCGTGGGCACAACAATTGAATAGCTATCCATATGATTTGGGCTCAGATACCAGTGAGTCAAAAATGGCTTATAGCATGGAAAGACTGGATTAGAAAGACTAGAAGGACCCTACAAAACCCAATTAGAATACATTTGAACCAACCACCTAGGTGCTCGCATCTACGAGGATGGTTTGAGAAGATCACTAGTTCAATTGCACAACCCTGACCAACCCATTGGATTGGAACATCTAGTGGTAAAGTTTGAGAGAGATGCTTACATAGACAAAGAAGGAACCATGTACATCATAACTAATCAGCTTAATCATTCAAATGAGTTTGGTGTAGTCATTCCTGAGAGGGAAGCAAGAACCCAAGGAAAAGAACCATTAGGAGATGAACCAAGGACACCTAGAGGGAAATCAACACTAACAAGAATACTAAACCCACAATGGATCCCTCAGGATAATAGAAGCATTGATTTATTCCTCAATAAGGACACAAATGAAGCATTTTGGAGATATAGAATGGAACAACCAAGTGAAGTAGGCTCCATTACTATTTACAAATTCAAGGACCCATACACACCTGGAAAGGTAGTAGACCTAGACAACACTTCAAAATGAGTGTTTGTAGTGTCAGATCATGCAAAGACATGCTTATACGTGGAGAGGCAAACTAGTATTTCCCCCATCAAGAGCAAATGTAAATGGGAGCCATCAGGGTGCTGGGACATCCTCAGCCCATGGTTCCCAAAGAGAGAAGAACAAGGAAAGGCCAGAAGTAAGTTTCACTCATCCCATAGGGAGAGATAGACCAACCATGGACATCGATAGAATGGAGAAACTAAGAGAACCAAGACTACCAGGTGGTAGAGATGACTTTCCTCTACCAAGACCATGTGAGCATCCAAGAATATTGAGACCAACCCAGTTAGTGAAGTCAATGAAAAATTACTTCGATGGGACAAGAGAGCCATATGACCACGTTGCTGAGTTTAAACAAGTGTTGCGTGTAGAGAAAGTAGAATACATGTTCATGCAATACAATGCATTTGGACTCACGTTAAAGAACACGGCTTTAACGTGGTTCTAGCCATTGTAACAAAGACAATTTAGGGGCATTCATCACTTGTTAGAGTCATTCATTATTGAATTCTCTAAAAGTGGAATTAGGCATAACACTTCCTCATTAACCCATAACTTGAAACTGACCCCTCAGGAAATAGTTAGACTTGCAAGATGTAGATTTAGACAGTACATTGAGAGATGTCCAATGCCAGAACTGCCCTCTCAGGCCAAGCAAGTGTCTTTGTTTTTAATGGCCTCTTGAGCTGTAAACTACGATCCTATGTATATTTGAAGGAACCCAAAACTCTAGAGCAATGTGTACCGATTTGTATAGACATTGAGGATAGTTTAGGAGATGAATTGGAACTTTCAAAGGTCTACAAAGACTCGGATAACTACTCTCAATCATCCTCAAAACTTTCTAGCTAGATAGAAGACCTAGCCGAGAAAGTGGCCCAAAAACTAAGAGTTTCTAGTAAACAAATGCCTAGGTTAACAACAAACAAATGTTGTTACAGCTATGGTGGTGACCATATGGCAAATGTATGTCCCAATGTAACACAACCTCAAGCCAACCCTAGTGGCCAGTACTGCATGATTGAAAGAGATACATGAATCGCACATCACAAGATTGTCCATATAACAAACAAGTTGTGTGACAGAATTACCCACAAGCATACCCTCAACAAGGTAGATATCAAGGACAGTACAATGCTTAGCCTTATTACTACAAGTCTCCACAGAACTACCCTTATCAGACTCAATAGAGACCTCAACCTAATTTAGCTCAACAACCACCCCCACCAGCCAATGTCCTTTCAGTTAAATATGCTGTTGTAGAAGAAAACCTTAGTAGGGCTTTAGTTCCTTCTTCACCCTTGATCACAAAAAGTGATCCTAATTCAAATAGTTTCAACTCCACCCATGTAGATAGTCCACCGACATACTGCTTGGGGATGGATAGTTGCCACTCATGAGGATGTCAGGAGATCTTCCCCTAGTCTTCCTTTGGATGGAGCATGGGTTGACTTTGGATGGAGCATGCTTAACTGATGGATTTGACCAAAAATCTTCCAATCCACCCTCACAATCATTTCATATGGTTTGGGATTACATTCCTCAGGGTGAGTATTGTTAGGGAAGTCAAGCAGTATCACTTGTTGCTAGTCTCAAGTCATAATCTGCAAGAAGCCTTGTCTAAGATTTAGGTCCACTGAGTGATCGTATAGCCAATCTTGGCCAAGGATTAGGGGTTCTATTAGGTCATTGTCATGGCACACTAAAAGTTTCACAGTCATGATCGCTTCATGTATGAGGATAGGAAGGTCCACCTCACCCATGCAAGGGGTTTCCATGCCTCCTAGTCCTACGAGGTATGCCTCAATGGGTTGCATTTCTATTCCTAAATCCTTATAGTGAGACCACCTAATCACACTAGTCATAGCACCTGAATCAATTAAAGCCCTAAGCTCATGGCAGATGTTGCCTTGTTCTAGCATGGCAGTAATGAATGGTCTCCTATCCACTATGTTAGGATGACCAGTTGACTTTTCTTGAGACATGGCCATGGGGTATCTGGGTGTTTCCTTGAAGGTTATGAAATTCTCTCCCTAGTCCTTGTCTTCTTAGCTTCATTTGTTTAATGCATTCTAGAGCTTCTACCTGAGCTTCCGCATGTATTTTCTTTTCTTCCTCCTTACGCTTCTTTGCCAACATGAGTCATCTAAGCATATCCTCAATACAAGGTTCCTGATAAAGGTTGACTCTATAGCCACCAATGTAATTAGGCATCTCCTTCAATTGTGGCTAATTGTGCCACTTCACTTGTCAATAGTCTGTTAATAATCATAGGTCCATAACCATGTTTCTCTAGCTTTCGTGCATGTTGCTTCAGCGTATATACTAGGACTAAGTCACCTTCCTTTAAGCCTTTATCTTTCACATGTTCATTGAAATAAGCTTTCTATTTTTTCTTTGCTGCATATATGCATGCCGCTGACTTTCAGCCTGGTTTCTCCTAATCATTCCAAGCCCATTATCCTTGATGATAATTCATGGCCGGTCCACTGATATTCTTGTGCAACCTTAAGGGTGGGTATCAAAAAGTCCAAAGGGAGCACAAATTTTTGACCAAAAACCATCTGAAAGGGATTTGCATTGAGTATGGTATTGTAGGCCACTCGATATGCCCAAACAATGTGATGTGACAAATGGTCCCAATTTGAACATTTGTTGTTCACGAGTTTTGTCAGTTCATTACAAAGGATCTTCTTAGTACTTTCCGCTTGACCATTGGCCTGAGGATGATATGGTGTGGATTTCTTGTGAATCACCATAAAATCCTATAATAGATATTCAATGACCTAGTTTAGAAAGTGAGTTCCTCAATCGCTCACTAACTCTACAGGCAGACCATATCTCGTAAAGACATTTTCAAATAAGAATTTTGCAATCGTTTGTGCATCATTCTTCTTAGCCTCTACTCATTTGATAAGATAATCTATCACCACTATGATGTATTCAACATGCGTACCTTTAGCAGGGGGGTTAATGGGTCCTACAAAATCTATAGCTCACTTAGAGAATGCACGTCCTCCCATCATGGGTTTCAGTGGCATTTCATCTCTATGAGTAGGAAACTAAGTTCTTTGGCATACATCACATCTCTTAACATAGGTATGTGCATCCATGTGAAGAGTGGGCCACAATAAACTTGCAAATAGTATGGCTTTGATTATGCTGTCGGGGCCAAAATGGCCTTCTCCAACACTTTGGTGTGTAGTCTCTAATATGCTTAAATAATCACTCTCATGGACACATTGTCTTAGGTATCCATATCTGCCTCTTTTGTATAAATTATCGCGAATAAGTGAGTAGTCTTGAGCTTCTTGCTCTAGACTTTGTTGTCGTGCTAAAATCATTCCTTGAGGGAATGTTTTCATCCTCAAGTATGTTACCATTGATTCACTCCATTCTGGTGTAAGAGACACATGATATAAAGTGGCATGTTCCACTAGTGGTTTTTCACAACAAAATGGGCATTCTTTAAATAGCCTATAGACATCTGCTTCCATAGAAGGCCAATATACTCGTAGTCTGTGCAGAGTTTGCAAAGTACGACGTTTTGAATGATGTTGTTGTAATGCATCTACATGTGCTAATTGCAACCAATTCTTGTATTTTGATTCATCTACACAACAAGAATTAATTTTTTGATTATCTTGTTTATATATGCTTCTTGCTAGAATCTGGTATCTTTGCAATTTGGTAATCTCTCCATCTCTTATCCTAATCCTAGGATTCGTGGGTCCAAATGTGAGAATAGGGACAATAGGTTTGGCCCATTCTGGTACTACCTCAAGATTAAAGAGATATGCATCTAGTAGTTCATATGCTATTCCTTGAGGATCTTCACCCATAGTTAATCATGAAAGGTGATCAGCTCTAAGGTGGGTCTTTCCCTTCCTGACTACTACCTCGAAGTCGTATTCCTTAATAATAGAAACCAACATATCAATTATCTGGTGTTACAAGGCTTATAGACTAGGTACAACAATGCCTAATGATCCGTGAAGGACTTGAACTTATTCTCCAATAAGTAATGCTTCAATTTCTTTATCGCATAAATCATTCCCAGTCCTTCGAGCTCCCTCGTGGTGTAATTTCTTTCCGCTGCATATAGTTGTCTACTTGCATAATCTATGGGAAGATCCATATTACCTTCATTCGTAGGTTGTGCCAACACACATCCTATAGCATAGTTGGATGCATCCACATGCACATGGAATGGCTTAATCCAATCTAGGGCTATTAAAATAGGTACTGAACACAAGCATCGTTTAAGTTCATTGAGTGAGTTCTCACATTCATTTGTCCATTCAAACTTGGTCAAAAGAGAGTACAAGGGGTTTGCTATGATTGCGTACATGTGTATAAATCATTGATAGTAACCACAATGGCCCATGAAAGCCTCTACTTCTTTCACCTTTTTTGGCCTAGGTAGGTCTGCAATCACTTTAACTTTCTCTTTGTACGTAGAAATTCCATTCTTTGACACAACGTGTCTTAGAATTTTGCCTTGCCTCACCATGAAAATGCACTTTTTTGGGTTGAAGCAAACCTCATATTCTCGATATTTGTCAAAAATTTGCTGTAATTCAAGGATGTGGGTCTATCTCATGTTAGAATGAGCACATAATTCATCCACATAAGCTTCCAGATTCTTCCTTAAGAATTACTTGAAAACATGACACATGAGTCGTTGAAAGGTGGCAGGTGCATTTGTTGGCATCACATGAAGTGCAAATATGCCCCATTTTGTGGCAAAAGCCATCTTGTGATGATCTTTTGGAGCAATGGCTACTTGATTATAGCCTGAGAATCCATCAAGAAAGCTGTAAACTTCCTTGCCCACAACTCGTTCCAATAAATGCTCTGTGATAGGAAGAGGATAACACTTTTTTAAGGTTAATACACAGACACACGCACAGAAACACACACACAATTTTCCGTTCTTCTTGGGCACCACCAGAATGGGGGATACCTATTCAATATGTTCAATTTCATAAATGAATCCTGCTTCTATCAAGCTATCTATCTCTTCTTTAATCTTGGCACCATAGTTATCATTATATGTGTATGGTTTTTGTTTGGTAGGTTTGGTCTCTGGAGTCTTAGGAATCCTATGAGAGCATATATCTGGGTCTACAAGAAAACACATCTCTATAGTCTTGCAATAAAGTAGTCAACTCTTCTTCTTCTTCACTTGTCAAGTCATGCCCTATGTATGTGCATTTTTCTTCTCCTTCTTCTATGGTTACTATGATTTTTTTGGTTTTCTCTCGATTATCATATACTTCTCCAATGCTTGCTTCTCTTTAAAGCATCCGTACCATGATTATTCTATCTTCTATTTCATACTTCTTGAAGTTCTTTGGTACTTCCATGAGTGGTTCTTCTTCTTCTTCTTTTGACTTAGGTGATTTCTTTCTCTTCTTTTGCTTATTTTCTCTACATTCTGTGAGTGATTTGGGTTTCTCAATTTGACTTTCCTTACCCATTTCAGGGGTCATGGCTTCTACAAAATACAGATACTCTTTTGTTGAATAGAAGGGTTCCATAATGATGGACTCTAAGTTCTTGTCACTTGTCTCGTCTGGTTCTTGAGCCACTTCCATGCATTCTTCTAGGATGGGTAGGGCTCTATCATAAAGATTGAAATATCATATCCATCCTCATCACAGTGAGGGCTCCACTATTCTTCGTTCACAGCTATATCCATCGTCACTAAGATTTGTGCCCAACCATGAGGCTCAAATTCCTTGTCTGGAAACACTATAGGTGCATAAGCAGGATCTTGAAGGGTTCATGAATGTCATTCTGAACCTAAAGTTTTGGCTTCTAAGCATTCTTCCTCTTGTTTGGCTACATTAAACATCCATAAATGAGTGTCTTCATGCAACCATGATGGGTCTGACTCTAATGAATGCACAGACTCTATTTCTTCCTGTGTCCTATGGATTGTATTCCACTGAATTGGGGGTACATCTCATTGGGAATTATCTTTGAGATTAACTTTGGTGGTTACTCCTAAATGTTGCAAGTATAAGGAATTGGTTCCCCAATCATGTACACTTTGCAAATAGCATATGAAGAGTCTTCGTAGTATCATCTCGTAAGCGTGATTTTTCCTAGAATCACAAATGGTGGAAGTGTGATCAAATTCTACACCACAAGTGGTGAGAGATATGCCTTCTAGTAGGCCTAATGGTTTTTCTATGTGTCCGTCAGCCATTTGTAGCTTCATTCTTGTGGGTCTCAATGTTGGTTCACCCCAACGTTTCCATAAGGCAATGGTAGCAATGGCTACTCCGGCTCTTGAAGCTAGGATGGCTTTAGTCATGTATCCTTTGTGGGTTATTGGAAGATAGGTATTACCTTCCTCTCCTTCACTCATGTCTCCAATTCTTTCCACAGGTATTTCTGGCACCTTCTTATGTGATCTTATCTGAGAGTGAATGGAAGCTATCACTCGAAACTGGTTTGCTACGTGCTTCCACAATTCACGCTTAATCTTTAACAATTCTTCTAGAGTGAGATGATACTGCACTTTAGTATTCTTGATCACCTCCCTGTTTCTTGGGATTACTAATTCTTCATTTCTCAGTATTATGGTGGGAGCTCTCATACTGATAGACTTTGCTTCCGAAGGTCTTGTGAACTGAGGTAACTCTTGTAAGGAGTTAGACTCAAAATTTTTTTGTTCACTAAGTTGCTCTTCCTCGACATCATCATAGATATAAGGTATGCCTTGGGGAAATTTTTCTTGCAAGTCATCTATCTCTTGAATAGGGGGATGGGTTTCTTGCTATCGTCTCCACTTTTCTTCTTGGATTTCTCTCACAAATCCTTGTGAATATTTATGTATGGAAGAAAGGTTTTCTTCACACACCATGTCTGGCACTTGAGACAAGGGTGGTGCATTATCCTCCTGTGTCTTTGGAAAACTAGGGTCTTTTTGCAAATTCTTCTTCTCATTGCTAGGAATCAAGTATTCTAGCCTCTCCAATAGTCCTTGAAAGTGTAATTTGGATTTTGCTATGTTACTCCAATTGACATATCAAGAGGCTTCAAACATGGTTTGGGCTAATTCTACCATCTTCATGTAAAGCTTCGTTCTCTCAATTTCTAAGTCTGCTCTTGGGTAGTTCTTACTCAATTCAGTTATCTGAGGTCCTTTTAATCTTGCCTAGTATGCTTGAAACATCATGTATAGGTTTTTAGGTATCGGTTTAGCTAAAACTGATCCTAGTCTGCCCAAAGCTTTGCGGAAAGCTTCAAACTTCTCCCTAGGCAGAGCCTTCGTGAAAAGGTCTGCTATGTTCTCCTGCGTGGGCACATATGCCAAGCTGATCTCCCCAGCAGAGAACCTCTCCCTGACATACTGATAATGCACCTCAATGTGCTTAGTGCGAGCATGGAACACAGGGTTCCTCGCAACTGCCAAAGCGCTCTGACTGTCAGTGAAGATGGTGGTGGCAGAAGACTGGCCAACACCCAAATCAGCCATAAGGCATCTAAGCCACACACACTCAACAGTCGCTGTGAAAGCTGCCCTATACTCAGCCTCACAACTAGAAGTGGCCATAGTAGGTTGCTTCTTGCTCAACCAATATATACATGAGCTACCAAGCATGAAGCAAAAACCACTGGTGGACACATGAGTGTCATAGCAACCAGCCCAATCTGAGTCAGAAAAAGCATGCAAATCTGGTGGTAGTGATCCCTCCTTGGGATAAAACAACCCAAGTAGCCGAGTACCACTTAAGTAGCAAAAGATGTGCTTAACCACCTGCCAATGCTTGTCACTTGGGCAATGCATAAACCTACTCATCTGTGAGACAGCAAAATGAATATCTAGCCGAGTAATGCATAAATAAATCAAGCATCCAATAGCCTACTAATAGAGAACAGCATCAAATGCATCTCCAACATCATGAAGACTCAATCGTAAACCTATCTCCATAGGAGTGGCAATAGGCTTACAGTCTTCAAGGCCAAAACGCTGCAATAATGTGTCAATATATTTCGTTTGACACAAGGCCATTCCACCATCAACATGCATAAACTGAATGCCCAAATAATGATGCAAATGCCCCAAATCAGATATCTCAAATGAGGCATTCAAATCAGCCTTAAAATCAGTAATATGCTTCTCAATAGGACTAGTGAGCAGCATGTCGTCAACATAGACAACAATGATCAGAAGCACATCCTTAGCACGCTTAACATATAAGGTGCTTTTAGTTGGACTATTCTCAAAACCATGTGCAATGAGATAGGCATGTATCTTCTCATAGCAAGCACATGGTGCTTGCTTTAAGCCATATAATGCCTTCTTTAACCTACACACCTGGTTTTCATGCCCTTTCTGCACAAAGCCACGGGGCTGAAAAACATACACTTCTTCATGCAAGTCACCATTCAAAAACGTTGTTTTAATGTCCAACTGATGTACATTCCAACCATGATGGGCTGCAAGTGCACAAATGCTCCGAACAGTAGTCATACGGCATGTAGGTGCAAAGGTCTCATCAAAATCAATGCCTCTTTCCTACGCATAACCCTTTGCAACAAGCCTAGCCTTATACCTGTCAACTGTACCATCAGGTTTACGCTTCAGCTTGTATACCCACTTAGTGCCAATGGCCTTCTTGCCAGGAGGCAAGTCACATAAAGACCATGTACCATTCTTCATTATAGCATCATATTCAAATTGCATAGCAGCCATCCAATTTTCTGAATTCTGTGCTTCATCAAAAGAAACAGGCTCATTCTCATCACAGAGACTAGACGAAGCCATAGCATAGCAATCTGATGCAAAGGAGGCACTATGAGAGCCTGAACGAGTACGATATGACAAAGGTGCATCTAATTTGCTATCACGCAAAGTCTGCACCAGCTATTTTGGCATAGTTTTTTGTACTTTTTCTTGTTCATCCAAATCAAGAGCTTTTGTGGCACTCCCTTGAAATGTGACATCCATGGGGGAGGGTTCTGCCACAACCCTTATTGGTGTGAAGGGTTCTTCGTCTTCTATTTTCTCTTCTTGAGGCTCTTTCTTTGGTATCTTTATGGACATTTCGTGAGGTGGTGTGGCCTCCTTGATACGAATAGTGGAAGTCTCATTAAGTTTTATCACATGCGTACCTTCTTGGTCTGCTTCCTTACTTGTGGTGTTCTTATCAGTATGCGTAGTGTGGTCATCCGTCTTTAGGCCTTCTGCTTCTTCATTGTAGTTGACTTCATTCAATTCTACCCATTTTCCATCATCCTTTGACTCACTTTGAATATCCACATTTAATAGTGAGGTGTCGGGTTCTTCTTGTGCATCCAAGGATGAGCTTGAAATGTCCAGCCCTATTTCCCTGTACCAATGGACTTTGGTGAGTTTCCTTTTCGCTTCCACTTCTTGTTGGGTTTGTTGATAATGGTGACCTTGCACAGGTAAATTGACTTGTCCTTCTGTATATTGGTGCATCTCTTCCAGGGCCCTAGTTAAGTCTTCCTCTGTAATTGGCCTTTGCTCTTCAATTGTTGTTTTCGGTAGTACATGTGTCCGTTTCGTGGCCGGAACTTCCTCGTCCATTTGCTTGACTTCCCTGATTCTCTTTATGCCTCTCATTCTGGGTTGAGAGCTAGTTTCTGCTTCTTCTACAATCTTGACTCCTCGTTTCTTTTTAGGAACAGTGGCAATTTTGGCATACTTCACCATGGCAATTGATGATGGCATTTCTTGCAGGTGCTCTCGAATACCTAAGGCGTGGTAGATCAATATCGTCAGAGCCACACTTCCATTGAGGAACTTTTTATTATTCCATTGCTTTTTTTCTTCGAATAATCTTTCTTGGATGTAAGGAGTCAGATTAATTTGATTTCCAATCTGCTTAATGGCGTGTGAGAGCAGTTGAACAATAATCTTTTGAGGGGCCGTGTACCGATGCATATTCGGGAAGCAGAAGTGTTGGTGAATAAGCCTCACTTCCTCTTCTATGTCTACACTGTTAATGTCTGTGAATGTTCTGGTCTTTGCGCCACGGCTCTCTTCTTTTACCATGGCAGTTCCATCCTTTTCCCATCCAAAGGCTTCTTTAATCAAGTCATGCGTAAATTGGATGACTACCCATTCACCTATTTTATCCATCACTCTAGCCTCAGGCACTAAGGGATCATGCAGTGCTAGCTGTAGGGTATTCATGACCTGTGTGTATCTTTGAAAGTCGGGCTTATAGATTGACAGTTCAAAATATTTATGTATGCCCGCTTTCTTCATGGTGTCTACGATAGACGGGAGTCCATGTAGTACTTAAAAATCCTGGGACATGATTAGAAATTGATGATCTGTATCCATAATTTTGATCGTCGCCAGGAAGAGATACTCCCCAGCTGGTTGATCTTCTCGAAACCAGTGTCCCTTTGCCTTGGTGATACTCTGGAGTGGAAATTCCAATACTTCCTCTTGTACTGTTGCTTCAAAATCTTCAGAAGCCATCTGCACTTGTAAGGAAAAGTGCATTAGCTTCAAAGGAAAGCATGAAGCTATGTAGTGCATTGTAGTGATTATTGTCGTTCCATCACTCCGTTTCCCGTGGTTCTATAAGTGAGATCTCTTACCACATCCTTTTATTTTTTATCCTGAAAGAAAACAAGCGTTAGTATAGCCGAAGCATTTATTTATGTACATAGTATGTTCATTCCTAAGAGAGTTGAAGCTATGATCTAATCTCCATTGGAGAATGTGCACCCTTAATTCTATAAGTTACATTCTGTGCCGAATGCGTGGCCTCGTAATGTGGCCCTACTATGCATACTTTAGGTGCATCCATTGCTTCATGAGTGCAATTGGCATATCCATTAATCCGATGGTCCACCCCTTGCAGTCGCTTGGGTTTCCAAATCCTTTTCATGGGCGCTTGAATAGGTCGATTTCTTCCTTTGATTCCTTGGGCTTCCTTTGTTTGTTTTGTGTCCTCTATAGTCATAGTGATAAAGGTGTTTCCCATCCTGTTTCTCGGATGACTATGTTTTGGCTTCGTCATTCGCTTTTGCCGACGTAATGCTTCCTCCCGAGTGCTTATCTCCAGCTTGGCTGCCCGTATTGTCTTCTTGGGGATCCATATCTGATGTCGCGCTCTCTGAGTTTCAATCAAAGGTTTGGGGAGCCATACTTGCAAGAGTCTTTTTGTGTTGGACTTCGGTGAAGCTGACTTTTCCATTTCTAATTTCTCCTTATGGGTTGATGCTGACGTTTGCTCTTTCTCCTCCTGATCTTTGCGTACCCATTGGTATTGGGCCGTTCTTGGACGTAAGTATTTGAGTGTTGGATTCCATATTGCTGGTCCTTTGTCTGGGTGAGAAGCAGCATGAATGTCAGTTTCCTTAGTGTCTGGCTGCTCTTCCACTGAATGGAGTGATTTTCCTTCTTCTTTGGAGATTTGAGGGTTTGAACTTTCTACTTCTTCTAGCTTGGTTTCTGAAATGGTGGGATTGGGATCATGTTTCAGTAGCTTTTCCGTGCATCTCCCTGAACTCTTGATGGTGGTGGGTTGGAATAAAGGCTCATTTCCTAAGGGACTGAAAATTTCCTTGTGCCCTATCTTGGCTGAAATGTATCCTTGAGCTAGGTTGATACTGACTTCATTCTCAATGATCCAATCTTGTCCTAGGATCAAATCTTCTATTAAATCCTCGTCTCTGCACACTAATACTCTTTGTTCCATGGAAGAATTCCTAGGTGGAGAGACACTATCGTTGTTCGGATGCATTCTAGGGTTTGACCTCCAATTCCTCTCAATTGGGCTTTTGTGGGACTCATAATCATTTGCATATCTTTTATGACCATATTACGTATGCAACTAAGTCGTGCTCCTGAGTCTATCGATGCATCTATCAATTTGTATTCTGTCTTGCCGATCCCTAGGTTCAGGTAAGGTTGTGACATGTACGACTTCGTCGTGTCAGAGTCATGGACTTGGTAGTTGGCCATAGGGATATGCTCTTCTCCTTGGAGATAACGTTCATCTCATTGTCTTATCCA
The DNA here is from genome assembly GCA_020310875.1 of Ceratopteris richardii. Taxonomy (NCBI): domain Eukaryota; kingdom Viridiplantae; phylum Streptophyta; class Polypodiopsida; order Polypodiales; family Pteridaceae; genus Ceratopteris; species Ceratopteris richardii. Next base: position 85,293,090 of record CM035444.1, read on the forward strand.
TTCTTTCCTTTTCTTAATGCGTTCTAGAGCTTCTTGTCGGGCCTCCTCTCTAATCCGTTCTTCCTCTTTCTTCCTATTTTGAGCACCTACTAAACGTGCTAGCATTTGATCCGTCAATGGCTCCATGAAACGTTTGACTCTGCATCCACTTATGTAGTTACGAAGAATGTCTCCATCTAGAGTGGCTAGATTAACTGCTCCACTAGTAGAGATTCTATTGATGATCAGAGGTCCATATCTGCGTTTTTGTAACTTCTTGGCATGTTGCTTTAAGGTGTACACCAAGACTAAGTCTCCCTCTTTAAGTCCTTTGTCTTTTATATGTGCATCATAATATGCCTTTTGTCTTCTTTTAGCTGCATAGATTCCTGCCACTACTTGTAACCTAGTTTCATGTAACTTCTCGATTTGGTCGAGTTGTTGGGATAACTCATGTCCATTCCATTCATCTGTTGGGCTACTCTCAATGTTGGGATTAAAAAATCAATTGGTAAAATTGCATTTTGCCCGTACACTAAATTGAATGGGGTAATTCCAATGGCAGTCTTGTATGCTACTCGAAAGGCCCAAATTGCATGATGCAATTGTTTGTCCCAATCAGACCTCCCATTATTGACAATCTTTGTCAATACTGTACATAATACCTTATTGGAACTTTCTGCTTGACCATTGGCTTGGGGATGGTATGGGGCTGATTTTTTGTGAATCACTAAAAATTCATTCATTAGGGATTCTATTACTTCATTAAGGAAGTGCGTTCCTCGGTCACTCACAATTTCAATTGGTAATCCAAAACGAGTGAATATATTCTCAAAAAGGAATTTAGCAGTGGTTTGAGCATCGTTCTTTCTCGTAGCTTTTGCTTCCACCCATTTGGTCAAGTAATCTGTGGCTACTATGATGTACTCAGCATGTGATCCTTTGGCTGGTGGGTTGATGGGTCCTATGAAGTCGATACCCCATTTGGAGAATGCTCTCGTGCACACCATAGGTCTTAATGGCATGTCATCTCTTCGAATTGGGTATTTAGCCCTTTGGCATGTTTCACAGCTTCGTACATAAGTCTCCGCATCCATATGTAGGATTGGCCACCACATTCCGGCAAAGAGGATCATTTTGACAGTTCTCTCAGCTGAAAAATGACCTCTAGCAGCACCTGCATGTGCCATCTCTAATATGGGTAGATACTCCCCTTCATGCACGCATAATCGCAATTGGTTATCCTTTCCTCTCCTAAATAATTGTTTTCCCACAAGTACGTAATCCTTGCTCATTTCTTCTAGGGATCGTCTTCTAGTTAAATTTATTCCTTCCTCATGCTCTCTGCTCTTTAGGAATTTGACCAATGTTTTGCTCCAATTGGGTGCTATGGTTGGAAAAGGTATGGACATATGATTGGGCATGGACATCCTTGGGCATGTCAGGCCAGCACACTCCTAGTCTTTTTAATTCCCGGATGGTTCCATGAGTCCCTTGGTGTGTTCTCCATTTTTTCACATGTGCTTGCTCAATTAGTTTCTTTTGTTCATCCTCCTCGACACATCTTAGCAATACTCCATTGGGTTCCTTATAGTACACACTCCTAGCAATAATGTGCAAATTTCTTGATTGGAAAATTTCCTTTTTGCTATCCTTATTGATTGAGTGTTGTGGGCCATGGGTGAGTATAGGAATTAATTTCTCTGCCCACTTCGGACAACCAGATTGAACAAATAAGTATCTGGCAGATCATTGGGTACTCCACTTGGCGGTTCTCCGTGGGTTAACCTAGAAAGGTGGTCTGCTCTTACATGCGTATTTCCTTTTTTTACTACCACTTCAAAGTCGAACTCCATTAATAGTAAGAACCATCTTACTAATCTCCCCGTGTTACAAGGTTTATTAACTAAGTACAGTAGGGCCTGATGGTCTATGAAGAAATTAAATTTGTTGGCTAACAGATAGTGTCTAAATTTCTTAATTGCATAGACCATTCCTAATCCTTCTTGCTCGGTTGTTGTATAATTCCTTTCAGCTTGATTCAGTTGTCTACTTGCATAGGCAATTGGATGATCTAGCTTTCCCTCATCAGCAAGTTGGGCTAAGATACATCCTATCGCATAATTAGAGGCATCAACATGAATGTGAAAAGGCTTGTTCCAATTTGGCATTTTCAGAATTGGGGCTGTGCTAAGTCTCTTTTTTAACTCATTGAATGCTGTCTCGCACTCTTCAGTCCAAGTGAATTGAGTTAAGAGACCATACAGGGGTTTGGCTATTATGGCATACTTGTGAATAAACCGACGGTAATATCCACAATGTCCCATAAAGGCTTGTACCTCTTTCGTATTCTTTGGTCTAGGAAGCTCTAAGATGACCTTGATCTGTCCTCATCCGTGGATATTCCATTTCTTGAGACTATGTGTCCTAAGATCTTCCCTTGTCTCACCATGAAGACACATTTTTCTAGGTTTAGGCAGACTCGATACTGGCGGCATTTATTAAATATTTTTCTCAACTCAGGAATGTGATCTCGTCTTTGATTCGAGTATGTACATAGATCATCTACATACACTTCCATACTCTTTTTCAGGAATTCCTTGAAAACATGACACATCAATCGTCGGAAAGTAGCAGGTGCATTAGTGAGTCCACAAGGCATCACCCTGAAAGCATAGACTCCCCATTCGGTCGCGAATGCGGTCTTATGTTGATCCTCAGTAGCAATAGCTACTTGGTTGTATCCAGAGAATCCATCTAAGAAGCTATAGACTTCCTTTCCTGCTACCCTTTCCAATAGATGGTCCGTGATGGGTAATGGGTAGCTATCACGTATGGTGGCTGCATTGACCTTTTTCAAGTTAATGCACACCCTCAATTTTCCAATTTTCTTAGGCACAACTACTAATGGCGATACCCACTCGGTGTGTTCTATCTCGTATATGAATCATGCTGCTAATAGTTTATCTATCTCTTCCTTAATTTTAGCAGTGTAGACCTCGTTATATGTATATGGGTGTTGTTTTGATGGTTTTGCATCTGCAGTCATTGGTATTCGATGAGAACAAATATTGGGTTCTACACCCTTAAGATCCTTATATGTCCATGCGAACACGTCTCGATTTCTTCTTCCTCCTCCTCTGATACATCTTTGCCTATGTAGGTGCATCGCTCTTCTCCATCTTCCACTGTTACTACAATTCTTTTTGTTTGTTCTTTGTTGTCGTATGCTTCTCCATCTTTAGCCTCTTGTTTAGGCATTTGAATGGCTACCTTTCTCTCTTCTACTTCATATCTTTTAAAATGTTCAGGAACTTCAAACGAATCTGGATCAGGTCCTATTTTACTCATGTCTTCTACTTGCTTTTGTACCATGGGAGTAGCTTCGATTGCTAAGATCTTGGTAGGTTCCTGTTTCTCTCTGTTTCAAATGGTGTCCAGGTAGCTTTCTTCGGAATCGAATTCTGGCTCCATTTCTATACTCTCATATTCCTCTTTCCATTCTTTCTCCACGATTTCCCCTTCATCTACTTCTTGAAGGACAACCATATAAAGATTTACATCATAACCTTCCTCATCTATGCACTCGTTCATTGTCAAAACTTCTTCATTCACGCACACATCTAAGGTTGCTAGAATTTCCATCCATCCATGCGGCTCAAAGGTCTCATCTGGAAAGATTTGAGGCATGTACCCTGGGTCCTCTACTGGTCGGTAGTTAGGATGTCCTATCGGCCACATTTGCCTTTTACTCTCCTCTTTCTTGGCTTCTTTGCACATCCATAACTGGGCATCCTCATGCATCCAAGATTGATCGCTCGATCCAGCACTATGCATGGATAGGTCATCTTCCTCCTTGTGTATGGGATTCCACTGTAGTGGAGGGACATCTTGATAAGAAAATGTATGCAATTTTATCTTGGTTGTATTTCCTTGATGTTGTAGGTACAATGAATCTCTTCCCCAGTCTTGCACTACCCGCATTTGTCTCATAAAGGGTCGCCCTAATATCATTTCGTAGTTGTTAGCTTTTTCGAACTTACAAATGGCTAATGTGTGTTCAAATTCTACTCCACAGGTGGTTAATTTGATTCTTTCCAATATTCCTAAGGGTTTCTCCACATGCCCGTCTGCTAATTGGAGCTTCATGCATGTGGGTCGTAAGGCAGGCTTTCCCCATTTCTCCCAAATTTCCTTGGTGGCAATACCTACTCCGGCTCCTGTGTCTAGTATAGCCTTGGTCATGTACCCATTGTAAGTGACAGGTAGACACGTATTACCTTCGTCTCCTTCACTAAACTCTCCCACTTTATCCAATGGAATTTGTATTTTAGAAATGTTTTCTTTTCCCCTTCCTTCCTTTTCTTCCTTCTTTGGCTCTAATTCTAATTGACTCGCTAATTGTCTCCATAATTGTGGCTTAAGTTGAAGTAACTCTTCCACAGTCAATTTGCATTGTATTTTTGTTTTCTTTAGTTCCGTTAGATTGTGTGAACTTTTTTTTGAGTTTCCTTTTCCTTTTCCCTGTACTGTGGGTGCTCGTATTATTATAGACTCCTTTTCGTATTCTCCCATGTAATTAGGTAAGGTTGAAACACTCAGGGTTTCCTCTTTATTTCTATCGAGTCTTGATACTTCCTCATATACTTCCTCCAGGTTGGTATTTGGTTGATAAACTTCCACATCTATTTCCTCAAAAGGAGGCTTCGATACTCCATTTTTCTTCCATTGTTCTTCTCGGATTCTATTCCATAATTCCTTCGGCCATTCTACCTCTAAGTCCGGTATTATTGACACAAGTTCATCTTGAATTTTCATTTGTTCACCTATGTCTTCCTTCCTTCTAAGTTCTTTACCTTTGGATTGGACACATTCTTCGTATTGATCATCTGTTATCCTTGTCTCTGGCAGAGCTAGGATAGCCTTTTCTAGGGTTGCTTGTGCCACCTCTATAAGCTTTCTACATATCGCTAGTCTTTCTTTTTCCAACTCCCCTTGTGGGTAAAGTTTTTCATGTTGCTCTACATTCGGCCCAGTCTTAATTCTAGCTTGGTAAGCTTTCAGTCACATGTCTAAGTCGTCTGGTTTAGGGTCAGCTAGAATTGATCCTGGTTTCTCTTTCTCTTGGATAAGTGGTGACACCGGAATCTCCTCCCGGATCCTTTGTTCTTTATGTTCCCTTTTGTTTCGGATTTATTTTTTATTTTTTTGACTCTCATTTTTCGCCCATTTATCTTTGAGTTTTTCTCTTCTTTCCTTCCACTTTTGTGTTTTGGTGTTCTGTGTACTCTCACGTGGATCCTCAGAATCTTCAACTACCTGAACTTTAGAGCTTATCGCTTTATCGCTCTCTTGTTCCTGTTCTGGTTGTTTCCCTTTTTGTTGCCTTATCTGAGCTCTTGTAATGGATTTCAATGGCACCGTATATTCCTTATCACTTCCAGATCCTTCTATTACTTCAATTACATTGATTGGTGCAGTATCTTGGACTTTGGTTGGATTCTTAGGACAGTCCCTGAAAAGATGTTCCTTTCCGCAATCGTTGCAATATCCTTCCCAAGTCCTAGGTGTTGGTGGATTGTAAGGTCGAGGGCATTCTCTAATAAAATGGTCTCCTCCGCATCTATAACAAGGTCCTCTTGGTACAGGTGGTCTAATGGGTGGTCTCATGGGCGGTTGTGCTTTAGGAGCGGTATACATTAGAGTTGCGACCTTAGTGCCATAGCTTGGGTCATAGTTTCCATATCCATAATAAGCCGAATCATAGGTTGGTTTGTAATCTAACATATTGGCTTCATATGGGTAGTAATCTCCTGGTGGCAGCTCATATCCAGGGTTCGCTGATTCCTCATTGATTGTAGATGATGCTGGCACTATGGCTCTCTCCAAATTTTATTCGGGTTGGGCATACTTCACAGGTACTACCTGTTGAGGTTGTGACAGTTGTGGCCCTAGCACTGGTTGTGGTGGTGGATACGGTGCCTGTTCATATGGCCTTGGTGCTCCTGTTGTTGTTGGATAGGGATTGTATCTGTGCATCTCTCTGCCTTGCTCTCTAGGTGGACATCCATATGGTCGATACTATGGTGGTTGGAATGGTCGTGCCTGTCTATTGAATGGACAATTTTCTATGGTGTGATTAGTGTACTTTTGTTCTATGTGGTAGTACAAAGCATTTCTTGGTTGGTGCTGTTTGTTGTATGGGTATGTTTGATGTGCACCGGTCCCTCCTCGCACGCACATGTGTGTGGGGTGATCTCCTCCACAGAGACTACATCTTCGTAGCATAGGCACTCTTTGTGTTGGGTGCTAGTAAGTTCTTTGTCCCTGGACTCCTAGTTTTTTTGCTAATAGTTCCGCTAATTCTTCCATATTACTGGAGTTGGAGGTAATGGTACTTCGCGAGTCTTCTGATTTAGTGGGGCTAGGTGTACTCTTGAGGTCCTCGGCTAGGTTATCTTCTAAATCAATGCACTCTTGAAGACACTCACTCAGAGTTTGTAACCTCTTCACGTAAACTAAGGTTCTTAGGGTTCGGTTTGTGAGTCCATCTAGAAATAATGAAATCATTTTTTGTTGAGTGGGTCTCTCTACAACCGGGCATCTATCCACATACTGATTGAATCTCCTGGCTGTTGTTTTCACTGTTTCATTAGGGTTCTGTTTAAAACTATGGATTAAAGATGCGGAATTGTGTTTAATCCCTCTCTTTGTGAATTCCCCAATGAATTCTTGAAAGAATTGCTCCATGTTTCCAAATTGATTAGGGTCTAATGGCTGGAACCAAGTTAGAGCCATCCCAGTGAGGGTGAGTCCAAAAGATTCATACTGCACAAAGAAGTCGTCTACTTGTTCTGCCCTTAGAACTTGTTTAAATTCAGCAATGTGATCGTAGGGTTCTCCCAATCCATCATAATGATTTCTTACACACTTGGCCACTTGGATAGGTCTCAGTATTCGCATTGGTTCTGGCGGTATAGGCATTACAGGGAAGACAGGAACTGCTGGTCTAACTGGGGGCATTCCCGGCTGTCCTCCTATTGGTGGTCATGGTCTTACTGGTGGTCGATACTGATTACCTACCCTTGGGTGGGCCTCATTGTGTGTTTGCACTCCTGGAGTCACAAATTGTACATGGGTACGGTTTGGCACACTTCGTTGGTTGGTTTGTCCTGACGTGGTGTGTTCTGTCTCTTGTCCCGGTTCTGATTGATCTTTAATTCCAATTCTTAGGACCTAGATGATTCGCGTTGTTGCCTGATGCGTGCCCCTGCGGGGCTTTGGGCAGAGGGTGGTTTTCCTGTATTATGATCTTCATTCTTTATTGAGTCGTTTTTTACTTTGATCTTTTTCTTCTTCTTTTCTTGCTTGATTTCCCTTCCACACACCACTTGTCTTCGCAAACCATCCTCATAGATGCGAGCACCTAAGCGCTTGGTTCGGAGAAATTCTAACTGAGTTCTATAGGGTCCTTCAGGTCTTTCCAAATATGCTATGTTTGACCCTCCTTTTGGTCTTTCCGTGTTGAAAGCCATTTCTGATTCACTCGTTTCTGAGCTCAACTCGTAAGGATAACTATTATTCAATTGTTGTGCCCACGATCGTGCAGTAGTTCCTACACTTGCTTCTGATGATCTAAGACTTCGTAGGTCTCACTTACCTATATGCTTGCCCTATCTAAGGTTCATGAATTCTCTTCGCGATTCTTCTGATCGGCAATGGTTCCTTTTTTCTTACTTTCTTGATTCTTTTTAAATTCCCTTAAATTCTTGTCTAGTTGTCTACGTCAGGAATCGACTTTCCGTGGTACTTTTGAGTTCTCGTTTCATCAGACTTTAATTCTTTCCTTTAGGTTCTCATATCACACACCTTTACTTTAGTCTTGGACTTAAGAAATTTAATCTCTTGAACTTGCTCGTTCCTATCGTCGTTAATCTAATCCACAATGCTAACGATTAGCATAAGCTAATAATTGACTGAGGGGGTTGAGTAATCTTCCAACCTCGAGTCAGCTGCTTTGGTTGCTCTGATGCTCAAGAAGCCGCGCTTCCCAAGCCCTACGTTCTTCACTGCCTTGCTTTGATGGTCCTTGATGGTCCTTGATTGTCCTTGCTAGACCTGTAAAATCCCACTATTAGACCAATTCTCAATTGGATGATCAAGCACTTGAGTATATACACTTTCTAGTCCCTTAACCTTTGGAAAAATTTTCTTCCAAAGCCCCCTTTCTTTCCTAGTCCCACAGATGAAAAAGATATGAGCGTTCAGGTCCTCGGGGGTAAAAACTAACAAACAGGTTTTTCTTTCCCTATGAGCTAAGGGGTCTCCTATGAGTCTAATCACCCAAAACTTTGCCAAAAATAGCCCCCAAAATTGGTAAAAAATTGAAACCCTAAAATTTGCATTTGGGGTGAGCAATTGCGATGGTCTGAGATAATCGCGATGGTTTGGGACCATCGCGATGGTTCAGATGAACCGTCATGATGGCGTGGCATAATCGCGATGGTCCGAAAGTGCGAACTATCGCGATGGCGTGAATGTGAACAATCGTGATGGTCTGGGTGCGAGCTGTCACGATGGTCTAAAATGAACAACCGCGATGGTGTAAATGAACCATCGCGATGGCGTGAGCCAATCGTGATGGTTCAAATGTCGAGGCGTCGCGATGGTCTAAGGGTATCATCGCGATGGTCTAGCTTGCCACATGGCAGCATCGGTGTGATGGCTTGAGCCAATTGCGATGCTGTGGGGTCGACGGGATCGTCGCGATGGTCCAAGTGAATCCTCACGATGGCTCAAGTGAGCCGTCGCAATGGTGTGAGACCGTCGCGATGGTCCGGCCAAGCCGTCGCGATGGCGTGAGCCAATCGCTGGTGTGACACAATCACGATGGCATGAGCCAATCGCGATGGTCCACCAAAATGCAAATGTTTTGAATGCAAGTGTGGATTCGTGTATGCGCTTGTGTCACCTACCTTGTGGTGAACTCGCTTACCAAAAATGCCAAACTTGGCAGACCATCGCGATGGTCTGACACACAAGGCAGAAATCTGATAGAAAGTACATTTTGACCTTTTGGAAGCTTTCTTGATGCTTTGGAGCTCTGTACACACAAGCACAAAAGCTCTCTCTCTCGCATGCACAAATGAGGGGAAATGAGGAGAATGGGTGGATATGGTGAATTTTTTTATTCTTTTGGAGAGGAAGAAGATGATGCGGTGATGAAGATGGAGTGTGGGGGAGGTGAAAAAAACTAAAAACTAACTAAAAACAACAAGAAAAACTGAAATTTTTACCTTCCAATGCCACTTCTTGCTATACTCTTACCATCACACATTCGTCCTAGACTCGATCCCCGGCAACGGCGCCAAATTTGGTGTTGCTCTAGCACAATGGTGAGAACCATGTTAAGAAGCTCCACCTTCTTAATGTCAATCCGCGGAAGAGATAGGAGTGATATGAAGATCGTGAATGTGAGATGAAGTGAAAGTGATGGTGAGAAGCATGGAGATGCACACACACATACACACACACGCAACGAAGAGACAAGCAAAACACAATGGAAGGTAGGAAATCAACTCTATTACTCAAGAACACTCTTACAAGCTCCAAATAGCTCTAAGCTTTTCTCTACTCAAACAAGCTAACCTCAAAAATGAGCTCTCTAGCCCTTTTTATAGATTCTAGACTACTTTTGACCGGTTTCACATTTAGTGATCGGCATAGTTAAAAAATAGGTTCTATGTGCTATTTGAAAGAGTAAATGGTATCTAAAAATAACCAAAATTGGTATGCTCATTCTACCTAAGCTCCTCAAGCTCGAGGACTCCTCGGCTTGTACAAAATGGAGCTATAAATTACAGAAAGGGTTTTTCTATGTTACATATGGTACAAAAGTGATGAAAATCACTGTTGGAGGTTTTTGAAAAGTATTTTAAAATATAAGTCTTTGAAAAAATGATTGGACTGACTCCCTGCTTCTTCGTTATGCTCTATCTTCACATGCTTCCACATCTTCTATGCCTCTGTCTACTGCCAACAGAGGCCATACGAGCAAGCACAACATCCACAACCCCAACCGGTGTTAGGACCACAACTGTCACAGCCCCAACGTGGTACCTGTGAAGTACGCCCAACTAGAAGAAAACTTGGAAAGAGCCATAGTACCAGCCTCAACGATGACCAATGTAGAATCAGCAAACCCTAGATATGAGCTATCCCCAGGAGATTACTATCCCTATGAAACCAATATGTTTGAGTATGAACCAGCATATGACCCAGCATACCATGGATATGAAGGCTATGACCAGGCCTATGGAACGGAGGTGGCTACTGTAATGTACACTGCACCCAAGGCACCCGCACCTGGGAGACCATCCATTAGACCTCCAATGCCGAGAGGACCGTGTTAGAGGTGTGGAGGAGATCATTTTATTAGAGAATGTACTCGGCCTTACAATCCACCACCTCCTAGAACTTGGGAAGGGTATTGCAGTGATTGTGGGAAGGAACATCTTTTTAGAGACTACCCAAAGAATCCCACTAAGGCCCAAGACACCGCACCTATTAATGTAATTGAAGTGATAGAAGCACCTAGAGGTGATAAGGAATACACCGTGCCCTTAAAGGCCATTACACGAGCTCAAACGAAGGAACGAGAAGAAAAACAACCATACCTGATTTAGAGGTTGACTGGCCAAAAGAATTATGGAATAGAATCCGAGAAGAACAATGGAAGAGGAATGGAGTGACTAAGCCTCCCTTTGAGGAATTAGATGTGGAAGTTTATCAACCAAATCCCAACATGGAAGAAGTATATGAGGAAGTATCAAGACTAGACCAAAATAGAGAAGAAGCTCAGAGCATTTCAACCCTATCAAATTACATGGGAGAATACGAAAAGGAATCTATGATAATCCGAGCACCCACAGTACAAGGAAAAGGAAAAGGAAGCTCATATCAGAATTCACACAATCTAACAGAACTTAAAAAGACAAAAGTACAATGCAAACTGACTGTAGAAGAACTACTCCGTGTTAAACTGCAATTATGGAAATAATTAGCAGGTCAACTGGAATTAGGACAGGAGAAGGATGAAAAGAAAAACAAGGGAAAAGAAAACCCATCAAAGATACAAATCCCAGTAGATAAGGTGGGAGAATTTAGTGAAGGAGACAAAGGTAATACATGTCTACCTGTCACTTACAATGGGTACATGACCAAGGCTATACTAGACACAGGAGCAGGTGTAGGAATTGCCACCAAGGATATTTGGGAGAAATGGGGAAAGCCTGCCTTAGGACCCACACGCATGAAGCTCCAATTAGCAGACGGTCATGTGGAGAAACCCTTAGGAATATTAGAAAAGATCAAATTAACCACCTGTGGGGTTGAATTTGAACACACATTAGCCATCTGTAAATTTGAAAAGGCTAACAATTACGAAATGATATTAGGACGACCTTTCATGAGACAAATGCGGATAGTGCAAGACTGGGGACGAGATTCATTATACCTGCAACATCAAGGAAATACCACCAAGATAAACTTGCATACATTTTCATATAGAGATGTACCCCCACTACAGTGGAATCCCATACACAAGGAGGAAGATGACCTATCTATTCATAGCGCTGGATCAAGCGATCAATCATGGAACTATGAGGATGCCCAATTATGGATGTGTGAAGAAGTCAAGAAAGAGGACAATGAAAGGTAGTTGTGGCCGATAGGACATCCTAACTACCGACCTGTAGAGGACCCAATGTATATGCCTCAAATCTTTCCTAACGAAACATTTGAACTGCATGGATGGATGGAAATCTTAGCTACCTTGGATGTATGTGTGAATGAAGAAGTTTTGACTATGAATGAATGTGTGGATGAAGAAGGATATGACGTAAATTTGTACATGGTTGTCCTTCAAGAAGTAGAAGTAGGGGAAATATTGGAAAAGGAATGGAAAGAAGAATACGAGAGCATAGAGATGGAACCGGAGTTTGACTCTGAAGAATGTTACCTAGAAGCTATTCGAACCAAAGACAAGTATGGAATGACCAAAGTGTTAGCAATAGAAGCAGCCCCCATAGTACAGAAGCAAGAGGAAAGCGTGAGTAAAATCGGACCAAATCTTGACCTTTTTGAGGTTTCGGAGCATTTTAAAAGGTACGAGGTAGAGGAGAGAAAGATATCCATTTAGATGCCTAAAAGAGAAGCTAGAGAAGGAGAAGCGTACGACAACAAAGAACAAACAAAAAAGATCATAGTAACAGTGGAAGATGGAGAAGAAAGATGTACATACATAGGTAAAGATGTGTCAACTGAGGAGGAAGAAGAATTAATACAATTGATCCGAGAATATAGAGATGTATTCGCGTGGACATATAAGGATCTCAAGGGTGTGGAACCCTCTATTTTCTCTCATAGAATACCAATGACGATGAAGGCAAAACCATCTAAACAATGCCCTTATACATACAATGAGGTTTATGCTGCTAAAATAAAAGAAGAAATAGACAAGCTACTAGCGGCAGGATTCATTTATGAAATAGAACACACGGAGTGGGTATCACCACTAGTGGTTGTGCCCAAGAAGAATGGAAAACTCAGAGTATGCATTAACCTGAAAAAAGTGAATGCAGCCACGATTCGCGATAGCTACCCTTTACCATCAGTGACCATCTATTGGAAAGAGTTGTAGGAAAAGAAGTCTATAGCTTCTTAGATGGATTCTCTGGTTACAACCAAGTAGCTATTGCTACTGAGGATCAACATAAGACCGCATTCACGATTGAATGGGGAGTCTATGCTTTCCGAGTGATGCCTTTTGGACTCACTAATGCGCCTGCTACTTTCGAACGATTGATGTGTCATGTTTTCAGAGAATTCCTGAAGAAGAGCATGGAAGTGTATGTGGATGACCTATGTATATACTCAAATCAAAGACAAGACCACATTCCTGAATTGCGGAAGATATTTAATAAATGCCGACAATATAGAGGTTCCTTGAGCCCTGAGAAGTGTGTCTTCATGGTAAGACAAGGGAAGATCTTAGGACACATAGTCTCTAGAAATGGAATATCCACATATGAAGACAAGATTAAGGTCATTTTGGAGCTTCCTAGATCGAAGAATGCAAACAAAGTGCAAGCGTTTATGAGACATTGTGGATACTACCGTCGATTTATCTACATGTATGCCATAATTGCCAAACCCTTGTATGGACTTTTGACTCAATTCACATGGACAGAGGAATGCGAGAAGGCATTCAATGAGTTAAAGAAGCAGCTTAACACGGCCCCAATTCTGAAAACACCAAATTGGAACAAGCCTTTTCATATTCATGTGGATGCTTCAAATTATGCAATAGGATGCATATTAGCTCAGTCGGAAGATGAAGGAAACTTAGATCACCCAATTTCCTATGCAAGTAGGCAACTAAATCAAGCTGAGAGGAACTATACAACTATAGAGCAAGAGGGATTAGGAATGGTCTATGCAGTGAAAAAATTTAGACACTATCTCTTAGCCAACAAGTTCAAGTTCTTCATAGATCATCAGGTATTATTGTACTTAGTCAATAAGCCATGTAACACGAGAAGAATGCTAAGATGGTTTCTACTATTGATGGAGTTCGACTTTGAAGTAATAGTGAAAAAGGGAAATACGCATGTAAGAGCAGATCACCTCTCTAGGTTAACACACGGAGAACCACCAAGTGGAGTACCAGACAAATTGCCAGACACTTATTTGTTTAATCTGGAAGTGTGTCCAAAGTGGGTAGAGAAACTCATTCCGATACTCACTCATGGCCCACAACACTCAATCAATAAAGAGAGTAAAAAGGAAATTCTACAGTCAAGGAATTTGCACATTATTGCGGGAAGTGTGTACTATAAGGAACCCAATGGCGTACTACTGAGATGTGTTGAGGAGGACGAGCAAAGGACTCTGATTGAACAAGCCCATGTGAACAAATGGAGGACACACAAAGGAATTCATGGAACTCTAAGAGAATTGAAACGATTAAGATTATACTGGCCTGATATGCCTAAATCAGTCCATGATTATGTTAGTAACTGTGCAGAATGCCAGGAGACGATCCTTGAGGATCATTACCTTTCTCTACAATAGCACCCAAATGGAGTGAAGCACTAGTGAAATTCTTAAAGACCAAAGAACATGCGGAGGGAATTAGTTTGGCAAGGAAGCAATCTCTAGAGGAAATGAGCAAGGATTATGTACTCATGGGAAGACACTTGTTTAGGAGAGGAAAAGACAACCAATTATGACTATGTGTGCATGAAGGAGAATATTTAACCATATTAGAGATGGCACATGTAGGTGCGGCAGGAGGTCATTTCTCAGCTCAGAGAACCCTGAAAATGATCCTCTTTGCGGGCTTGTGGTGGCCAACTCTACATATGGATGCATAAACCTATGTACGAAGTTGCGAGACATGCCAAAGGGCTAAATACCCGATTCAGAGAGATGACATGCCATTGAGACCTATGGTTTGCACTAGAGCCTTTTCCAAATGGGGTATAGATTTCGTAGGACCCATTAATCCACCAGCCAAAGGGTATCATGCCGAATATATCATAGTAGCCACCTATTATTTGACAAAATGGGTAGAGGCAAAGGCTACTAGAAGAAACGATGCTCAAACCACTGCTAAGTTTCTTTTTGAGCATATATTCACTCGTTTCGGATTACCAATTGAGATTGTGAGTGACCGAGGAACGCACTTCATTAATGAAGTAATAGAGTCTTTAATGAATGAGTTTTTAGTGATCCATAAAAAATCAGCCCCATACCACCCCCAAGCCAATGGTCAAGCGGAAAGTTCCAATAAGTTTTTATGCACAGTATTGACAAAGATTGTCAATAATGGGAGGTCTGGCTGGGACAAACAATTGTATCATGCAATTTGGGCCTTCCGAGTCGCGTACAAGACTGCCATTGGAACTACCCCATTCAATCTAGTATACGGACAGAATGCAATTCTGCCAATTGACTTTTTGATACCCACTTTGAGAGTAGCCCAATAGTATGAATGGATAGGACATGAATTATCCGAGCAACTAGACCAAATTGAGAAGTTACATGAAACTAGAATACAAGCGGTAGCAAGTATTTATGCGGCTAAGCGAAGACAAAAGGCATATTATGATGCACACATAAAAGACAAGGGACTAAAGGAAGGAGACTTGGTCCTAGTCTACACCTTGAAGCAACATGCCAAGAAATTACAAATTGCACAAAATAGGAAGAGAGAAGAAGAACGAATTAGAGAAGAAGCATGGCAGGAAGCTTTAGAGCACATTAAGAAATGGAAAGAATGGATTAGGCAACGAGACGAACGGTATCTCCAAGGAGAAGAGCCTATCCCCATGGCTAATTACCAGGTCCATAAGTCTGACACGACTAATGTCAACATGTCCCAACCTTATTTAAACCTAGGAATTGGAACAATGGAGTACCGGTTGATAGATGCCTTGATAGACTCAGGAGCAGGACTCAGTTGCATACGAAATATGGTCATCCGAGATCTTCAAATGATTATGACACCCAAGAAAGCTCATATGATAGGTATCGGAGGTCAAGTCATAGAATGCATTGGAGAAACGATTGTATCCCTCCACCTAGGAAATTCCTCCATGGAACAATGAGTCTTAGTGTGTAAAGATGAGGATCTCATAGAGAATCTAATTCTAGGGCAAGACTGGATAATCGAGAATGAAGTGAGTATTCATGTAGCTCAAGGATACATCTCCGCCAAAGTGGGACACAAAGAAATCTTTAGCCTGTTAGAAGAGAAACCATCTCATGGACCAAGCATCTTCGAGGATGCTAAGCACAGTACTGAGAAGGACATAGCAACTGAACCCATCAATAAGCTGGAGGAAAGACAACCAAAGGTAGATCAGATTTTAAGCACCAAAGCGACAGAGGAGGAAGCAGGTTCACTCCATGCAAATTGTAAACAAACAAAAACAGAGCCAGCCAACGCCACACTAAAATCATTAACATGGAATTCTATCGCCAGAGTTCCACAATACAGACATCCTAACCTGAAATGGGCTTGCAAGGATCAAATGAATGGATCAGGGGGAGCAACACAAACACAAGTCAATCATAATCGGAAGGTGCAGACGGATACGAATTCCTCATCACAAAGACCAGAATCAAAGGATCTATTGAGAGTTTGGCTCCCAAAGTCATTAGTAACGGCACAAAGGAACCATCGACAAATATGGATTCCAAAGAATGTACAACAACTGGCACGACACGAAATCGACAACCAAAAAGAAACAGCCTATCGACGAGACAGCAGTGTGAAACCAAACAAGACCAAACAAGTACATCGAAAAAGCAAGATTGTAGCTAAGAAGACGTCGGCGATTCAGGAAGCTACACCAAGGAAAAGGCGACATGATGAGAGGACAAGAGCTCATACTTCAATGCTCTAGTGGATATGGAAACCAAAGAAAGCGCATGAACCTGAACAAGAGAACCATCAGGCTCCCAATTGCACTCATGAAGTATCGAATGCACCTAAAGTATGCATAATAGGGCCACATTACGAGGCCAGGCATTCGTCACTTGATGTACATAATAGAATTAGTGGTGCACATCCTCCAATGGGGAATAGGTCATAGCTTCAACTCCCTTAGGAATGGACCTACAATGTAAATAAATAAATGCTTCG
Organism: Ceratopteris richardii; assembly: GCA_020310875.1. Classification (NCBI taxonomy): domain Eukaryota; kingdom Viridiplantae; phylum Streptophyta; class Polypodiopsida; order Polypodiales; family Pteridaceae; genus Ceratopteris; species Ceratopteris richardii. The sequence goes on from CM035444.1 coordinate 85,309,780, forward strand.
GCTTTACTAATCCTTGTTTTCTTTCAGAAAAGAAAAGAAAATTATGTGGTAAGAGATATTACTTATGCAAAACAAGGGGAACGGAGTGATGCATTGAACGGCATGTCACTACAATACACAACACTAATGCTATATCTTCTATTGAGGCTAATGCACTTTTCATTACAAGTACAAATGAGTTTGGAAGATTTTGAAGCAACAATAGAGGAAGAAGTATTGGAATTCCCTTTACAAAGTGTGACTAAAGCCAAAGGGCACTGGTTTAGAGAGGATCAACCTGCAGGGGATTATCTATTCCTAGTGACAATCAAAATCATGGACACGGATCATCAGTTCCCAATCATGTCCCAAGATTTTAAGGTGGTGCATGAGCTTCCATCTACCATTGACATCATGAAGAAAGAGGGCATCCACAAATATTTTGAATTACCAATCTACAAACCTGCCTTTCAAAGGTGCACGCAAGTTATGAATACATTGCAACCAGCACTACATGATCCATTGGTGCTAGAGGCTAGAGTCATGGATGCAGTAGGCGAATGGGTTGTGATTCAGTTGACACATGATTTAATCAAATAAGCTTTTGGATGGGAGAAGGATGGAACTACTGTATTAAAAGAGGAAAGTTGAGGGGCAAAGACCAGAACCTTTACTGTCATCAATCAAATTGACATAGAAGAAGAAGTCAGACTCATTCGTCAGTACTTCTGTTTTCCTAACATGCATCGATACACTGCTCCTCAAAAGATCATCATCCAGCTGCTATCACACGCTATCAAACAAATAGGAAATCAAATTAATATGACTCCATACATACAAGAAAGGCTATTCGAGGCAAAGAAGTAGTGGAATCACAAGAAGTTCCTGAACGATAGTGTAGCTCTGAACAACTTGATATATCATGCCTTAGGTATTAGAGAGCATCTCCAAAAAATGCCATCATCGACAGCCATGGCTAAATATGCCAAGGTCACCACAGTCCCAAGAAAGAAAAAAGGAGTCAAGATCATTGAGGAGGCAGAAACTAGCTCTCAACCCAAAATGAGAGGTACAAAGCGATTAAGGGAAGTAATGCAAGTAGAAGCTGAAGTCCTAGCCACAAAAAGGGTACACGTGCTACCGAAGACAAGAATTGAAGAGCACCAACCAATTACCAAAGAGGAATTAACAAGAGCCCTAGAAGACACACATCAATACACAGAAGGTCGAGTTAATCTACCAGTACAAGGGCACCATTACCAACAAGCCCAACAAGACATGGAAGTAAAAAAGAGGCTAACCAAGGTGCATCGGTACCGAGAATTAGGGTTGGTCAATTCAAGCTCCTCTTCAGATACACAAGAAGAGCCAGACACCTCCCTATTAAATACGGACATTTGAAGTGAGTCAAAAGATGATGGACAATGGGAGGAGTTAAACGAAGTAAACTACAATGCAGAAGAAGAGGGCATAAAGGTGAATGAAACCCCCATCAACCCCAATCAAGACACCGTAGGCAAAGAGGTAAACCAAGAAGGGATACATGTCATCCAAATAAATGAAACCTCCAAAATTCAAATCCGAGGGACTACGCTTACAGGAGAGGGGTCATTCAAGAATCCCAAGGAAGAAACAAAAGAAACTATGGTGGAAGAATCAGGACCCTTCACTCCAATAAGGGTTGTGGCAGAACCCTCCCCCATGGATGTTACATTTCAAGGGAGTGCCACGAAAATTATCGATCTAGACGAAGAAAGAAAAGAAACAGAAGTACAACTACAAATCAGACAACCACATAACGAAACTATACATGTGGAGCACGGAAAGGATGTACAAACAGGAGAAGCTCCAAGCATTCCAAAAACGTGGTTGAATGTTGATGTCGCTCAGCTCAAGCCAGTAGTTCAACATATGATCAAAACTGTTATGGATACGCAACAGTTAATGTTTGAGGCTGATGCTGACTATGATAAAGCGATGCAGCAAAAGCATGAACTTCGAGAAATAGGTAAGAACCTTTCCGTCCAATTGATTTTAGCACAAGAGCAAATAACACATAAAGAGAACGAAGTTCAAGAGGCCAAGCAGCAAAGCAAAACATTAGAAATAGAAAATGAGAAATTGAAAGAGCAACTACAGCAGTTACAACGGAAATATGAGGCTAGCGAGGCCGAGAAGACACGGATGAATGCACGAAGCAAAATATTGGAATCACAAATCAAGATATACATGGATGAGGGAGAGAACTTAAGGAGCAGAAACAAGGAGCTGATGACAGCTCTTCTAAGTAATCAACCTATAGAGGCTACGGAAGTTCCAAAAAAAGACATAAAGGCAATGGAGGAAAAGATAGCCAGGTATGAAGATCAGCTCAAGCAAGAGCAGACAATCATTGCCGAATGGGAGAAAAGATACATGGATGATACTGCAGCACTAAGGATGAAATGGAAGACAGTCGAAAATCAGTATATAGCACAATGCAAAGAAAACAGTGATCAACTCGAAGTCATCGAACAAGATCTCCTCAAAAACAAAGACACAATTATTAAGGCTACTGAAGAAATCAAAAGCAAAGATGACATGATCAAGCAATTACGAGAACAACTAGCACAGAAGATAATAGAGGGGACACCAGTAGTTCCAAAATTCACAGCGGCTACTGCGGAGATTGAGGTATGTCCTCTCTCTTCCACCCTCCATCATTCGCCGATAAGGGAGGAAACGGAGATCCAATCTGAACGTAATCATCAGCATATTGCAGAACTGAGCCGACATGAGAGGGCACTATTAGTGTCCCAGATATTGGCAGCAGTCAAAGCACCTAAGGACTCACAAGACAAGGAAGCCAAAGAAGGGAGCCAGAGCGGAGAGAAGGCACAAGCAGACAAAGTAGTCAATGAAGATCTGGCAAGTAGGCCATTCAAATTTTTCCAAATCAACACCCTCATAACAGTGATTCTCATCACTAAAAATCATTGTAAATACCATTTCACCTTTTTGTAACTCCCTTTTGTGCAAGCCAAGGAGTCATTGAGCTTGAGGAGTATTAGAAGTATCATCATACCAATTTTCATGATTTTTAGACTTCGTTTGAGCCCTCAAATAGGCCCTAGAACCTAATTTTTAACTAGGTCGGACACTAGGTCTGGACAGGGCCAAAAGCTAGTCAAAAACTATAAATAGAGCTAGAGAGCTCATTTTTGAGGTTAGCTTGTTGTAGAATTGAACTTGTAAGAGCACTTTTGAGTAATCTAAAAGAATTCCATTGTCTCTCTCTTTGTTCTTGCCTTGTGTGCGTGTGTGTGTATGTGTGCATGATAGTGTGCTTCTCACTCACACACTTGTGCCATCACTTGTTCGAGGTCTTCATACCATCCTCATGTCTTCCCGGATTGACATTAAAGGAGGTGCTACTCATCACTGAGCTACACCAAATTTTGGCGCCATTGCCGGGGATCGAGCTTTGAGGACGAGCGTGTGATGGTAAGACGTAGAGTTGAGGCGTTGGAGCCATAGGTATTTTCTTCACTTTTATCTACTTTCTTTTGTTTTCTTCACCATTGTCATCACCATCATCATCATCACCATCTCCCAACTCCATCTCCATCATTGCGAAAAATTTTAGTTTTTGGTCATATCACCATACCCATACCATTTCCCCTCATTTCACTTGTGAGAGAGAGCGAGAGAGCGTTTGTGTGTTTGTGCTATTGTGTGCTTTCTGAGATTTTCTGCAGGAATCAGCATCCCCAGCAGCTGTACCAGCTCCACCAGGTAAAAAATTTGATTGTGCAGGTCTCGAGGTGTTGACCTCTGTCAATCGCGACCGATAAAAAAAGTGAACATTTTGCCAAACTAAGTACATAATCATGATGTGCATGCTTAGAGCTTCCTAAATATGTGCTTAAAATCTTAAAATTCCTCTGTTTTTTGTCAATCGCGATCGACAAATGACGACGGACACTTACCGACGGACCTGTCAATCGCGATCGACCCATCAATCGCGACCTACAGAATCAACGACCGATTGACCAGGATCGACAGAATTTACACGTGCCACGTGTCAATCGTGATCAACCCATCAATCGCGATCGACCAATCAATCGTGAACAACAGTCCCGACGGACCTGTCAATCGCAACTGACCCATTCAACGATTGTTTGACCATGACGGATAGAACCCTCACGACGGACCTGTCAATCACAATCGACCCATCAATCGCGACCGACAGAGTCAACGATCCTTTGACCACGACTGACTGAAATTACAGGCCACATGTCAATCGCGATTGACCCATCAATCACGACTGACAGCCATGATGGACCTGTCAATCGCGACCGACACTTCGTTCGCGACTGACATATCAATCGCGATTGATAGACCACTCGATCGCGATTGACGAGCAAATTCGGCCAATTTTTTAGGGCACAAACTATTGGTCATTTTTTGGCTAATGTGTGGAAGCATTTAAGGTTTAGTAAAACATTGCGAGGCCGCTACACAAAGTATTTCGAGAAGTCCGGTTTGCATGTTAGCCTGTTTGAACCCTATTTTAACCCTAGAACCCTGAACAGTCATAACTCTCTCATACAAAATCTGATTGCTGTGATTTTTGTTTTGTTGGAAAGCTCGTGGGGAGTACAACCAAAACTTCCACTGATTACGTAAAATTAATATCCGGATTATTAGATATACTATTTTAAAGTGACCATACCTAGGGGGAAGAAAAACTAAGGGATCTTTAGGATTGTTTTCCATAAAGCCAAAGAATAATTCGATCTTTGAATTGCATGAATGAACATGGTCTATTGTATTAAGGGAATTCAATTCTTGAGCTAACTTTGGGACTTTTACAGATCCTTTGAGAGCATCGAAGGGCATTCCAAGCAAGAGTAAGTGCAAGGTTGGGAACACACTTCCTGGGCACATAAGGGCAACCAAGGAGCAACCCTCTTTAGACAATACTTCAGAGAGGATCTTTGTGGTCTCAGAACATGGTAGACATGCCTACACTTGGAAGGGTGAATTCATTTTTCCCCAACCAAGATCTAATGTCTCTTTTGGCCATCCAATTGCTGGAACGTCCCAAGCTCATGGAGCTCAAAGAGACAGGAACAGGGAAAGACCTGAGATAAGTTTTGCTAACCCATTGGGAAGAGAAAGGATGAGAACAGAGGCAGATAGAGAAGAAACTGAGAGACTTAGAGCCCCAAGGAACCTAAGAAATGCTGATGATTTTCCTTTGTCAAGGCCTAGGGAACACACTAGAACCTTGAGGCCAACCCAGCTGGTGAAGCCCATGAAGAATTACTTCGATGGCACCTGAGATCCATACGATCATGTGGCCGAGTTTAGGCAAGTCTTGAGAGTTGAGAAAGTGGAGGACCTATTCATGCAGTACAATGCCTTTGGTCTAACCCTTTGGAACACTGCTCTTACGTGGTTCCAACCACTAAATGAGAGACACTTTAGGAACATAGACCAACTTCTAGAGGCATTCATTACCGAATTCTCTAAAAGTGTCATAAGGCATAATACTTCCTCACTGATTCATAGCTTCAAACAAACCCCTCAAGAGACGGTTAGACTTGCAGGAAGAAGGTTTAGGCAATACTTAGAGAGATGCCCTATTCTTGAGTTACCCACAACATCCAAACAAGTGGCTTTATTCCTAGATGGATTTCTAAGTACCAAATTGAGATCATATGTGTACTTAAAGGACCCCAGGACCATAGAAGAGTGTGTATGCATGTGCATAGACATTGAGGATAACCTAGGGGAGGAATCGGAGCTTTCAAAAATCTACAAAGATTCAGATAGTTCTACTAGCCTCTCTTCCACGCAATCCACATCTATTGAAGAACTCGCCGAAAAAGTAGCTCAGAAATTAGGAGTATTGAGCAAACAAATACCAAGATTTGCCCCAGTGAAAAGATGCTACACTTGTGGAGGTGACCATATGGCGAACGTATGTCCCATTATGGCTCAACCCCAAGTGAATCCTAGTAGCCAGTACTGCACCATAGAATGGAGATACACTAATCACACTGCACAAGATTGCCCATACAATAAGCAAGCGGTTAGGCAAACCTACCCTCAACCATACCCTCAACAAGGAAGATACCAGAACCAGTACCCACCACAGCAGTATGCTAGGCCTCAACAAACCTACCAACCCCAATATTAGGCCTAGTAGAGACCTCAACCAGTGCTAGCCCAACAACCTCTTGCTCTAGCCAATGTGATTCCCGTAAAGTATGCAGCTACAGAAGAGAATTTGAATAGAGCTATAGTCCTAGTAACTCCATTACTTTCCAAAAGTGACCCCAGTGACCATAGTTTTGATTCAACACATATTGATAGTCCCCAGGCTTACTACATGCAGTCTCCTGAACATGGTGATTCCTACTATAGTGAAGAACCGAGTGAACCTAGTTGGGAGCCAAATTACGCAAATATCATGTACACAAACCCCAACTCTAGACCTCAACCTAGGCAAGTAAGACCCCCATTTCCTAGAGGACCATGCTATAGATGTCAGGGAGATTACCTCATTTGTGATTGCCCCATGCCTGCACCTACACAACCCCAGTCAGTAACGATCCAGGGCTTTTGTCAAGGTTGTGGAAAGGAGCATCTCTTACGAGATTGCCCAAAGAATCCCAATAATATGCCAAAAATCAATCCTATCAATGTGATTGGGTTAGTAGTAGACTCTACAGGAAGTGTCACTTCCACTGCACCGATACAAGTGGTCACTAGAGCCCAAGCTTTGCAGCAAAACAAGGGCTTAGCCCAGGAAAAGAATTCTGAGGCTAGTGAGACTGAGAGCATGACGAAGAAAAGGACCAGAGCTTGGAAGGATAGTCGAGAAAGAATGAAAAGGCAATGGGCAAAGAAGATGAGTGAACTCGAGGAAAGCCTAAGAGAAACGAGAGCCAAGATAATTGAACTTACATCTCAACCTCCCTCTCACACTACCCCACCTCCACCATTCCCATCTCCATCCAATCCACCACCCTCCAACCTGCCTCATGTGACCCCAGCGGAACTAGAGCTTGAATGAACCAAAATTTGTGCTAAGATGGTGGAATTGGCTCAAACCATGTTTGAAGCCAGTCGCCTCTTTAACATCTCTAGTTCAGCTAAGATGCAGTTGCACTTTGATGGACTGCTAGAAAGATTGGAGAGGCTAATAGCACAATCAGAAAAGAAACCCGCCTCTCAAAGTAAGGACAAGGCAAGCGATAGAATAAGCATTCCCCCCCAGGAAACTTATGTGCTTAATTCCACGGAACCAGACACCTCTTCTTCTATGAATCGGTACACACCAGAGTTCCTGCGAGAGATTCAAGAAGAGAAATGGGCTAAAGAAATCAAAGTCCCTCCTCCCATTGAACTTGTGGATGATGCGCATGATCATTTCCCACAGGATATTCCCTCCATTTATGGAGAGCAAGAGAGTGCACAATCTCAAGAGAGGTTAGACTTTGAGTCTAATTCGTTACATGAATTACCCCATTTCACAGGCCCATGGGAAGCAAAGTCTACGTGTATGAGAGCACCCACAATCATGGTAAGAAACGAAGACTCAGTCATACCTAGGAACACAAAGGTTGTGAAGAACACTAAAGTACAGTGCAATCTCACTTTAGAAGAGTTACTCAAGGTGAGGCCAGAACTGTGGAAGCACGTAGCCAATCAAGTGCCTGAAGTAGCAAAACCTCATTCCCAAGTAGGATCCCATAGAACAGTGCCAGAAATACCCTTGGACAAGATAGGAGACATGAGTGAAGGAGAAGAAGGAAACACCTATCTTCCCATTACCCATCAAGGATATACAACCAAGGCCATTCTAAACTCAGGTGGAGGAGTTGCAATTGCTACCACTTCCCTATGGAAGCGTTGGGGCAAGCCAGCACTTAGGCCAACAAGAATGAAATTGCAGATGGCCGATGGTCACATTGAAAGAACCTTAGGGTTGCTAGAAGGAATAACTCTCACTACATGTGGTGTAGAGTTCGAGCATACATTTGCTATCTGTGACTTTAGCAAGAACGAGGCCTATGTGATGATTTTGGGAAGGCTATTTATGCGACAATTGCAAGTGGTACAGAATTGGGGAACCAATTCCTTGTACCTGCAACACTTAGGTGTCACGACCAAGGTTAATCTCAAGGATTACTCTCATAGAGATGTCCCTCCCATCCAATGGAATCCCATCCATAGAGCCAAGGATGATACTGAGTCGGTGCATTCCATAGGATCAGGATCCTCATGGATGCATGAAGACACCCACTTATGGATGTGTAAAGTAGTAGTAGAAGAAGAGAAGAGAGAAAAAAGCCAGAGAGATAGGTGCAAAGGAAACCCATAGACAATTCAAGACCCAGCCTATGCATCGGTAGTATTTCCTGATGAAGAATTTGAACCTCACGGTTGGGCAAAAATTTTAGCAACAATGGATGTAGCCATCAATGAAGAACAATGGACACCCCACTATGATGAGGATGGCTATGACATTTTTGTCTTCTCCATAGAGCCAATCATGGGAGATGCAATTTTAGAGGAATGCAAAACTAGCCCTGATGCATTTGAGGATGCAAGTGACTCTGATCTAGAGTCAATCATTATGGACCCACCATTCGCATCAGATGAAGTAGAAGCTTACCCTCAGAGACACGGAGAAATCACGAATGATGTGAGGTTAACCTCCCAAGTGAAACCCAAGAGCGAAGTTAAGAAAAGGAAGAAGAGAGAAGTCACACTAGAAAAGGAAGATCTTTGTTTGAGGTCCCTAAAAATTTTAAGAAATATGAAATAGACGATAGGAGAGTCATGGTGAGAATGCCTAAATGGGATGCTCAAGCAGGAGAGGCCTACGAAAACAAGGAAACCACTAAGAAAATTGTTGTAGCCTTAGAAGAAGGAGAAGAGAGGTGCACTTACATAGGACATGACCTGACGGACGAAGAAGAGCAGGAGTTAATAGCCTTGCTGAGAGAATATAGAGATGTATTTGCTTGGAGCTACAAGGACTTGAAAGGTGTAGATCCTGATATATGTTCCCACACAATTCCCATGACCTCAGACGCTAAACCTTCTAAACAGAAGCCATACACATATAACGATAACTATGCTACTAAGATCAAGGAAGAGATAGATAGATTGGTGGAAGCTGGATTTATCTATGAAATTGAGCACACTGAGTGGGTATCCCCCATTGTAGTGGTGCCGAAGAAGAATGGGAAGTTACGTGTATGCATCAACTTGAAGAAGGTTAATGCAGCCACCATTAGAGACAATTATCTGCTTCCTATCACTAAGCATCTACTAGAAAGAGTAGCAGGCAAGGAAGTGTACAGCTTCCTTGATGGATTTTCGGGCTACAATTAGGTAGCCATTGCTCCAAAGGACCAACATAAGACGGCTTTTGCCACAAAGTGGGGCATATTTTCCTTTAGGGTAATGCCATTTGGACTTACCAATACTCTTGCCACCTTTCAGAGATTGATGTGCCATGTATTCAAAGAGTTCCTGAGGAAGAACTTGGAAGTCTATGTTGACGACCTTTGTGCTCATTCCAACATGAGACAAACACACATACCTGAACTCAGGCAAATCTTTGACAAATGTAGAGAATATCAAGTCTGTCTGAACCCAGAAAAGTGTGTGTTCATGGTCAGGCAGGGTAAGATTCTAGGACACATAGTGTCAAAGAATGGCATATCCACTGACGAAGAGAAAGTTAGAGCTATTGCAGAGCTACCTAGGCCAAGGAATGTCAAGGAAGTACAAGCTTTCATGGGGCATTGTGGTTATTACCGACTATTTATACACATGTATGCCATCATAGCAAAGCCTTTGTATGGACTTCTAACCAATTTCGAGTGGACTGAAGAGTGTGAGAACTCCTTCAATGAGCTTAAACGACGATTATGTTCAGCACCAATCTTGACCACACCAGATTGGAATAAGCCCTTTCATGTTCACGTGGATGCATCCAATTACGCTATTGGATGTGTACTCGCACAACCTACTGGTGAGGGTAATATGGATCTTCCGATTGCTTATGATGGTAGACAATTGAATGCAGCTGAACGAAATTATACCACCACCGAACGAGAAGGATTAGGCATGGTGTATGCGGTTAAAAAGTTTAGACACTATTTGCTTGCAAATAAGTTTAAATTTTTTACTGATCATCAAGCATTGTTGTACCTGGTAAACAAGCCATGCAATACAGGTAGATTGGTGAGATGGTTTCTCTTGCTAATGGAATATGACTTTGAGGTTGTGGTGAGGAAAGGCAAGACTCACTTGAGAGCAGACCATCTCTCGAGGCTCACATCCGGAGAGGCCCCACAAGGAGTATCAGATGATCGTACTGATGCATACTTGTTTAATTTGGAAGTCGTACCTCAGTGGGCTAAGCCACTAGTGCCAGTATTGACATACGGGTCTAACCACCCAATCATAAAAACTCAAGATAGAGAGGTAGTAAAAGCTCAGAAGTACCATATCATGGCAGGAAGTATGTACAAGCACACAGATCAAGGAATATTAGCCTGTTGTGTGGAAGAGGATGAGTATGCTAAATGGTTGCAATTAGCACATGTAGGTGCATTAGAGCAACACCATTCAAGGCAAAGGACTTTACAGACACTAATGAGATTCGGAGTGCACTAGCCGACTATGGAGGCTGATGTCCATAAGTTGTGCAAGGAATGCCCGATGTGCTGCACTAAACCACATGTGGAACATGCCACTCTTTATCAAGTGTCCATAGTGCCAGATTGGAGTGAACCACTAGTAGCCTTCTTGAGGACGAAAACATTCCCACAAGACATGACTTTGGCCAGGAAAAGAAGTTTAGAACAAGAAGCCCTAGATTACTCACTCATTGGTGACAATCTATACAAGCGTGGTAAAGATGGTTACCTCAGGTTATGTGTCCATGAGAGCGAATACCTCAAGATATTGGAAACTGCTCACCAGGGTGTAGCAGGAGGACACTTTGGACCAGATCGGATGATCAAGGCTATACTATTTGCAGGTCTTTGGTGGCCGACCCTTCACATGGATGCACATACCTATGTGAAGAGGTGTGATGTGTGTCAGCGAACTCAGTATACTATACGTAAGGATGAGATTCCATTGAAACCTATGATGGGTGGACGTGCATTCTCTAAGTGGGGAATAGACTTTGTTGGTCCTATTAATCCCCCAGCTAAGGGTTCACATGCTGAATATATCATTGTTGCCATTGATTATCTAACCAAGTGGGTAGAGGTAAAAGCCACCACGAAGAACGATGCTCAAACAACTACTAAGTTCTTATTTGAGAATGTGTTCACTAGATACGGGCTGCCTATAGAGCTAGTAAGTGATAGAGGGACTCACTTCTTGAATGAAGTTATTGAAAATCTTCTTCAAGAATTCTTGGTAGTACATAAGAAGTCAGCCCCCTATCATCCACAAGCGAATGGACAAGTCGAAAGTACAAATAAGATTCTATGCAATATATTGATGAAACTAGTGAATAATAAATGCTCTGATTGGGACAAACAGCTGCACCATGCTGTTTGGGCATACCGAGTTGCCTATAAGACGGTACTCCAAGCCACCCCCTTTTAGATGGTATTTGGCCAAAATGCAGTGCTACCACTGGATTTCTTGATACCTACATTGACAGTAGCACAAGAGCATGATTGGACAGGCCATGAGCTTTCATCTAGAATCTTTGACCTGGAACGATTAGGTGAAACAAGACTGAGGGCTGCCGCAGGGATATATGCAGCTAAGAAACGACATAAGGCATACTTTGATGCCCATGTGAAGGATAAGGGTTTGAAAGTAGGAGACCTAGTTTTAGTCTACACGTTGAAGCAACATGTGAGAAAATTAGAGAAGCGTGGTTATGGACCTATGATCATAAATAGGATTTCAACTAGTGGAGCAGTACAACTAGCCACTTTAGAAGGCGATATTCTCCCAAGTTACATAAGCGGATGTAGAGTCAAGTTATACCAAGAACCCTTGATCGAAGAGATGCTAAATCGACTCAACACTGCCAAGAAACGCAAGGAAGAAGACAAACGAATTCGAGAAGAAGCACAGGCAGAAGCCTTGGAACGCATCCGAAGGATGAAGTTGAGAAGACAGGGTAGAGATCAGCCTAGGACAGAGGCCTATGCAGCTCAAGGATATCACATGGCTATGTGTGAAGTTTCAGGTCTTAGCTCTCATAGAATAATTGACCGACATCCTTGGAACGCATCCGAAGGATGAAGTTGAGAAGACAGGGTAGAGATCAGCCTAGGACAGAGGCCTATGCAGCTCAAGGATATCACATGGCTATGTGTGAAGTTTCAGGTCTTAGCTCTCATAGAATAATTGACCTTAGAGATAGGACAAGGAACGAGTGCTAGGACTATAAGAGCCTTGGTTGACTCAGGTGCAGCCACTAGTGCTGTTAAACTTTCTTACTCTCGAGAATTGAACTTAAATGTCAATCTTGTGGAAGCATATCTCATAGGATTGGGAGGTGTGGAAACCCCTTGCATGGGCGAGGTGGAACTTCCCCTCTACATTCAAGATGTTCTTATGACAGTCAAGGTACTAGTGTGCCAAGACGAGGACCTCACTGAACCCCTTGTCTTGGGTCAAGACTAGATCTATGATCATGCAGTCAACCTAAACCTAAGAAGTGGACTTCTTCAGGTCTATCTTCTTCAGGTCTAAGTAAATCAGAACTGCATTACACTTGAATTAGAGAATGAAGCACTCAAAGAACTAGGAAAGGCACAAACTCCTAGTCCTTCCAGGAGTACACATGAAGATGATGATGCTATTCTTATCCAAAACTATGTGATGCAGAGGGATGATTGTCTCATCAAAAAAGTCAAGGATACGATGGAACTCCCTTCTTTTCCAAAGGCCATCGGGAGGCGGCAACCAAAGGTGGATCAAAAGCAAAAGAAGCAGATGGCCCATGTTGGAAGCCAAAAGGAAGTATGAAGCAAGGTGTCTCTGCCATTAAAACAAGTGTGGGTGCGGAAAGGCGAGCATCCTGTTGCGATCAAGCCACAAATACAGACTAAACTTCTTATTAGTGATCAACGATGCAACACTAATAAGAAGTCCTCCAAAAATTCTTCCGTGAAACTGAAGTCTATCTGGGTACCCAAGAAGTCCATGAAGGCTCGCCCACAATCAAGACAACTTTGGGTGCCTAAGGCTTGCTTGTGGGCTCAAATAGCTACACACAACTCACACCATGTACAACATGGTTCACTCACTCGAACAACCGATGCCCACTCTTATTCGATACACACAAACACATGTTTGCCCACGAGCACGAGCAGACTCACTTGTGAATGGGTCCCTAAAAAGCCTCATTTCCAAGCAAAAGCTCTCATAAAGCCCTCCAGAGTCTCCACAAAACCAAAACCAAAAGCTAGCCATTGTATTTGGCAGCCCAAAGCTTGTAATAAACCCCCGGACCCCATTTGTAAATTCATCTCCACCTACTAACTGCATCATTCTCACATTGCATCTTTTCACTTAGCTCATAGGACTACTTGTTCACTAACAACACACACAATCATCGAGCACTCACTGACCCACTAACCCATCACTCACCTCATGTTAATGTTGTAACGGGGAAAAAACCTGCTCTATCTTGTCCATTACAATGTTAACACATGCTTCTATATTCTCATAGAACCAGCAAACAAAAAGTAACATGGCAGAAGTAGGGGGTACCAGTTCCCAGTCCGGGTCCAGCGTCCAGATAGTGGACATTGAAACCCTCCTCCTCCAACCACAACTCACCGAGAGGCCTCAAGAACTTAGAGTTGTGCATGTACTACCCATTCAGGATCCTCCGCAGGGACACACTTCTCAAGTGGGGAAACACGCACATTGGTTCAGTGATGTCGCAAGACCATTGGGAGATAGCACCTACTTTTGGGAGGCAGAAATTGAGTTTAATGGAAAATGGGGATGCTACCATTTCTTCACCTGTGAATTTGAGCAGTATCAGAATGCAGAAGTAATGCGATCTGTATGGACCAAAGCAGGCTTGGATAGCTATTCCTGGGCACATTTACCTAAGTCAAATTTCCTGCGCTGCTCCTACCTTATCAGTACCATCACCCCTAGCAGAGCCAAGGGAGGCGATAGTACTTTTGTGCTACCCTCACTGACCCCAGGCCACGAGCTCAAAAGATTCAAATTGACCCTCAACTTAGTATGGGAAGCATTGAACATGTAAGGTATGCATATTCCCACTGAGAAAGAAACAATGATTCCAGGCAGGATGAAGCACAAGGATCTCAACAAATTGAAGGACATGGTAGCAATGACACCAACCATCGATCTCCACCTACGAACGATCATGCAACACTTCGCTTTCCTTGCCCAAGAACGCTTCACTATGCCACCAAAAAAGATCTAGTTCAGCTTGTACTTGGCGGAGACAGAGGATCTCACAATCAATCTACCACACTGGATCATAGATCAAATCCACCTAGCCCATCAACGATGGAATAAGAAACAGAAGAACGTGCTTCATGGGTGTTGTGCGCTGACAAAAATAATTTATAGATGCTTAGTTTATGATGTGCCCATTCAAAGAGCACTAGTGTGGTCCAGAGCTCAGGAGTTCCACAGACGACTATCTACAACGGGCCCTCCATCGAAGAAAATGAGAGGTAGAGTCCAATTACCGTGTGCCCAAGCAAGGAGAGCCACCACCACACCAGAGGTGACCCCTCCACAAACGCAAATTGTCCGACCGTTTACAATTCGCTTGTGTTGACCTAAGCATCAACTTAGGGACTTGCGGAGAAAGAGACTATACCTCAATCCCCTCACGAGTGCATATAGTGGGGATACACGCTTTTAATTATCAATCCAAAGAGTATACAAACCTAGCCGAGTGTATGAGGACATGCAATCATGTAATGATCAATGCAAATGAACTACTCAAAGAGTGTAAATAAGGCAAAGACTTATCCAAACAAGCTTCAACTGTTGGTCCAGGCGAAACGATACTTGGTGCAGCAGCCGTCAGTATTTTGGACTTTTCTCCCAGCTCCGAGCTCCAAATATAGCGAATAGCATATGCCTTTCGAAGCTCTCGAGAAGACGCATCCAATGGCAGTGGTTTCACTCAATTCTGACGCTCCTACTTCAAGTTATGGTCAAAATACTGAGTCGCGGGAATACTTTCCTACACTTCAGCACTTCCTACACGTCGCACACACCTTACCTACAGCAAACAATAACTCTCATGGATAGACAACACTCAAACACACTCTTTCCAAGCATTACACATGCATACAAGCTCACGAAGAATAAGATAAGGAGTGAAGAAGACACAAATTCGAATTTCTGTCCTCTTTATTCTCACAGTGGCAAAAAGTCTTTTACAAAGAGTCACATTTGACTTATATACTAGTGCCCTAAAAATGGTCCTTTCACACAAGAGACCGGCACTTTATTCACTAAAAGACTAATTTCCTACTATTTTACATGGGTAAGCTTCTAATCTTCTATGGGGATGCATCTAGAGGACTCCTCTAGTGCCTTTACAACGGAAAATATATTACAAGAATGATTATGATACAAAAATATGATGTCCAAATCGGAAAAATTTTGGGGCCCGTCTTTTTCTGCTTTGTACTTCTTTAGCTCTGCAACACTCTCCCCCTCTTCGTCTCTGTCGTCCCTTGACAGGCTTTGCTTCTTGTCTTCAGTTTGTTCTCTGCACGCAACCTTTGCTCATTGTTACCTGTTTATAAAACAGGTGTTCACTTTTGACGGCGTCTTCTCAATTCTTGTTTTACATTCTCTGGGCCTGATGCATTTGACTTGTTTGCCCGCAACCCTTGGAGTTTGACTGACTGCCTGATATTTCGCAGTCTAATTCACCTATAGGTTCTTAATTCTGGGTTGCCACGCACGCCACCAGTGGAAGGTTGAAGATGTGGTGCTTCAGTCTTCGATCTGGACCTTCTAACAGATCAAGAGGTTGAAGCACCCATGTGGGTTGCGTCCTTTCCTTGGTGTGTGTGCCCCTGCGGGGCTCTGTGCAGAGATGGGTGTTGCGCCCCTGCGGGGCTTCTTGCAGAGATATATCTTCAGATATTTCCTTTTAGTGAAGCTGCTTCTTTCGTTGTCTTCTTCTTTTCTTCTTTTTACTTGACTCTCCCTCAACACTGCCCCCCTCCTTGACTCTGTCGTCCCCGACAGGCTTTAATAAGCGACGGGCATATGTTTGATAAACTCTTTGCTCTGTATCATTCAGCAGATTTGCTTCACGTATCATGAGTTGTTTCCATTGTTCTGCCTTCACACCGTCATTAGGTGGCTGTCTGTGATCTGCGAAGAAGCTAAGTTCATATGCCACTAATCTGGCATTTATATTTGACGACATCTTCAAAAAGATTTCGGAATCAATTTCAAAAAATCCTGTAAAGAAAGCTTCTTCGAAAGTCTGCATATATACACTTGGCAAGAACATAATTCTAGAATAATAAGCCATTATTGTTGGGCGGCTGGGCATAACTGATAGATCAAAAATGAGGATTTCCGTGCCCTGATTAATACCGATGAAGTTCAAAAAGGTGTAGGCCGCGTGCTTGAATACCTTCAAAACGGTGAGGATCATGCTAAGTATCTTGTTTGTCATTTTTACAGCTAAGTCAGGTACCTTCGCATAATTCTATAGCCAAAATTCTATGGTTTTTACCATATACTCCTCCGTTGGCAAGTAGTTATGTGGCGGGCTCGGAAGCATAGGATAATTGAGCCATTGCTTATTGATAGTGCCGCTTCTTTGCAAATCCAAAAATTTCCTGGTATCCCTTCTGCGTGGTAATGGACAAAATGAAGGGTTTACCTGTAAAACATGTGGTGCCGCTTGCCAGTGCACTCGTAGTGTGGGATGTTTCTCCAAAAATTTTCGTCGCCACACAGGTTGCGCAGCTTCAAACTCTGCTTGAGTGTATGCGAATGTGTCCTGTTTGAAATTTAGCTGCTCGTCGGGACTCTTTCTTGTAATCTTTATTATATAGCGTCTGGTCTTTTCTTTCAAGAGTCCATATGGAATATTGAATGGCTTCATGATTTTGTCCAGGTCTTTACCTTTGATCTTGGCCTCTTTCATGACTTTTACCACTTCATTTTCAAAATTTTCTGTCAATCGGGACACCACTAATGCCCGTTCCTTCTGACTTATTTCTGCAGTATATGGCATTGGATGTTCATCATGTATATCGGACAACTGCTCATGTAGTGGAGAATTATAGATCGGGTGAGATAGAGGACTTACCTCTACCTCGTCAGTAGGATTTTCCTTAGCCGGCACTACTGGTGTCCCGATCGGCTCTTTTTCTTTTATCTGAGTCTGTAAGTGTGCTATGCATTCCTCTTTATCTTTTACCTCTTGCATGGCTACTCTGAGCTTTTCTTGAGTGGCTAGCAATTCTTTACCAACATCAGCTACATTATCCATATTCTCACTGTAGCTCTGTATCAATTTGGCATTCACCTTTTGTAATTGATGCCTCAATTCATCTGTTTCGTTGTCGTAACGGCTCTTCCATTCCTCTGTCTTTGCTTGTTCTTGCTTGAGCAGCTCTTCATATTTTGAGATTTGATCTCTTAATTCTTTTTCTTTGGTTTCTGTGGCTGCCTGTTGCTCAATTGGTTGGTCATATAATAAAGACTTCATCAATTCTTTATTTCTGTTGCGGAGGCTGTCGTTCTCTTCCATATACAACTTGAGTTGTTGTTCTAAGAGCATGCTTCGCATCTTCATTTTGTCTTTCTCAGCCTCGCTTGCATCGTGTAATCTTTGCAACTCTGTTAGTTGGGTATGCAGCTGTTGATAGTGAGCGGTGGATGCTTCATGTTGTAGCTTGATTTCCAACACCTCAGTACTTTTGATTGCTAATTCGTTTTGCGCGGCAATCAATTGTGCCGATAGCTGCTCACTCATGATTTGAAACTGATTCTTTTCTCTTCGTGCTTGATCATAGTCGGCATCTATATCCATCATCTGTTGTTGAGTGTCCATGGCCGTTTGAATCATCTGTTTGACTAATGGTTTCAGTTGAGTGACATCCACATTAAGCCATTTTTTTGGAATTATTGGTTCTTCTCCGGTATTAATGTCTTTTCCTTGTGCAATATGTAATGTAGTGTCATGGGGCTGCCTAATTTGAAGCTGGATCCTTGGCTCAGCCCCCATGTTTGCCTATTTTTCTTGAGGTGTGTCATCAGGCACCTCGATCACAGTCTGTTCTTGGTGTTGGAACTCCTTCGTTTCCTTATTCACTGGAGTTTGTTCTTCCTCTTTAATAGGTTGTTTTACCTGTGTAACACTGGTTGTATCTTCCTTGATGCTTATCTTTGTAGTGTCATTCAATTGAATGACATGCTCCGGTTCCACTGATTCTTCTATTCTTTTTTCCTCTTCTATGCGATTTTCTGGCGTCACTTCTACTTGGTCGAGCTCATTCCATTCATCCTCTTGTGTTTCTGTCCGTATATCAGTATCTAAGGTATCTTTGTCAGGACTGGATTCGGTGTTGGTACTAGAATCATCAATGCCCAGCTCTTTGTATCTTCCAGTTTGTTTTGGTGTTTTCTCTGGACTCTGTTGTGGCTTTTTTTGACTAGTTTGTCTATAATGATGGCCTTGAACGTTTAAATTTACCTGTCCTCGCATATATTGATGTGTTTCTTCGAGAGCCGCGGACAGATCTCTCTTTGTAATCGGCACTTGTGCCGTCGTGATCTTCGGTAAGAGATGAGATCTCTTTGATTGTGGTGTAGCTTGGGCTTCCTCCTCCCGTAAGCGCTTCGTACCCCTCATGGGTTTTTGTGTGCTCGTTCCCGCTTCTTCAACCATAGCTACTGATTTCTTTTTCTTAGGGACTGTAGCTGATTTTGCATACTTGGCTAGCCCTTCTGAGGTTGGCATCTCTCTCAAACAATTCTTCATTTCTAGAGCTTCGTATATCAAGAAGGTTAATGCAGAACCTCCATTCAAGAACTTCTTCTGGCTCCATTTCTTTTGGGCTTCAAATAATCGTTCCTGGACATAGCTTGTCAAATTGATTTTGTTTCCTATTTGTCTCATAGCATGTGATAATAGTTGGACTACTATCTTCTGTGGAGCAGTGTATCTGTGCATACTGGGGAAGCAAAAATGTTGATGCACCAGACGGACAGCATCTTCTATGTCAATTCTGTTTATCTCCAAGAATGACCTCTTTTTTGGATCATGACATTCCTCTTTTACATTTGTACTTCCTGTTTGATTCCATCCAAAAGCTTTATTGATTAACTCATGTGTGAACTGGATGGTCTTCCAAGTCCCGACTTTATCCAAAACTCGTGCTTCGGGAACTGAGATCTTTGTTGCAGCAGGTTGCATGGTATTCATTACTTGTGCACATCTCTGAAAATCTGGAACATATATAGGCAATTTGAGAAATGCCTCTAGGCCCGCTTGTGTCCATACATCTTCAATATGAGGTAATCCTTGTATGATCGTTTTGAAGTCCTGTGACATGATAGGAAAATAATGATCTGTATCCATTATCTTGATAGTTGCCATGAAAATGAGTTCTGAGACTGGTTGATCATCCCGAAACCAATGGCCTCTCGCTCTTGTTATGGACTCGAGTGGGAAAAGCTGGACCTCTTCCTGTTGCGTAGTTTCAGAATCAGTAGACGCCATCTGCACTCAATATAGAGTATGAATTAGTCGCCATATATTATCATAAATTCTCCTTTGTTTATTTGTGATAAGCTCGATATTGCTCCGAGTGAATGGTGTCGTCCTTTTTCCCGTGGGTGTGAGAAAGGTAATACCTGGATTTTTCACATATTTATGTATTTTTATAATTTCATCTGAAAAGGAAAACAGAAAAGTTATTTTCTTCTTTGATTGTTTGTTCTGATGTCGGTTGTGCTTCTGTCGTCGAAGATACTCCTCTACTTGATCTTTCTTTATCCACGCTTGGTTAGAGTATGGAATAGGGTATATTTTAATAGGTACAGGTTTTGAAGTACACAGGGGACTAGTCTCTCTTATCCATGGTGCTTCGGTGAGGTGGGTTTCAGATAGATTGACACTCTCATGACTTGCTAGACTTCAATGTGTCATCACATACAGTACTTGGCGAAGTTGTTTCTATAGTGCTAGCGATCATACATTCAGGACTTTGTTCATTAGGATGAACTGTTTGCTCTATGCTCGCAGATTTAATTGGTCGTTCATCTAGTAAACTGAATACTTCACGATGTCCTATCCTGGCTGAGATGTATCCTAACGCCAATTGAATGGTCACCTCGTATTCGTAAATCCAGTCTTGACCTAACACTATCTCCTCCAGTAAATCTTGATCATGACACACTAATAGCTTTTGTTCCATAGTGTTGTTGCCAAGATGTAAAGGTAAGGTAATCTCACCTATGCATTGAGTAATCGTTCCTCCTATTCCTATCAATTGGGCCATCGATGGGCGTACTGTCTCCTTGAGTTTTTGGGTCAAAGAAAGTTTGATACAGCTTACAGCAGCTCCTGTGTCAATGAGAGCATTCACCAAGTGGTACTCAGTTTTTCCCGCTCCCAATTTTAAATATGGTTGCGTTTTCTGCGATCCTTGGTTTTGAGTGGCTCTAAAATTAGCCATTGGGATGAGTTCTTCTCCTCGTCGATATCTTTCATCTCGCTCTCTCATCCACTCCTTCCGTTTCTTTATTCTTTCCAATGCTTCCTGTCTCGCTTCTTCTCGTATCCTTTCCTCTTCTATGCGTCTATTCTTGCCTTTGATTAATCGAGACATTGTTTCTTCGGTCAATGGTTCTAGATATTTTTTTACTCTACATCCACTGATATAGTTTGGTAATACATCTCCATCTAGGGTTGCTAAGCTGATGGCTCCACTTGTAGATATACGATTAATGATTAAGGGGCCATATCCTCTCTTCTGCAACTTTTTAGCATGTTGTTTCAAGGTATATACCAAAACTAAATCTCCTTCCTTCAAATTTTTGTCCTTAATGTGCGCATCAAAATAGGCTTTTTGTCGTCGTTTAGCAG
This sequence comes from Ceratopteris richardii, assembly GCA_020310875.1. Lineage (NCBI taxonomy): Eukaryota > Viridiplantae > Streptophyta > Polypodiopsida > Polypodiales > Pteridaceae > Ceratopteris > Ceratopteris richardii. Next base: position 85,330,886 of record CM035444.1, read on the forward strand.
CGTAAATGCCTGCTACTGCTTGTAACCTAGTTTCGTGAAGCTTTTCTATTTGATCCAATTGAGTTGATAGTTCATGGCCTGTCCACTCATAGGTAGTTGCTACTCTCAGAGTGGGAATTAAGAAATCAATTGGCAAAATAGCATTTTGTCCATACACTAAGTTAAAAGGAGTAGTGCCTATGGCGGTTTTATAGGCTACTCGGAATGCCCATAAAGCATGATGTAACTGCTTATCCCAATCTGATCTACCATTGTTAACGATTTTGGTGAGAACTATACACAAGATTTTATTAGAACTTTCGGCTTGTCCATTGGCTTGCGGGTGATAAGGAGCTGATTTCTTATGAATTACCAAGAATTCATTCAGTAAAGCTTCTATCACTTCATTCACAAAGTGCGTACCTCTATCACTCACAAGTTCTATAGGAAGTCCAAATCTAGTGAAAATGTTCTCAAAGAGAAACTTGGCCGTGGTTCTTGCGTCATTTTTCTTGGTTGCTTTTGCTTCAACCCATTTGGTCAGATAGTCTGTGGCTACCAGTATATATTCGGCATGGGATCCTTTTGCTGGTGGGCTAATAGGTCCTATGAAGTCTATTCCCCATTTCATGAAAGCTCTGGCACTCATCATGGGTCTAAGTGGCATCTCATCTCTTCTAATTGGATATTTCGTTCGTTGACAAGTATCACATCGTTGCACATATGTTACGGCATCTTGGTGTAGGGTTGGCCACCACATTCCAGCAAAGAGGATCATTTTTGCTGTTTTATCTGCAGAGAAGTGCCCTCTTGCAGCTCCTGTATGAGCCATCTCTAACACAGAAAGATACTCTTTTTCATGAATGCACATTCGTAATTGGTTATCTTTCCCTCGTTTAAAGAGTTGTTTTCCTATAATGGCATAATCCTTACTTTGTTCTTCAAGTGCACGTTTCCTCGCTGTAGTAGCTCCATCTGGGTATTTTTGAGTTTTCAAGAATTTTACCAGAGGCATGCTCCATCTTGGTGCTATGGTAGAATAGCCTAAGGTAGAGTTCTCTTCTGGGATTTGTTCTTGACAGGTCTGATAGGTTGACACATAGTTATGTGCATCTCTTTGCATGGTTGGCCAATATATGCCAAATCTCTTGAGAGTTTGCCACGTTCCATTTGCATTCAAATGAGTTTTCCATTGGTTTATGTGAGCTTTCTGAAGCCACATTTCTTGTTCCTCCTCTTCCACACATCTCATTAATAATCCGCTTGAATCCTGGTGATACAAGCTTCCCGCAATGATGTGAAGATTTTTAGTCTTCCATAGATCTTGGGTTGGGTTTGGCGTGATCCCATCTTTAGGTCCATGAGTAAGTATAGGGATCAACTTTTCTGCCCATTGAGGACATACTTCCAGGTTAAAAAGGTACGTATCAGGCAGATCATCGGGTACTCCTATGGGTGGTTCTCCATGGGTCATTCTTGATAAGTGGTCTGCTCTTATGTGGGTATTTCCTTTCTTGACTACTACTTCAAAATCAAATTCCATTAGCAATAAAAACCATCGTACTAGTCTTCCAGTATTACAAGGCTTGTTGACTAAGTACAATAGGGCTTGATGATCAATGAAGAATTTGAATTTGTTTGCCAACAGGTAATGTCTGAATTTCTTAACTGCGTACACCATCCCTAGGCCTTCTCTCTCCGTGGTGGTATAATTGCGTTCTGCTTGATTTAACTGTCTACTAGCATAGGCTATAGGGTGGTCTAATTTTCCTGTGTCAGCAGGTTGAGCTAAGATGCAACCAATGGCAAACTTGGATGCATCCACATGAATGTGAAACGGCTTATTCCAGTTAGGGACTCGAAGGATTGGTGCTGAACTCAATCGCTTCTTTAACTCATTGAAGGCTCTCTCGCATTCCTCGGTCCAATTAAATAGAGTCAATAATGCATAAAGAGGTCTAGCAATTATGGCGTACATATGTATAAATCTTCGATAGTATCCACAATGTCCCATAAATGCTTGAACTTCCTTAGCTGTCTTAGGTCTTGGTAAATCCAGAATCACTTTAATTTTGTCTTCATCAGTTGAGATTCCGTTTTTAGAGACAATATGTCCTAATATTTTCCCTTGTCTAACCATGAAGACACATTTTTCAGGGTTAAGGCATACTCGATATTGTCGACACTTAGCAAAGATCTTTTCTAGCTCAGGGATGTGCTCCGATTGTATGGCTGAATAAGTACAAAGATCATCCACATATACCTCCATACTTTTTCTCAGAAATTCCTTGAACACATGACACATCAACCTTTGGAAGGTAGCTGGAGCATTTGTTAAGCCAAAAGGCATGACTCTAAAGGCGTATACTCCCCATTCAGTTGCGAAAGCTGTTTTATGTTGGTCCTCAGGAGCAATGGCTACCTGATTATACCCTGAAAAGCCATCCAGAAAGCTATAAACTTCCTTCCCTGCTACCCTTTCCAAGAGATGATCCGTGATTGGTAAAGGATAACTATCCCTTATCGTCGCGGCATTTACTTTCTTCAAATTGATGCACACTCTTAACTTTCCATTCTTTTTCGGTACTACCACCAAAGGTGACACCCATTCCGTGTGCTCAATTTCGTATATAAATCCAGCATCTAGTAATTTGTCTATTTCGTCCTTTATTTTTGCTGAATACACATCATTGTAGGTATATGGTCTTTGTTTAGAAGGTTTGGCTTCGGATGTCATGGGAATTCTATGCGCACATATAGAAGGGTCGACTCCTTTCAAGTCCTTATAGGTCCAAGCAAAGACATCCCGATATTCCCTTATGAGACGAATTAACTCTTCTTCTTCCTCTAATGACACATCCTGTCCTATGAATGTACATCGTTCTTCTCCTTCTTCTACAGTTACTATTATCTTCTTGGTTTGTTCCTTATTATCATATGCTATTCCCGGTTGTGCCTCTCTTTTAGGCATTTGAATAGCGATTTTTCTCTCCTCCACTTCATATTTTTTAAAGTGAGCTGGTACCTCAAATTGGTCTTGGAGTTTATTTTCTTCATCTTCTGTTTCTCTTTCAAGTTCTAATTCCCCCTTCTGTGTGAGTTCCTGGTGTTTTTCCTTGGCTGTAATATTTATGTTGGTGGTACTATTCCCTAGATCCCTTGGTTCGGGCTCCATTTCAATGCTCTCATAGTCCTCCTTCCAGTCTTTCTCGATCACTTCACCTTCTTCAGCTTCCTGAAGGACTACCACATATAGGCTCACATCATAACCCTCCTCATCGATGCATTCGTTCATGGTCACTACTTCTTCGTTTACACAGACATCGAGGGTCGCTAAAATTTCCATCCAACCGTGTGGTTCGAATTCTTCATCCAGAAATACTTGTGGCATGTAAGCTGGATCTTGTACAGACCTAGTTATTCCTTGTTTCTGCTGCCATCCTTTTCTTCTCTCCTCTTCCTTCTTTGCAGTTTGGCATATCCATAAATGAGTGTCCTCGTTCATCCAAGATTGATCACTAGAACCTACGCTATGAATTGATTGATCGTCTTCCTCCTTATGAATTTGATTCCATTGTAGAGGTGGAACATCTTGATAAGTGTACGTATGTAGGTTAATTCTAGTGGTGGTTCCTTCATGTTGTAGGTATACCGCGTCTTTTCCCCAATCCTGCACAACCTTTAACTGTCTCATGAAAGGCCTTCCCAGAATCATTTCATAATTGCTTGGCCTTTCGAAGTGACATATTGCTAAAGTGTGTTCGAATTCCACTCCACACGTAGTGAAGACTACTCGCTCCAACAATCCTAAGGGTCTCTCCGTATGTCCATCTGCCATTTGTATTTTCATGCGTGTCGGTCTTAATGCTGGTTTTCCCCATTTCTCCCAAATTTCTTTGGTAGCAATACCTACTCCAGCTCCTGAATCTAATATGGCTTTGGTTGTATAACCCCTATAAGTGATTGGAAGGCAGGTATTTCCTTCATCTCCCTCACTAAAGTCGCCTACCTTGTCCACTGGAATTCTCACCGTGTTAACTTCGTCTGCTATTTCTTTCTTTTCCTCTTTGACCTCCCATTGATCGATTAATTTTTCCTTCAAATGTGGTTTTACCTTTAACAGTTCTTCGACTGTTAGGGTACAAGGGATTTTTACCTCTCTAAGGCGTTGTATGATCTCGGATGTTTGAACTGATGGATTCGTTTCTCGTTTCCTTATTGAGGGAATGCGATATAGTTCTGAATTGTGTTCGTACTCCCCTGTGTAATTGGGTAGTTCATTTACATCTTCTTCTCCTTGGTTACTTGCATCCATCGGTAAAATTTCTTCTGAATTTAGTTCAGGTATTGAACCCTCTATTTCATCTCCTGCTTCTAGTTCTTCAAAGGGTGGTTCAATTCCTTCCACTTTCTTCCATTTGTCCTCTTGAACTCGTTCCCATAGATCTTTAGTCCATTCTCCTTCTACCTCGGGAACTATGGATCCTTCCTTTCTCTCATTATCCCGTTCATCATTCTGTGTTCTACTCACTTCAGGCTTTTCATGAGTGTTTACACACTCTTGGAACTCTCCTTCAGAAATTCGGTTCTTGGGTAAAGGCGATGCAGATTTTTCTAAGGTCTGCTGTGCAACTTCTATCAATTTTTTGCAGATCTCTAGTCTTTCCTTTTCTAGGTCGCCTCTTGGATATTCTCTCTCGTGTTGTTCTATGGTAGGTCCTGCTCTTATTCGTGCCTTGTATGCCTGAATCCACATGGCTAATTCTTCAGGCATAGGATCTGCTAACACTGATCCTACCTCCTCTTTTCTGTACTGTTCATTTTTATTCTCTTCTTTCCTCTTCGGTTCTTCCTTTGGTTTTTGTTTGTTTTCCTCCTTTTCCTTCTTTTGTAATAACTTCTTTTCTTTTATCCTATCTCTTCGGTGCTTCCATCTTTGGGACCTTTTACTTGCAATACTTTTCTCCGGCTCTTCTGAGTCTTCAACTCTTTGAGGAATGGGTGTGTCCCTCTCCTTGTCGCTTTGATTATTCTCCTCCGTTTTATCAGGGGTCTCTCTGGCTTTGGCTCTCGTTATTGCTTTCAATGGTACTGTGTACTCTTTATCACTCCCTGATGATTCAATCACTTCTATTACGTTGATTTGCACGCTAGATGTAACCTCGTTAGGATTCTTGGGGCAGTCTCTGAAAAGGTGTTCCTTACCACAATCACCACAGTAGCCTTCCCAGACTCGTTGTGGTGGTGGTGGATTTGGCAATGTGCATTCTCTGATGTAGTGATCACCTCCACATCTGTAACATGGTCCTCTGGGTACAGGCTGTTTGTTCATGGGTCGAGGTGGTATAGTTGCTCTAGGAGCTGTGTACATTAATGGCACATAGTCCTGCTCATATCCGTATGGACTTTCTGGAGCTTCCATGGCATAGGCGTATGGTTCATACAGTTGTCCATATTCTATCATAGAACTTTCATAATTAGGGTATGTTCCTTGACTAGAGTCATAAAACGAGTCATATGGTTCATTACTAGTCAAAGGTGTGGCTGGGACTATAGCTCTCTCTAGGTTTTCTTTAGGTTGGGCAATTTTGACTGGAACAACGTTCTGAGGATGGGGCGGTTGTTGTCCTAGTACCGGCTGTGGTTGGGTGTATCCTTGATATGCATATGGTCGTGGCACTGGTGCTTGCGGCTGATAAGTAGGATATCTAACGGCTTCACCTCCCTGATCTCTCTGAGGGTATCCGAACGGTCTCATGTATTGCTGTGCAGGTCTCGCTTGCCTATTGTAGGGACAATTTTCTGTGCTGTGATTTGTGTATTTTTGTTCTATATTGCAAAATTGTAGAGGTCCTGGGACAGTGGGTCTATTATAAGCATAAGCCGGTGGTGGGGCTACACCCCTAGTACACAAGTGAGAAGGATGATCACCTCCGCAGTGCATACACCTTCTGAGCATGGGAACTCTCATTGGGGGGTAGTTCCTCTGTCCTTGAACGTTCAATTTTTTTGCTAACAAATCGGCTATTTCCTCCACATGATTTTTAGGAATTGATGTGTTACTGGCCGAATCTTCACTTTTCGAGCTTCCTTGAGGTATTTTCAGGTCCTCTGCTAGGTTATCTTCTAAATCTATGCATTCCTTCATGCATTCTTGCAAAGTCTGAACCCTTTTTACATACACCAACGATCTTAAGGATCCGTTCAATAATCCCTCCAAAAACAATGACACCATTTTATTTTGTGTCGGCCTCTCTTCCACTGGGCATCTGTCTACGTATTGCTTGAATCTTCTGGCAGCCAATCTCACTGACTCGGTAGGGGCTTGTTTGAAGCTATGGATTAATGATGAAGAATTGTTTTTGATTCCTGATTTAGTAAATTCTTCAATCATTTCTTGGTATACCTGCTCCATGTTCTGAAAAGTATTAGGGTCCAATGGCTGAAACCATGCCAATGCTGTGTCTGACAGTGTAAGACCAAAGGACTCATATTGAATCAAAAAGTCTTCTACCTGTTCGGCTCTGATTACTTGTTTAAATTCAGCTATATGATTGTAAGGTTCACTAGAGCCATCATAGTGATTTCTCATGCATTTAGCAACTTGGATTGGCCTTAACCTTCTTCCTGCCTCGGGTGGTCTAGGCATCACTGGGAAAATTGGTCTTCCTATGGGTATGCCTGGTCCTCTTACTATCGGAGGTCTGACTGGAGCATGATTTCCATGTCTGGGGTCAATAGTTGGTTGAGGTCGGTAGTTAGGGTTATTTGCAGGCATAGCAAATTGTACATGTGGTCTGACTGGTATTTGTGTTTGTTGTGTTTGGCCCGACTGTTGGTATGAATCATTATGGGAAGTTCCAAGTGGATGTCTTGAAGTAGTGGCTTGGTCCCTAGGGGGAAACACTGGGATATTCTGATACTTCAACACAGCTCTTTCTGCTTCTGTTAAGGGCCAATATCTTCTCTGATTCTTGTCCAGATATGTGATGATGGTGGAGAAATCAGGATCTTGCAACTCATAGATGGTGACTGGGTTAGGAGCAGCTTCCCAAATAGAAGAATGTGCTCTAAGGAGATGCTCCATCCCATTGATCAAATATACATCCATTAAGGTGTCATCTTGGGGAATCAGATCTCCTCTCCATATTCTAGCAACCTTAGATCTCCCTCTAGGTGTGGTTACTTGCTCTTCGTTCCCTCCTCCAGTCAAGTTTGAAACATTATTTTCTTCACCAATTTCATTAATGTTTTCTGGGTGTTCTGTGACCACATATTGAATGTCTCTTTTGTCCATGTAGAATCCTCCCACGTACTTGACTGCTGGTCTGGGCACTATGTAAGCTTCCGAAGCTTTCCTTAACCTGGCCACTGATCTGTTTAGACCATCCACATAAATAGGGATCTCATTTTGGTTGGTGTTCACATACTCCAAAGAGGTCCTGTACTCTCCCTCAATGATTGACATCATGCCAATCATGGGCACTGTGTTCTGCATGTCCTCTGAAGCCATGGGAATTTCTTCCTCTGACTCACTGGAGGTCTCTGAGTAATGTGAACGGTTACTTGGCTCTGCCACACTACCTACAGAAGAGATTACACTTCTTCGGCTTCCTAGGGTTCTTCCGGATCTCAGGTTCATCCACTTCACAGCTTAGGTCAGTCCTTTCTAACCTCCTAGCCTCTGAGATTCTTCACCAAAGGTCAGGGTTTCTAGAAAACTTTGCTAAGGAAAGGTCTGAAGAAGGATTTCTTCCAAATCACGATACTTGACTCCCAAATCTCACGATACACGATCTCTGGCTAAAACGATCTCTGATCTGAAACGATACACGATATTTGAAAATAGACGATACTGATACTTCCAGGAAAACGATACACGATATTTGGGGAATATCGCGATCTCTGAGAAGCGATACGCGATACTTGACCCAAACGATACTTCACCAACGATCGCCGATACTTGATCAAAACGATACTTCAGAGAAACGATACTTGGCACACACGATACACGATACCTCAGTAAAACGATACACGATCTCTGAATTGAAACGATCGACAATACACGATACTTCGGCTCAAACGATACTTGACCCAAACGATCGCTAGGAAAACGATACACGATACTGGCTAGGTATCGCGATCGTTGACCAAACGATACTTCTCAAGTATCGCGACCGGCACGAAACGATACACGATCGACGATACACGATAGACGATCGCTGGCGAAACGATCTCTGATCAAGTATCGCGACCGGCACGAAACGATACACGATCGACGATACACGATAGACGATCGCTGGCGAAACGATCTCTGACCAAGTATCGCGATCGGTATGAAACGATACACGATCGATGGGAAATATCGCGATACTCGACCACAGGAGCAAAACGATACTTGATAAGTATCGCGATACTCAACCGCGGAAGCAAAACGATACTTGACCCTTAGAAAATTTTTAAGAAAGGTTTTTTTGAGTTTTGTTTTGATTCCCTTGCTTCCCTACCTCTTCTCTCCTCTCCTCACTCTCTGTATCAAACAAACCACACTTTTTACCCCCTGAACACCTCAGACGATACCTGACGCAGATCGTTTGGTTCTAGCAACTGGATTCAAATGATAAATGTGAGCAACTATGAATGTGCTTACCTCAAGCTCTTTCTCTCAACACTTTAATCACTCCTCAATCGCTCTGCGCAGCTCACACGACCCGGTCCACAGCTCACGATACTCGACGGGGATTCTGCACGATACTTGCTCAAAAGCACAAGTAACTTGCAAGATGAATTTTTTTTGGCTTTTATAGTTGGGATTTTCTTGCTTACAAAAAGGAAATTTTTCTGAACAAGACTAAACTCTACCCTAATGACTTGGTCTACTCTCTAACTACTCCTACTCTCCTCTTACTACTCACTTCCCTAAACTATCAACTCACTACACACACTCCAAGAATGAGAAGTAGCAAGTGCGGCTGAAAATGACTTACCAAAGAAGAGAAAATTTCCACTCCTCCACTTACTTCAATGCAAAAAGCTACGTACCATCACACGAATGCCTCGGTTTGATTCATCACTCCCCGGCAACGGCGCCAAAAAGTGTGTTGACCTAAGCATCAACTTAGGGACTTGCGGAGAAAGAGACTATACCTCAATCCCCTCACAAGTGCATATAGTGGGGATACACGCTTTTAATTATCAATCCAAAGAGTATACAAACCTAGCCGAGTGTATGAGGACATGCAATCATGTAATGATCAATGCAAATGAACTACTCAAAGAGTGTAAATAAGGCAAAGACTTATCCAAACAAGCTTCAACTGTTGGTCCAGGCGAAACGATACTTGGTGCAGCAGCCATCAGTATTTTGGACTTTTCTCCCAGCTCCGAGCTCCAAATATAGCGAATAGCATATGCCTTTCGAAGCTCTCGAGAAGACGCATCCAATGGCAGTGGTTTCACTCAATTCTGACGCTCCTACTTCAAGTTATGGTCAAAATACTGAGTCGCGGGAATACTTTCCTACACTTCAGCACTTCCTACACGTCGCACACACCTTACCTACAGCAAACAATAACTCTCATGGATAGACAACACTCAAACACACTCTTTCCAAGCATTACACATGCATACAAGCTCACGAAGAAGAAGATAAGGAGTGAAGAAGACACAAATTCGAATTTCTGTCCTCTCTATTCTCACAATGGCAAAAAGTCTTTTACAAAGAGTCACATTTGACTTATATACTAGTGCCCTAAAAATGGTCCTTTCACACAAGAGACCGGCACTTTATTCACTAAAAGACTAATTTCCTACTATTTTACATGGGTAAGCTTCTAATCTTCTATGGGGATGCATCTAGAGGACTCCTCTAGTGCCTTTACAACGGAAAATATATTACAAGAATGATTATGATACAAAAATATGATGTCCAAATCGGAAAAATTTTGGGGCCCGTCTTTTTCTGCTTTGTACTTCTTTAGCTCTGCAACAGCTTGCCTAGACAAAGTGCAGAAGGACCTAATCTAGTTTTTCCTCCAATCCATTATGACCTGGAGTTTCCACAAGGCTACACCCTGAATGATCTCATTGATGAAGAAATCACTAGGCTGATCAATGAATCTAACCTCGAGACGGAAACAGAGCAGACCCAAGGACCACAACCCACTACAACAACTTCAGCCCCGACCCAACCGGAAGTAGTAGAAGTAGAAGAGGATGAAGAAGAGACTGAAGAAGAAGAAGCAGACGAGGAGCATGATCAAGAATACGAAGAAACTTCAAAACTAGCGAGTGCCCCAGCATATTCGGCACAAATAAAAAGATTATATGAAACCATGAAGCTAGTCTAGGAATAGCACAAACTGTCGCTCGAAACAGGGAAGGTGCTTATGAGCCAAATGTTAGCAGAGGAAGGTGTGGATGAAATGTTTATTGAATCCATGAACCTGCATGCGGATGCAGTGGGCTTAGATGAAGCCATTCATTCAGCTATGGATTATATTCATTGCTTCAAGAAACGGGTGCCTACGCATCCCCTGCGCTCCGGCAAGCAGATTCACATGAATGTATCGGCACCAGGAGACACTACACAGATAGAGGAACATCAAGAGGCACCACCATCACCACCCTCACCACCTATCACTCCACACTTCACTTCACCGCACGACACTACCACCCCAACTTCAACACTCACCACATATGTTATGGGGATTCCTATCTCACCAGGCACTCAATTTGGAGGGAACACAATGCCCAGCTTTACAACAATATTCACGAACATCACATCCACCCCACCCACGGTCCCCATCTACACATTCACCCACACTTTTGATACCATGGAAACATCACCAGCCACAACACCACTCCCTCCCCCCTCTCTACCACCATCTCCCATACCCCCTCCACCCACATCACCTCTCGTGTCCACTTCATTCACTATCCCTTTCCCCCTCCCCATTCCCCCTGCATCCTCCACCTCCCGTGCATTCATAAATGTAAATAACATGTTTTATACATTACATCAGTGTGTACATCAGTTGCAGACAGAATACCAAACCTTGGAAGATCGACATCGCCAAATAACCACGGATCATGAGCAACTACAGAAGAGGCTTGCAGCTTTGGAAGCAGAAAATACTGACCTAAATCAATGCTACACTATGCTTGAGCACGCTCATCAGACCCTTTTGGAAGCTCCCCAACCATCTGATTCCGCTGAAGTTAAAAAACTAACCGCTCTACTAGAACTTTATCAGTCAGAACATGTTAAAAGTCGTCGCAACCTGACCCCACTCAGAAAGCACATGGCAACGGCCCTCGAAGAGAACAACTGCCTGCAAAGGCAGAATGAAGAAAATTTAGAGGCAGCCATGGAGGGTTCCCCCTAGGAGATCGACCCTGAAAGATTCAAATATGTTCCATCCGAGACTATGAAAACAATTTTAGAAAGCTATGCGGATCTACTGGACGCGCATGATGAGATGGGCAAAGAATGGGATGCTCTCCGTCAACAGCTAACGATGCAGGAAGCCCAACCCAAGATCACCGATTCTACCACCACTACAGAAGAGGTAAAGGCACAGAGAGAACAGTTCGCAGAGTTGCAAAGTAAGTTACTCCAATATGAAAGACAACCCTCCTTAGTCATCGAGCCAGAACCAGAAGAATTGGTACCCATCGATATGGATGAGTCCTATGAAGAGCCATATGTTCCTATGCCAATGCTGGGTGGTCAACAAACCGCTGAGGGATTGGACACACTAGAGGTAGAAGCCCCAGAATGGATGCAGAAACTCGAAAAAACAACCAATACACATGATGATCGAGTAGCGGTCCAGATTGAGTCCATGAGTAAGATTGAGGACACCATTATCAAATCAAAATATTTCTGAAGTATGTCTCATCACAGATGGATAGGCACCAATGATGATCAGTATGTGCCGTATTGTGTACTCTTGGCAGATTACAACGCAGAGATTCAACGACGATGTGGCAAGGCTCCAACCTTTGCCACACGATTCGGCCCTGATGATATCCCCGAGAGTGCTAAAAAAGGATCCATTCATCAACCTACATGGCGGCTATGACTGTTAGAAACTTCCCCTGAGATGGTTCGAACTTGGAATAACATGCCACTCTTCATTAAGTATAATCCCTGTTATGCTCCCATACTCAGAAGACGCACATGGCCTGAGTTTGCCATCGCTGTGAAGGAGGTCAAAGGCTATGCAAAGTGGCTCAATTACGTATATCTGGCACCGCCACGGGGACAGGCTACAGTGGGCTACATGATCTCCACCATCCGCCACTAGGGAGTCAGAATGCGCAACATCCCAGATGTAATGGCTCAGATGTGCATAAAGATATTCGAGTTAATGGTGGTTACCTTCAGAACCTTCAAAAATATTCAAGATCCACATTTCTCAGGTGTCGGATTCATAGCAGGTAACCTTGACTTGGTCTACGATATGAGTACAACTCCCTCCATCCAGGTGATATATGCATGGCATGCACGAATTAAATACCTCCCCACTTGCTACAAGCAAACATTTGAAGAGATGTTCATCACGGGATTCTAGGAATACCACTCTGAAGTCTTTGTTCCCAGACCCTCCCATCTACTCCACCTCTTTGCAATGGAGCGAACATTACATTCAGAACAACTATGTGTGGCACATCCGGACGTTCCAGGTCCAATGGATTGGGATGCCCTCCTAACAGACTTAGCACGAGGACTACGCTTGGAAGAACACCATCTAGCTTCAGACGTGGTTGAATTCTATGTCAAACGCTCAGCCAAATAAGGGTCTGTCAGAGACGACAGACGCAAGAGGGGGGGTGTTGGCAGCAGTCAAAGCACCCAAGGACTCACAAGACAAGGAAGCCAAAGAAGGAAGCCAGAGCGGAGAGAAGGCACAAGCAGACAAAGTAGTCAATGAAGATCTAGCAAGTAGGCCATTCAATTTTTTCCAAATCAACACCCTCATAATAGTGATTCTCATCACTAAAAATCATTGTAAATACCATTTCACCTTTTTGTAACTCCATTTTGTGCAAGCCGAGGAGTCCTCGAGCTTGAGGAGTATTAGAAGTATCATCGTACCAATTTTCATGATTTTTAGACTTCGTTTGAGCCCTCAAATAGGCCCTAGAACCTAATTTTTAACTAGGCCGGACACTAGGTCTAGACAGGGCCAAAAGCTAGTCAAAAACTATAAATAGAGGTAGAGAGCTCATTTTTGAGGTTAGCTTGTTGTGGAATTGAACTTGTAAGAGCACTTTTGAGTAATCTAAAAGAATTCCATTGTCTCTCTCTTTGTTCTTGCCTTGTGTGCGCGTGTGTGTGTATGTGTGAGCTTCTCACTCACACACTTGTGCCATCACTTGTTTGAGTTCTTCATACCATCCTCATGTCTTCCTGAATTGACATTAAAGGAGGTGCTACTCATCACTGAGCTACACCAGCTTACTGTAGAATTTGAAGATCAAATCATAAAGGTCATGAAGGAAGCTGAGATTGAAAGCAAAAATTTAGAACAGATATTGAAACCATTTAATGTACCATATGGACTTCTTAAAGAGCAAACACGGCAATACATAAAGACCATGACAAATAAGGAGCCTGACAACAACCTTGAGTTCAGCAATCACACATTCAACTATACTCAAGAGGAATTTGAAAGAGTTGACCCTGTATGGAGGAGAAAAATTCTAGAAAAAAATCCTACAATGCGGGTACAATGGGAATCATCGCCTTATGCCCTTCAGGTAAACCGATCTTTTTGTCCAGTACCAAGCAGACGCTCTTGGTCGCATTTTTGGGAAGGACAGCGCCAAGGTAGCATAAAAAATCAATGGCTAAATTATCTACTCTTACCAAGTCCACCGCATAATTATCTACCAACGAAAGAATACATGGTGAAAACCATGGAATTTTGGATTGCTCGATATGCCATTGTACCGGATTCGGCAGTCAAAATGACTAATAAGATTTTTGGCATGCTACTTACACTTATTAAAGTCTTCCAACATGCCAAATATACATTTTTGAACTTCATCGGCATTACACAGGGATCCAAAGCACTTGTTTTTTATCTTTCAACTATCCGGAGCCGATTAACTCTGATGGAAATTTATTCACGGCTCATGTTTTTGCCAAGCACTTATATGCAGACATTTGAAGAAGCATTTTTTACTGGCTTCTTTGAAATTGATTCAGAAATTTTTGTAAAAATGACTTCAAATCTTAATGCAAGACTAGTGGATTATGAAACAAGCTTCTTTGTGGATCACCGACAAGCACCAGAGGATGGAGTGAAGTCAAGCCAGTGGAAAGAGTTCATGATATGTCACACCAATTTGCTCAATCAACGAGAGCAAGCTGCCATACAAACATATTCACGTCGCAACAAAAAGCCTGTCGGGGACGACAGAGTTCAGGAGGAGGGACATGTGGAAGGGGAATCAAGTAAAAAAAGAAGAAGAAGAAGAAAATCAAAGAATAAAGTTGCTCATCAAGAAAAAGAACAACTCTCTACCCAAAGCCCCGCAGGGGGCACGCAACACCCATCTCTGCACAGAGCCCCGTAGGGGCACACAATAAGGGAAAGCACAAAGGAGGGAAGGACAGACCAGGGCCAGGAAGTATCCATGAAGAAGTGCAAGACAATACTTGGCAGGTAATAATCCTCCCACTAATAGCGTGCAATGGCAGAAAATAAACAGGCTCAAAGCAATACAATAGGTCAGATGTGTGAAGACAAAGACAAATTAGAAGACCAAAAGCTAGAAAGAGGGAGAGGCTGAAAAGTTGAAGAGGGTGACTAAGAATATCACATTCTTAGCCACTGATGGCGTGCATGACAGCCCGACTTGATACAGCAACCCAGATATGTGATATAAGGAATACCAAGGGGCAAACAAAAGCAAAGGACATACCTCGGATAAAATAACAAATTGCCTAAAAGTCCTTGTCGCTTCTTCGACCATTGGGTGCATGTATTCAAAAGTCTTAGACGAGCTACAAACAAGAAGCAAAAGCATGTCAAGGGACGACAGAGACAAAGAGGGGGAGAGTGTTGCAGAGCAAAGAGGCACGAAAGAGGAGCCCCAAAATTTTCAAACTAATGGGCATATTTTTTTTCTTCTTCAAAGTCTTAGGAAATTCCCTCAAGCTATGTAAATGCACTAGAGGAGTCCTCTAGATGCACAATCCCAAAGCATTGTAACATATCTCTTGTAAAATAGTACGAGAATAGAAATTAGTCAATAAAGTGCCGGTCACTTGTGTGAAAGGACCATTTTTAGGGCACATGTATATAAGTCACTTTGTGACTCTTTGTAGAGACTTTTTGCCATTGTGAAGAAGAAGAGCTTGAGAATTTCGAATTGTTTCTTTCTTGTAGATTTCTACCTTCTCTATGATCTTTGGTGTGTGTGTAATGCTTGGAATGTGTGTGTAGGACTGTTGTCTACCCCTCCCCACTGTTTTTGAGCTACTATAGTGTGTGTGTGAGCTAGTATGAATTGTGGAGTGAGTGTGTGTGCTTCCTGCCATTCACTGTTTTGTTCATAACTTGAAGCACGGTTGTCAGAATCGAGACTTGCAATAGATGCGTCTCATCGAGATCTTCGAAACGAACCCGCTATTGACCATATTCGAAGTTTGAAGCTGGGAGAAATCCTTGATTTAGTGAAAACTGTTGTAAGTGGTATCGTGACAGACACTTTCAGTAGTTAAGTGAGTTGGCGAGGTAGGTTAGTCTTTTCTCATGCATGTGAGCTGAACCACTTCATTTTCCATCACGTGAGCACAAGTCCTCATACGCTTGGTTAGGTCGGTTCGTCGGATTGACAAATAAGCGTGTGTCAATTCCCCACTATATGCACTTGTGTGGCAAATGAGATTTAGTCTCTTTGGCACAAGTCCCTAAGACTTCTTGACTTAGGTACACAAGATCCCTCCTATATAGTCAGTAATATGATTGGATCCCCTAGGTCAAAAGCCTCGCACCGATCTCTGCCCATCCTAGCATTGAAGTCTCCCATGAGGAAGATTTCCCCTAGAGTAGAGTACTCCGTGATCTCCTTTGATAGATAAGTATAAGGTGAGCCCTCCTCTTGATCCATGAAAAAGAATTGGGAGCCATAGAAGGTGAAAAATTAGCATAGTGCAATGTAGATGGTCCTCTCCCGAGAGAGTTATAATCAGATCCAAAGGTATCTAGCCTGTGAGTCCCATGCGACGATCTATATCTTGCTCTGAAGTCCATCTCTAAAGAGTATCACTATTCCCCCTTATCCTCTCATAGTGTGGTGACGTGTACAATCACTATATGTAGACTCCCACTGGAATCCATGCAGCCAAGGTAGGCTTCTATCACCAAGTCCTAAGAGTGTTCACACACATCACTACCAAAATATATCAACAACTACTAGTGATCACTTATTTTTCTCTGAATAACCTCACAAGTCATTACTTCTCTTATCTCTCTCTTTTTTCTAATTCTTTCTTTTGCCCCCTCTTGAGCTTCTTGTCTTATTCTCATTTCTTCTTCTTTCCTTCTTTGCGATTGTTGTAGTCATCTCCACATTTCTACAGTTAAAGGCTCCATATATCTTTTAATCTTGCATCCACTTATATAGTTTGGCATGAATCTTGCATCCACTTATATAGTTTGGCATGACTTCCCCATCTATGTTTGCAAGTTGTACAACTCCACTATGACTAATCATATGTAGAGTGTATGGTCCAAATATGAGATTAGAGAACAATGAGAAACTCTTTCAAAGTCTATTCAACAAGATGAATGAGCAAATATTTTCAAGATCAAGTCACACTCACCTTTTCACCATCTTGCATTTGATAATGCAAAAGTACCTTAATAAAGTATTTGTTACCATCAACTAGGAAGATCCAACAAGGTCCAAAGCTTTAATCCCTAGCAATGGTGCAAAAACATTTCTTGTACTTTGGATTTGTCCTCTCCAATCACCATAGCATAAAGGACTAACAACCTCAAACACTTAATGTGTCAATGTGGGGAGCACTGTACCTTCAAGAGGCCAGCTGAGTGAAATAGGGTGATTGTAATATTCATTCCTCGATCATGGCCATAACATGTAGTTGTGCTTCGACACGTGCAGAGTGAGTCTTACAAAGTTCTTCCACTGACTTGAGCCATGCAAGAATCGGAAGTTCATAAGTGTCTTGGCCTTTTGTCATCGAACATCTACTTGGGACCAGTTGTGGTTCATATGCCTCTTCATATGTGTCCTCCAACGGTATAGAAACAATTTCTTCTTTAGTAGGAATCTCTAGTGGGGAATCCGGCATCGAAGGTTCTGATTGAGCTGCAATCTACGCTTGAAGATCAGTGACACGAGCCCGTAAAGTGGTTAGTTCATCAAGGATTTCTGGGGGGGTGACTTCTAGAACTGGTTGGGGCTGTGTAGGTGCCTTCAATAGTAAGGCTCTATGATCTACCTGTAACTTCTGATAGTCTTCATTAATTTTGTCATAGTCCTCAAGTAATCACGTGCGATCTTCTAATAATATTTGCATTGTTTTAGAGAAGACTGCTTTGAATCTACTAGGACTTAAGGTTTCATCTGGTTGATCCATCGCAGCTTCAAAGTTCTCTCGATTCTACTCTTGAAGTCTTTGGTTCTCTTCTTTGGCTGCTGCAAGATGGCATCTTAATACTCCCATATTGCATATGAGCATCGCATTCCATACTATCTATGCATGTAAAAGATTTTCTACATCCATGAGGGCTTCTTTAGTCTTTTGCTCTAATTCTAACTCTAACAAGTGGTAAGCCTCACGTAATTCCTGATTGCATGCATTTAGGGAAGCATTCTTGATGGTTAAAGAATTTAACTATGCTTGCAGCTGTGTAGTAGTCTGTTGTAATGTTTGGCAGTTGCTTCCGAGAGATGCAAACTCATCTCTAACTTGGGTCATACAAGCAAACATTTGTTGAAATGCTTTTTGGGAATGATGAACGCTACATTTTGCCCAAAATATAGCCTTCACAAACATGTTTAGCGGGTGACTCAAGTTTGGGCAAAGAGGACACCATTTCAGATTTCTATAGGCGTAGCAAACTAGCGAAATTCAGATGATCAAAGTGTGCATGCCAAAGCTTTCCATCTGACATAGCTTGAGAATCATGTATTGCACATGTTGAATCATTCATAGATCTTTCATAGTCTATGAGCTTATATAGCCCATGACATAAAATGCCATAAGCAATAATGACGTTGCCATTTGAGAGATCATGAATTGTACATCTGTATTAACAACCAAGCCAATCTTGGTTAAAGCTAAAACTGATAATAGATTTTTCTTGATCCCTAGCACAAATAAAGCATCTGACAATGTAAAAGAACTACCATCAATAGTAGACAAAAAGATCTTACTAACTCCCATGATAGGATAAGAGGAGTTGTTGGCGCATGTGACAGTATTCCCTATAGGGGCAAGCTGGAGTGAAGTGAAGAAACTGCAGAGCGAGGTAATATGTTTGGTCGCACCACTATCAAAATACCAAACATCTGAGTCTACTGCAGACATACATTGTTAAGGAGAAGATGGGTCGAAATAGCAAATAGTGGTAAATGCCCATTCTTAATTCCGCACTAGATTAGCAGACTCTGTTTTTGGTGAAGAGGCCTCTGCAACAACCATTCTAGCCTCTTTTTTCTTTGCCTCTTTTGTAGCCAAATTTGGACAATTCTTTATGAAATGATCATTTTCTTTTTAGTACTTGTAAAACGATTTCTGCTTTTTTGTTTTCTTGTCATCTCTGTCATCCTTCTTTGATTGTGCAAAATTAGTAGATTTTTACTTACTAGTAGAAGAGCTCCATTTACCTTTGCCCTTCTGACTAGCCAAAAAAGCTTGATTTGCAACACACATAATGGACTTGTTCTGCCTAGACTGATCTTCTTGCAACAAAACAGAGACTAACTTTTCAAATGTATTTGGATTGGCTTTCATCATCAAATGAAGAGTAGAAGCAAAACTCTGATATGAATCAGGAAGACCACTCAGAACAGTCTGCAAAAGTGAACTATCAGGCAAGACTTCATCAGCAGAATTCAATTGTTCTTTCAAATATTTCATCTTTGTCAGAAAATTGTCCATAAAATCACCTTCATTCATGTGCTCATTCTCCAACTTTTTTCAGACATAAGCAGCACAAGCCTCATTCCTTGCCTGATATAAAGTGGTAAGTGTATCCCAAGCATCCTCAACTATTCTGCAAGAGTGAATGTGAGGAATAATGGCATGTTTGATAGACAAGGCTATCAATGCATGTGCTTGAACATCTCTGCCATCCTAACAAATTTTCTTTGCAGTAGGCACAACAAGAACCGCAACACAAATAGGAACATGAAGAATATCGTCATCTTCAATGCCATCTACATCATCTTTAGCAACTATACTAGCAGGTGTAGTAGGATTTTTTTCAACACCTTGCACAATATTCCATAGTCCTTTTGCAACCAATAAATGACACATCATATAAGCCCATAATCGATAATTGGTACCTCTTGGGTTGTAGGGTATGCACACACCCACAATTGTGCATAGGAATCCTCCCTAGACCATAATAATATCTCTTTTTGTATCTACTTAGGATTTCACATGAAAACCCCCCCTTAGACACTTTTTAATATTTCTCCTAAAGTAAAGCCTTGGAGCCTTGTAAATGCTCCCATTTTTTAAAAAGTCTAGAAATCCCCACGCGCACGTATTCTCTTGAGATTTGGTTGTTAGAGAATATTTGAAAATATAGTTAGGCATGTGCTTCTTTTTGACTAGTCAAAAGGAGCACATGGGGAATTGTGCTGAGCCTATAAATGGAGGCTCATCTCATGTAAAAAGGGAGGTCCCTTGGCCATGGCCTGGGCCTCCATGCAAATGGAAAGAAGGTTCATTTGGCTTCCACATTTCTCCTAATGTGTTAGGCGTTGATCCATGTCTGTGGGTTTGGCACTTGGGGTTGTCTTGTGTGTGAGCATTGCCCTCCCTTGCTCCTTTTGACATTGGCCATGATGCCATTGTTTGTGGACGTGGGTGTTTGTGTGTTGCTTACACTTCTTGCAACTCCTCTTGGAAGAGCCTCTCACTTCCATGTGAGGCGGTTTGGGTTGGTTACTCCCCATACTTCAACAAAATTTGGCGCCGTTGTCGGGGATGATCGACCTTCAACCGTTGGGTTTTTTCAAGCTTGCAGTGCCTACACTTGGTGGATGCACCTCATGCTTGGATTGAGTTGTGGATCCGTGTGGCCTTCGGTTGGCCTAGGGTACCTCTTGTCTTTTAATTTTTGAGTAGTTTTAGTTCATTTTCTTTTTTTTGTTTGATGCACAAAAACATCCCCTAACCCCCTTCTCTCTCTCTTTCTCTCACATTTTCACACATCCCTACACACACATCTGAGCATCAACCCCATCTCTGTCCTTTCTAGAAAATTGATGTTTACTTTTGGAAAGAAGGGGGGTAGTTACTATCCGTTGTCCCTCCCTCTTGACCATTATAAAAAAAAAATATGTGCTTTTCTCGCAACGATAAAATCTTAGATATCCACGAATAATTCTGACGTGGACTGGAAAGAACATGGGCTCTTAACTCTTCATTTATTACCAAGGCGATGTTTGGGTTAGGTAGGGGAATTTACTTCCCCTCCTCCCTCCACATTCATTTCTTTCTGATCAGAGGGTTGACTGGAGTACACTATCTCCCTTCCCTTCTCTCACTCTATCAATCGCATGGATCATGAAAGCGGATCCTTCTTCTGTGCACTGGTTCGGGTCCCCGTCTTGCTCAGTGCCATCGTGTGGGGGGGAAGGTGGCTCCCTCTTCCCTCTTTTCCCCTCTCTAGACCCTTTTCGGGTTGTGAATCTCCTTCGAAGCCTCCCTGTTGTTGCTATTCTGGTGCATTTTGGCTACTGCACGTAGCATATCTGCTACATCTTTGGGGATCACCCATTCCGTGAAGTCCTGTCCCATTTGGGGGGGGCGGGGGGGGGAGTATCTGCTCCATTCTATTCTCCTGCTCGGCTATGGAAGGGCTAAGTTTCGAGGCTCCCCTATGAGGCTCGTGGTTCATCGTTTGCGTGATCCTTGCTATTGCCAGTCAATTCTTGATGGTTGAATCTTCATGCTCCCTGTTCTTCTTGCTGCTAGTGCTCATTGGTATTGTTGGTGTGTATTTATCTGATCGCCTACCGCTATGCATGCCTATTCTTTACCTTACAGTCCAACATTACCTATTATTAGACACGAGTTCTCTCTTGCATTTGTTGTGCTGAAGGAGCTCTACGGCATACCAGTGGGGCGAGCTCCATGGGAGCTTCCGCTTCTATCTCTGCTCAAGATAAATCACTATTGCGAGAATGCTCAAGCTTTCCAAATGCTCCGCTCTCATGCAAGAAACCATCTTTATTGGGCCCTGATGGTGCAAGAACTTCCATTTCTCAGGTTGAACTGTGGAACCACTCCAATCAATAGCCTCCCCTCGGTATACCAAGCCAAGATGCTGCTCCTATTGCTCTGTTTGTGTCAAGTTCCCAGGAATAAGCTATGGAGCTCTTCCGCTCTACTAAAAAGTCTCTGTGCTGCGATCTTTGTTTTGCTCCAAACTTGTGAAGGTTGTCTGCATGATGAAGCCTCGATTCAGATGGTGTGCATCCATTATGTTGGATACCAATTTGCCTATAATCTGCCCTATGTAAAATTACCTATTCTAGTATCTCTTTCTACGGTGAAGCAAGGGCAGACCTTGTGGTTATTTATGTCTGAACAGGTGTTGAACAGCCCCGAATGCAAGAAAGGAGTGCCCAGCAATCCTTGATACCTTCACTCTCAAGGTGCAATGTCATCAATCCCCCTAATTTTGTATCCAAACCTCCAAATCAATACCTATGCCTGTCGGATGATGCTTTCTGAATGGATAGCTTGCAGTCTTATGTATTTGCCTACTCTTCGTACTCTTGTATGTGTGTTATAGAACTAATGATACTGCCACTATGGCAGTTGGTTTTATTTTGCTCTCTCATGTGCAGAAAATTTGTAGGATTGAAACATGATGCACTTCCTTATGTTGTTTTGACATGCACACAGTCTAGATGGCTGACATTCAGGTTCCTCTTGGAAATTTCAAGGGATTTATCATTGACAATAATTGTTGACATAATGCTATCTTTAGGAACCTGACCATTTTTAGGTGGCTTCAGCAAAAAATAAAGGTGACTCATGGATCACAGCTCCAGACGTACTACTGGTGGTGGCAGGTCTGAGAAATATCATTCCCATATCTCGATCTGCTCGATGTGCATGTTAATGAAGTCATTATGGTGTTCAACAATAAAATTCTTTATGAGGAACACGTGGAATGCTTTTTGGAAGGCTATTCATGATGAAATTTTGCCTACTGATGATTTCAAGATCAAGGATACTATAGTCTCTGATGGAAACTATAATTTGGTTGCCTTTTTTATGTTCTTAATTATTGGATATGCCTTTGTGTTCCTTACAATTTCAGGTTGGCGCGCCCCGAGTGAGGGTGGATATTTTACCTTCTAGGAATAGTATCAAAACCTTTCTCACTTCAAAAAAGAGTGATGACACAACATTGAGAAGGATGTTTGCACCCGATGGTTTGGATGTATTTATTATGTGCTATTGGTTCCATAAGTATATGCTTTGTCTTATGAATGGTAGCATGGGCATTTGGGATAATCACAAAAAAAATTGCTGATTTGACATTTACATAAGTCGTAAATTAAGTTTGCATATTGGGAGGACCCTACAATATACTACTTATCGCTTCATGTTGTTCTCAATGAATATATGCACTCACTTATGTGTTGTGGGTAGAAGGGTTATGCAAGTTTCACCAAGCTTGACAACTGATAAGATGGCATCGAAAGCTTGTTGTAACCAAACATTTGGGGTCTAATCTTTTGGTGCACTGTACTGCGAAGGATGCATGCTGCAAAAAGATTATGGGAATTTTCTGAGGAAATACGTGGAAGTCCATATGCATTGTGTTCTGCTTTCTAGGATTGTGTGCTAGTTCTGCTTTATGTGTTCACTGACCTAGGATGAAAATGACTATTAGATGTAGGGTGGTCTTGCTGGTGAGACGTACAAAAGAAGGCCCGATATGCTGAAGATTTCAGGGAGGCAGTTTGAATTTTGATTTTCTGGATAGCACTTTACTACCATATGCAAGATCTTTGGAAATTATAAATTGTGCCTTTCTTTTTCTCTGCTATCTTGTTCATTGGGGAAATGCTAAACCGTTTTCTGTTTTTGGATCATATATGAAATTGCTGCAAGGTGTAATGAACCTTTACAAATATAAAGGTGTCCAGTCTATCATCTTCCTATGTCTATCCCTTGCATTTTTTTCTTAACAAGTCCAGTGCTACTGTTGTGTAGATGATGGTAGGAAACACCTGTGGATACCTTCTTCCAATATGACTAATCTTTAAGGATTGCAGGCATGAAGGAGGAATGTTGGTGGCCCCTAGTTTGGGGTCCTGAGTTGATCTCTATGTAGAGAACTATTGCTATTGGACCTTAATATCATCTGGTTAAAGCAGCTTAGGGTTGTGTCCACTTCCCCGATCTGCCTGCAAAAATCCGGAGGTCTATTGTAGAACTAAAGGAATGACTCACACTTGTGCATGAACCCCATGATCAATGACTGAACTTACTATATTTATAGGCTAGTATTAGGCAATGTCCATTCAAGTTGATAACTCATGTGTTTTATAGTTGCATGACTGACCTTGCACGACACATGAAACCTGATTTATGATTTTTTGAATTCCCATAGATGCAAGGGCCCCCTGTTTGAAAATGAAGGATGTGTTTGGTTTGCTAAGAGGTGGAACATTAAATGGGTTTTGATTTTTTAGGAACTCCATCTAGACTACCAACATAACTCTATTTTTTTTAACTGACTATATTTCATGAATGCCTACACGATAAAAGTTCTTAATTCACTTCTAAATAGTATGTTGCTTAATACTTCATCATAGTGTGTTGAGTCACGTGATCACTCATATCATTCTACAGCTTAAGTTTTCACACCATTTGGGCTTTCAGACCACAAATTCTAACTATCATTTGCATTGCAAGTGTCTGTTTTAAATTGCAAGAAAATATCTTGACCAAAATTTCTTGAAGCTATGTTATTCTTACATATTTTTTGATGGAAAGGAATTGTTGCATGTTCGGTACTGATCACTCTCAGGTTAGAAGATCCTCACTATCAGAGCAGCATGGGAGTAGTGTGCTTTGGGATGACCCCACTAATGAGGATTCTACCTAAACTTGGTCTCAGTCTATCTTGATTCGTATGATTAGGCAATGATTGAATGATATACTCTAATCATTGTGAATTACTCCTTTGGTTGATCATATCACTCTTGTATTCTCATGATCACATGAAAATATGCACGCCAATTCACAATCATCAGATGCACTACAAGAGCAATGTTTATAATGTTTTTGTTATTTTTGTGCTACACAATTAGGATTTTTTTCGGAAGAATGTTTGAAGGTCATCTTGTTCCAAGGATTGAGCGATTGTTTTTTGCTAGGGAATTTACTCTAGTTTCACAATGCTCATTTAAAAGGCTTATTTTTTAGAAGGCATTACAGGCCAACACACTTGGCACTTCAGCATTGATCCTTTTTAATTCCCACAGATGATTTGAAACTTTGCTTTGCAGGAATAGTGTTGGATAAGCTGATTGAATTTCATGAATGCTTATAGAATGATAGGAGTCATAATGTTGCACTATTGTCTAATCATTTTGTGAGCACAGAACACATGATAATTTGCAAGCTTGTTGATTAGGAGCATAGTATAAATGATGGCAGGACCATAGGCTACATTCATCTCATGCTTCACCCTTGCAAAATGTCACACTCTCACTTGAAAATAATAGAGTATGGAATCATTGAGACATAAGAGATAGGCACTTTTGGTCTTGACTGGGCTCCTTGTTTTTTGGGCTATCGGTTTTCTTTTAATCATAGGAGCAAGAAAATTTCTCATGCAGACTTCTCTCTAGAAGAAAAGTCCAGCAGACGAGGATACCCCTGATGTGGAAACTAAAATTGAAGTGAATGCTTATCTCATTACTAGATGCATTCTACTTGCTCTTTGTATGTCATTTCAGGTTTGGGAGCTAATGATGAAGGCATTTCCAGCCTTACCAAAGATTGCATAGTGGGAGAAATGCTAGGCTGACTGCCCCCCAAGGGGATTGTGTCGCTCAGCTTTGAAGATTGAAGATTTGCAGCTTGAAGAAAAGACTGAAGATTTGCAGCGTGAAGCTTTGAAGATAGGAGATTTGCAGATTAAAGAAAATACTGAAGACTCCTGCCTGAAGCTTTGCAAACTGAAGGATTATAGAATTTTGAAGGCCTAAAGAGTTTCAAGACTTTCTCTAACTTGGAACAATTCAGTTATGTATGATCTTCTTCCCTTAGCTTTGTCGAGGACGACAAATTCTAGGGGGGGGGAGAAATGTTGGGTTGTAGGGTATGCACACACCCAAAATTGTGCATAGGAATCCTCCCTAGACCATAATAATATCTCTTTTTGTATCTACTTAGGATTTCACATAAAAACCCCCCCTTAGACACTTTTTAATATTTCTCCTAAAGTAAAGCCTTGGAGCCTTGTAAATGCTCCCATTTTTGAAGAAGTCTAGAAATCCCCACGTGCACGTATTCTCTTGAGATTTGGTTGTTAGAGAATATTTGAAAAGATAGTTAGGCATGTGCTCCTTTTTGACTAGTCAAAAGGAGCACATGGGGAATTGTGTTGAGCCTATAAATAGAGGCTCATCTCATGTAAAAAGGGAGGTCCCTTGGCCATGGCCTGGGCCTCCATGCTAATGGAAAGAAGGTTCATTTGGCTTCCACATTTCTCCTTATGTGCTAGGCGTTGATCCATGTGTGTGGGTTTGGCACTTGGGGTTGTCTTGTGTGTGAGCATTGCCCTCCCTTGCTCCTTTTGACGTTGGCCATGATGCCATTGTTTGTGGACGTGGGTGTTTGTGCGTTGCTTACACTTCTTGCAACTCCTCTTGAAAGAGCCTCTCACTTCCATGTGAGGCGGTTTGGGTTGGTTACTCCCCATACTTCAATAGTACCATCCAACTTATCCTCAATAGCCAACATACAAAATATAACTACTTTCAACCATGGCCACTGACTAAAATACCCTGATGCAAAAAATTGGTTGTATCTCAAAAACTTGAACAGAACTACCCTGTCAAGTTTTGCTAAACCTGTAGCAGACTCCAAGACGCTTATATTGGCAAATTGAAACTTGTATATATCTTTGGCACAAAAAGATGAAATAGCCTGCATAAGCACTACGATAGTGCATTCGAAGGCCGAAACGAGCTCAGATCGCGATTTCGGCACTACAAGGCAAAGTTGTTTTGATCTCCTAATCACCCTGAGTATGCTCACCAAATTTTGTACGATTTTGAGACTGTGACCACAGAGATGTTGACGACACCCTAGATGAAGCAGCGACCTGCTCTGATACCAATTGTTGGAGTTTCATGTCTGTGGAATCACACGAACAATGCAAGGAAGAAGAAGAAGCTTGAAGCATAACACACAATACTGAATGTATTACCACTAGAATGCACAAAGATAAGTAACCCGTTAGGGCAACAAGCGTATATACAAGACGGGGAAAAAAAATCCTCAAAAGGGAAAAAAGTGCCCCATTAGTCCTAGTGTGTTCACACACATCACTACCTAAATATATCAACAATTTTTTCGAGGGAGACAATTGCAAATTCAACCTACAAAGGAGAAGTCTAGATGGGATTCTAGAAATGAAAAAGCACTCTAATTTGTTTTCATGGGAGTCAAGAGGAATATCATTCCATAAATCAGGTCATGCAAAACCTCTCATTATGATTGGATGAGTAAACAATGACTCACAAACTATTGTATTTATAGTGTCCAATAAATCACAATCTTTATGTTGGGAATTGAACTCACAACCTCCCAGTTAGGAGTGTGATGGGCTAACCACTTGCCCCAAAAGCCATGGTTGAGGATTACTTCCTAATCCTCTCTTTTAAGGTGTGGTTCAACCATCTCCTACTAGGATTATGTGACACTTTAGCATTTCTCCTTGAAAAATTCATGAACTTAAAACCTCCTCTTACGATTTACTTTGACCAACCCTTGAGATTAAATTTTTCTTTTGTTCACCGACTTTTGCATTCCAAAGATGAATAAACTCTTTCTACATAGAATCTTTATTCTGTAAAAAGAATCGTGAATTTCTAGATGTTGATTCCTTTGGTTTTTTTCTCATTTTTTCCTAATAAATACATTATCTTCATCTTCAACTTGTTCTTTGGTGATTAAACTTATTGATTATCTTTACCTTCAACTTTGACCTACAATAATATTGAAAATCCAACACTTATTATTACAAATTTCAATGATTTTCATATTTTTATTATCAATATGTCAAATTTTGGATTATGAAAGTCTTTCTTATGTGTTCGAAATTTTTCCTAACTTTTTTTTTCTAAAAGGAATTTTAGTCTTATCCTACTCACCCATGGTTCAATTAATAAAAGAACAAATATACAATGAATGGTCTTAGTGGCCTTGGGATCCTCTGTATCCCATAAAGCAAGGGTATAATGGTCCAAAAGCTATGATAGACCACAACAAGTAGGATATCTAGGATTCCACAGGAGACAAATGTTTTTAAAGAGAGTTGCTTAGAAGTTTGATTTTCTTTTTGTCACCTTCATGAGAACCCACTTACTTTTAATCTTGTTGTTTTCTAAGAAAAACATCCTATGGTGTCTAAAAGGCAGAGAGCTTTTACAATTACATATTCTTCTATCTAATATGTATAGAGATTTTTTAATCAACCGCTCTTTTTTATGACCATCAAAGTTGATCGCCCATCTTTCTTTCCATATCTTTCATAGCACTTCCCCTCTGATGGCATTTTGCAAAGTAAGAGCAACCAATTGTTTCTCCAATTAATGTTTGTGTCCAACTGATTTTCCTTGTTGAGCTCAAAATCTTGGCAAGAGACTGTCAGATCGGGAAGCTTCTATGGCACGAGAAGAAGAGATGACCAAGGTCCTCTTTTCCCTAGATGCAACACTTACACTAGTGAGGGGCCCCACAGATTTTATTAGCTTTGGCATTGGTCCAAATACCACGATGGAGGATTTTCCACATAAGAACTGATTTTTGGTTTTTAATGAGAGGTGCCACAAGTCCCCACACACAACTTTCCATCTGATGCTAGACGAGTTCTGACACCATCCCTTGTTAATAGAGATATGCAAGTCAAGGAGCTTATGCACCCTCATAATTTTGTCTAATTTATTATTATTGGTCCATCCTAACCCTTCAATCTGGGGAGGTCATTCCCAAGAAGGAGATGAATCTTTGAGTTGTCCCAAGAGTTGATTCTCTGCCTAAGAAGGCACCAATCATCAAAATCAATTCTCCAAACATAGTCTATGTCCTTAAACCTTATCCAATGGCCTCTATCATGGTTCCAAAGATGTTTCTACTTACCTTTTTTCCATAACTTTTTTGCTCTTTGGATGTTCTTCAAATCAACTTCTTTGATTCCCTTGATAGGAAACCAAAATAGAATCATTTTTCCTAATCTCGACTGCCCGTTTCCAGTCTTCATTAACCTTGATGTACGGTTTCATCTTGTTCCAACTCTTCCAAATTGAGCAAATAATGTCACATCCTTTTAGAGTCACTCGATGCTGAGAAAACAACAAGATGAGCAGATCAAGATCCTTCCATCTAGGGATTCCCTGAACCATAAAAGAAGATTTGTCCTTGAGAATTAGTTTTGCCCAAAAAACTTCCACATTCCACCATGCTTTGAGAAGCCATTTGGTACCCAATTTATCTGCCATACCATCCACATTAATAATGTCTAAACCACCATACTTTTTTTGGTCAGCACACAAGACCCACTTGATCTTGGGCATGCCCCTCTTGTTGGGATCATCGATCTAGAGGAAATTTCGACAAGTACTTTCAAGCTTCATTAATTCATGTCTTTCAGTCTGTAGCAAGCAAGAAAATAGATAATGGATGAGATGAGGAAGGTGTTAATCACCATAGCACACCTTGTAAGGTTGTTTTGCATGCCCTTCTAGTAGGAAAATTTAGAATCATGTTTGTCGATAACCCAATTCCAATGTTGACCAATAGATACTTCAAAACCCATCAAGATACCGAGAAGCCAAAAAATCTATGCATTGTTTATTTCTTTGCAACTCTAGTTAGTCAAGAATTGCAGTGAGGGACCCAAAATAGCCTTGAAAGCAATTTTAGAGTGATTTATTTTAGATTCGGAGGTGGCACAGAAAGCATTTAGACAATGCCAGAAGATGTTGATACTAATAGGGTCATTATGCACAAATGCATTTGTGTCATCAACGAAGAGTCTCATTGGCATCTGATTCTGACAATGAGGGAGTCGAAGGCCTTAGACCTATCCTAAAAGGGCCTTATGGCAAACCAAGTAACTGATGCCATCAGTGGCGATGACAAAAAGAAGAGGAGCCATAGGACAATCATGTCTAATAGATCATTTTAACCTGATTTTGTTAGAGAGTTGACCATTGATATATTTGAGCTAAAACATTGCCCATAAGCGTAGAGATCGTGTTGATGAATTTAGTTCCACACCCTATATCTTTAAGGGATTGTAAAATGAAATCCCACTCCAGGCAATCATATGCTTTGTTGAAATCAATCTTCATAAAGATGGCATCTTGGGCGGATTCCTTAGCAAACTCCAGACCTTCCCACACATCAATAATTTCCTCCAAGATGGATCTTCCCTTTATGAATCCCTTTTGGTCCTGAGTGATCCATGTTGGTACATTTGGAAAGCCTTGATGCTTGACCAAATTTTCAAGGTTTACTTCATAACTTGTTGTGTGACTATCCATAAGTCACATATGAACACCTCTTGTAAAATCCATGAGTTTAACACTCAACATAAATGTAAAAGGAAAGGTTTGAGAGAATCTCGTGACTTTACAAGATGCACTTCATATCAAAAAAGTAGTTAGAATCAAATCAATTAGGATCCTAAAAGGTAGGATCACCTTTGTTGGAGCAAGTCTATGACAAGCCTAAGTATTGGCTTGAGTCCCACAAAGTCATAGAAAAAGCCTTAAAATGAAGACTATGTAAAGTTCACTTGTGAACTACCTCTTGTAACTTTTGAAGAGTTTACTTAATGTAAAAGTAAGAGAATCTTAAGTGGTTGAGTCCACTTGATCAAGAATGGAAAGAGGAGCCACGAATTTGTGATTTGTGGTAGGTAGAGAATCAAATCAATCATTGATTGATTGGAGAGTGATTGAGGGAAGTTAGCCTCCCAAACTCAACTATAAATAGATGGCAGTTTTAGTCGTGGTTAGAGAGACCTATGTGAAGACCTCCAAGAGCTGAGCTTTATGCCATATCAAGGTGTGATTACAAGGCACACATATGTATCAGTAAGTCCATTGTATTTTACAAGCAATATACTTTCATTTTCATTATCATTTGGGTTCATATTTCCAATTTCTTGTGAAGTGTACTACTCACTGCCATATCTCTCAGTTTTCTCAGTCAGCTTGCAGACGTTTATATGGTTATGTGGTTGGAGATGAAGTTATGCCAAGTTTCAGGAACAAAAGTCAACCAACACAAGAAGAGCAAGAAAGATTGAGCACATGGTGCTCCAAGGATGCACTTGCAAGGTCTTATCTCCTCAACTCTATCTCAGATTTTTTGTTGCCTCACATTAAGACATCTCAGGAAGTGTGGGATGCACTTGAGGCTTTCTTTTCTTCAAGTACCAAAGCTAGGAAGCATCAACTATGGCTGGATTTCACAATTCTCAAGAAGGCTCCCAAACAAAATGTGACTGATTTTGTCACAAAGCTCAAGGACATAGCGGATCAGTTGGGAAGCATTGGAGAGGTAATAGATGAAGAGCAAATTGTAAGGCAGGTCATCAATGGCTTGAAGGCAGATGATAAGTGGGAAGCATTCACCACAGCTATGGATTTGTACATGGACATGCATGTACCTGATTTCAACACACTCATTGGACAACTACTTACTCAAGAGGCAAAGCTTATCAAAAATGGAGAAAGCTCTAAAGGTAATCAATCTTCAGCTTTATACACGGATAAAAGCAAGTCTAAAGATAACAAAAGAAAGGCAAAGAAAGTGGATGATGAAGCAGGTACATATCAAGCTAACTATGCAGGTAGAGGAAGACATGGCAGAGGTAGAGGAAGAGGAGGTAGACAAGGCAGGGGGAGATCCCAAGACTCCAACTCATGTTCTATTTGTGGATTAACTAATCATACAACTGAAAATTGCTTTAGGAATTCCAGGAATCAAAGAGGCAGAGGATACAATAGAGGAAGTTATGGATACTCAAGAGGAAGGTTCAACAACTACCATGGCAACTACAACAACTACAATCATTCAAACTATCAAGGAGGCTACAAAGGAAGGAGAGACTACAATAACTACACAGAAGACTCAAACAAAGAGGATTCATTATTGATCATGAACATGGCTATGCCACAAGGTAAATCTGATGAGCATGTTTTCTACATAGATTCAGGTTGTTCAAATCATGTGGCAGGAAATGTGGCACTCCTATCAGATTTAGAAATCCAAGGAATAAGCATGAGGTACAAACAGGAGATGATACAAAACATCCTGTGGAGAAAATAGGCAATGTCAAAGCACCTGATGGAAACATCAACCTACTCAGTAAGGTACTCTATGTCCCTACCATTACAAAGAATTTGATAAGTGTTGGGCAGATAGTAGAGAAAGGGTTGCAAGTCAGGTTCACAAAAGCAGGAGCATTTGTTGAAGATCCAAGTCAAGGATTCAGAAGAATTGCAAAAGGTGAAAAGACAGGTAGATTGTTCACATTTGAATTACAGGACACTAGAAACATTGCTCTCTTTAATTATGGTAGTCAGACACTCACAGAATTGGAAGTATGGCACAAAAGGTTAGCACATATTGGTGAAAGGTCATTAAAGCAAATCTGCAGGGACCAAAGTGTACTTGGACTTCCTAATTTGTCAAAACAACTTATGATTTATAAGTGTAGTGCATGTCAATTTGGAAAGTCTCACAGGTTACCATTCATGAAGAAAGGTTATATGCATGGAGATCTCTTGGAGTTGGTTCATACAGATGTATGGGGACCTAGCAAGGAAGCTTCAATATCTAGATCAAGGTATTATGTTTCCTTTATTGATGATTGCAGCAGATGGACTATCCTATTCTTTATGAAACACAAAGATGAAGTTTTTTCATGTTTCAAAAGATATTTGGCTCTTGTGGAGAATCAAACAGGTAAATCACTAAAAAGGCTAAGGTCAGATGGAGGGGGAGAATACTTCTCCCATGATTTTGATTCTTTTCTTCAAGAAAGAGGAATCAAAAGAGAGGTAACTACAAGGTACACTCCTGAGAAAAATGGAGTGGCAGAAAGGAGGAATAGGACAATTGTTGAAGCTGCAAGGTCTATGTTAAATGAAAAGCATTTACCTAATTACTTATGGGCTGAGGCTGTATCTACAGCCACTTACTTGATTAACAGGTTGCCTTCAAAATCCCTTGATGGGATGACTCCATATGAGGCTTGGAATGGAAGAAGGCCAAGCTTAGATCATTGTAAAATTTTTTGATGTATTGCTTTTGCTCATGTTCCTTCACAGGTTAGAGGCAAGATGGATCCAAAGGCAGAAAGGTGTGTATTTATTGGATATGACAACAATCAAAAGGGCTACAGGTTATACAACCCTACCAACAAAGGATTCTTGGTAAGCAGAGATGTAGTTTTTGATAACAACAATTCATGGTATGAAGATTCATGCAAGAAGGTCAATTTACCATATAATCTTGAAGAAGATTTTCCAAAGCTTGGTAGAGAACAACCGAAGATTGAAGAACAAGACACCTCAGAGGATGATGAAGAATCTCAGATGGAAAAGATCAAAGCATGGAAGTCTAAAGGTAAAGCAAAATCGCAGGAACTTGGACATGAGGCAGAATCATCACATCATGGCCTAAGAAGATCTATGAGGGAAAAGAAAAAACCAGAAAGGCATGGGTTTGACACCTCATTAGTAACTAAACACTCTATCTACATAGCACATGATATAAACCAAGAGGAGCCATCATCATTTGAAGAGGCCAAAGCAAAATCAGAATGGAAGCATGCAATGAAGGAAGAGATTGAAGCACTTGAGGAAAACAACACTTGGGATTTGGTGCCCAAGACTTCATCCATGAAGGTAATAGGCTCAAGATGGGTCTATAAACTCAAGAAGAATTCTGATGGTTCAATTAACAGGTATAAGGCAAGGCTTGTAGCAAAAGGCTTTGCACAAACTAAGGAAGTTGATTATGAGGAGACCTTCTCTCCTGTGGCAAAGATGCCTACTATTAGGGTTTTGCTTAGTATTGCCTCTTCCAAGAATTGGAAGATACTTCAACTAGATGTAAAGAATGCATTCTTGAATGGTTGGATAACAGAAGAGGTATATATGGCACAACCACCTGGTTTTGAGAATCAAGTTTATCCTGATTATGTGTGTAAACTTAACAAAGCATTGTATGGTCTCAAGCAAGCTCCAAGAGCTTGGAATTTCAAGCTTGTTTCATTCTTGCAAGACAAAGGCTTTCAACCAAGCAAGGCAATCCTTCACTCTTTATTAAAAAGAGTAATTCCGAGGTCATCTACCTATGTGTATATGTAGATGATATTATATTGACAGGAAATGATGCAGATGGTATGAAGAAGATCAAAGATCAGATGAGAGAAGAGTTCAAGATAAGTGATTTGGGTTCACTTACCTATTTCCTAGGTTTGGAAGTTGTCTACAAAGATCATGGTTTGTTTCTCACTCAAAGGAAGTACATTAAGGACATGTTGGCAAAATTCAAGATGCAAGATTGTAAGATTGCAGGTACTCCAATGGAGGTCAATCACAAATTGAGCTCACATGAAGGTGAACTCATAGAGGACATCACATCATATCAAAGTCTAGTGGGTAGTCTCAACTATGCCACATTGACAAGAGTAGATATATGTTACAGTGTGAGTGTGCTAAGTCATTTTATGCACACACCAAGGAAACCACATATGGATGCTGCCAAAAGGATTCTCAAGTATCTCAAAGGAACCATAAATGAAGGACTTTATTATCCTTATGTATCTGATTTAGGTTTGAAGCTATTTTCTGATGCAGATTGGGCTGGCTCCAAGGAAGATAGAAGGAGCACTTCAGGTTATCTTACCTTTGCAGGTTCAAAGATTATTTCATGGTCATCCAAGAAGCAACCCACAGTTGCTCTCTCTTCTACTAAAGCTGAATATAGAAGTCTTGCCATAGCTACACAAGAAGCTATGTGGATGAAGACATTATTCAAAGATCTTGGATTGGAGTTTGGAACTCCAACTATTTTTGGTGACAATATGAGTTCTATTCATTTGGCTGCTAATCCTATTTTTCATGCAAGGACTAAACATATTGAAGTTCATTATCACTATGTACGAGAAAAGGTTCTAAGCAAAGAGATTCAAATATCATATGTGTCCACTCATCAACAATGTGCAGATATTCTAACCAAAGCAATGGATGGTACAAAGCTTTGCAAATTCAAGGCTATGATTGGTTTGCAGGTAATCTTGGAAGATTGAAGACCTCAAGCATACTTGGCTTGAGGGGGAGCTGTTGGAGCAAGTCTATGACAAGCCTAAGTATTGGCTTGAGTCCCACAAAGTCATAGAAAAAGCCTTAAAATGAAGAATATGTAAAGTTCACTTGTGAACTACCTCTTGTAACTTTTGAAGAGTCTACTTAATCTAAAAGTAAGAGAATCTTAAGTGGTTGAGTCCACTTGATCAAGAATGGAAAGAGGAGCCACCAATTTTTGATTTGTGGTAGGTAGAGAATCAAATCAATCATTGATTGATTGGAGAGTGATTGAGGGAAGTTAGCCTCCCAAACTCAACTATAAATAGATGGCAGTTTTAGTCGTGGTTAGAGAGACCTATGTGAAGACCTCCAAGAGCTGAGCTTTATGCCATATCAAGGTGTGATTACAAGGCACACATATGTATCAGTAAGTCCATTGTATTTTACAAGCAATATACTTTCATTTTCATTATCATTTGGGTTCATATTTCCATGTTCTTGTGAAGTGTACTACTCACTGCCATATCTCTCAGTTTTCTCAGTCAGCTTGCAGAGATGTTTTCTCTGAGCTTGGTGCATCATTTTCAGTGATTTAACTTGGTAAAGTTAGCTCTATAAGTCTAATATATGCTCACAAATTTTCATGTCATTTGAATGTTTCAATCTTCAGTTATGTTCATTTGAAGTCAACAGGGTCTGTTCATCTTCACTTCTCTGTCAGGTAACCGACTTTTTCACTCATCTTGTAAGAGCCATTGCTCAGTGGTTACTTATCCAAATTCAATGATTTAAAGCTTTTTGGATTCAGCTTACTGTCTAGTATAACCATAAAAATTTGTATAATCATTGGATTCCTAAATTTTGAGTTATGTTGATTTTTCTGCTCACTAGTCTATTTCTGTAGCAGCCCGTGAAAATCGGGATGATGTCATCACTTGTTAAAACTCATTCTCAGTATGGTTTATTATTTTTTATGAGATTACTCTTGAAAGTTAGCTCTTTAAGTTAACTAGACTTCCCCAAGAGGAATTAAGCTAATTGCTGCTGTGCTCAGATAATTATGTAAAACACTGGACAGGTGTATGAACCAAGAATAGCAAGTTTTCTTCTCTAAGCTAACTCCAACTTATCTTTTTTTATCTATCTTTTCGAGAGTGATCTTCCAAGGTACATAGGGTGTCTAATACATCCATTGGCAAGCTAAAAGGGCCCACCATCTACTCCTGGAGTTCATTTGGCTGGTGTAGATTAAGGATTTTGCAACAACTCTTCATCTTCAAACACATACTTATCCATCTCTTCACAACCTTTTAGGTGGTAGATTCAAAGTTCAAATTAGATCACATCTATTAAAGAACATGATTCTTTTGTCGTGGGTAGAAGGGCACGAAGAAGGACACATTGAGCTTCACGCTTACGGGGACACTAAGCCCACACATTTATGAGTAAACCTACATCATCTCCTTTGCATCATACATTCATAATTTTATACATTTGATTTAGCTAGTGCAAGCCACTTCATGTCCACTATTGTCTTTTGCTAAGTGTTCATTTCAGTGAATTTGTTTTGAGGACTTCTCTATGAAACTTGTCGAACTGATGTGATTCAACTTGGGATATGTAACTTAGATCTTCTAGTTCTCAGGTATTAATTTTCACATCATTTGATTCAGTACATTGTGAGATAAGTTCTTCGCAACTCACCTATGTTTGCTCACTGTCATCTTCCTAAAAAGTCAGGATTATACCCCTAACTTCTTAATATGATTTCTCATCATGTACTCATCCTAAATTAGTGAAGTAACCTCCTTAGCAAGCTTAGGAATCCAATTAGCTATTTATAAAAGCTCTCAAGTCAATTGCAATCAGTGAGTGCACTGAATGACTTACTGAGCAGAACCAAGTCCCAAAATAACAAGTTTTTGGAAGTCTTCAATCTTGAAAGTTATCTATTTTGACATAACTATTTGAAGGTGATTCTCCAAGGTACATTATGGATCCAAATGCATATTTGGGAAGCTAAAGGTGTCTACTAAGGTACTCTAAAGCTACATTGGAAGGCGTACAATAGGATTTGTGCAGCACCACCTCATCTTTGGAGTGTATCCAACCATCTCCTCATAGTGGTATCAGGGTTGTCATCAACTCAACATGGGAGATGGATTCCCATCATCAACTAACAAATTGGATCGAGGTAGTTAATTGTCTTGGTCTATTAGAATGGAAGCATCTCTACAAGGTAGAAGTCTCTATGGTTACATATCTGGAGATGAGTTAATGCCAATACTTAGAAGCAAAGGTCAACCAACTCAAGAAGAACAAGAAAGGTTATCAACATGGTACTCAAAGGATGCTTTGGCCACATCCTATCTTCTCAACTCAGTTTTTGATTTCTTACTTCCACACATTAGGAACTATAAGACATCACAAGAGATTTGGAATGCACTTGAAGAATTCTTTTCTTCAAGCACTAGAGCAAGAAAGAACCAACTATGGATTGAGTTCACAACACTCAAAAAGATGGCCAAGAAGAATGTGACTGACTATGTCACTAAAATAAAGGACCTAGCTTATCAACTTTGAAGAATTGGAGAATTCATTGAAGAGGAGAAAATTGTAAGACAAGTGATCAATAGAATCAAGGTAGATGATAAATGGGAAGCCTTCACCAGAGCAATGGATGTATACATGGATATGCAGGTACCTGATTTCAATACTCTGATGGGACAACTATTCACTCATGAAGCCAAGCTTGTGAAGAACAATGACAACTCAAAAGGTAATCAATCCTCTGCCCTATACACTGATAAGAACAAGAGTAAGGATAGCAAAGGTAAAGGCAAAAGGTTTAATGATGAAGCTAGTACCTCCCAAGCCAACTTTGAAGGAAGAGGTAGAGGTACAAGAGGAAGAGGTAGAGGAGGTAGACAAGGTAGGGGGAGATTCGAGAGCACCCCTCCATGTGCCATATGTGGATTGACTAGCCATACAACTGAGAATTGTTTCAAGAATCCTAGAAATCAGAGAGGAAGAGGCTTCAATACTAGAGGAAGCTATGGAAGAGGAAGATCAAACAATTTCAATGGCTACAACAACAATTACAACAACAAAAATAGCCAAGGCTATAGAGGAAGAAGAGATTACAACAACTACATTGAAGAGCAGACACAAGAGAACTAGCTT
Organism: Ceratopteris richardii; assembly: GCA_020310875.1. Lineage (NCBI taxonomy): Eukaryota > Viridiplantae > Streptophyta > Polypodiopsida > Polypodiales > Pteridaceae > Ceratopteris > Ceratopteris richardii. Next base: position 85,368,863 of record CM035444.1, read on the forward strand.
TTGTTGATGAACATGACCATGAAGCAAGGTAAAGCAGATGAGCATGTGTTCTCTATATATTTTGGTTGTTCAAATCATGTAGCAAGTAAATGTGGTATTATTATGTGACTTGGAAGATCCAAGGAACAAACATGAGGTACAAACAGGAGATAACACAAGGCACTCAGTTGAAAAGATTGGAAATGTGAAGAGTCCATATGGAAATATGAATCTACTCAGCAAGGTATTGTATGTACCTACCATAACCAAGAACTTGATAAGTGCTGGACAAATTGTAGAAAAGGGATTGTAGGTAAGGTTCACAAGAAATGGAGCATTTGTTGAAGATCCTCAACAAGGGTTCAAGAGGATTCCAAAAGGAGAAAAGACAGGTAGACTCTTTATATTTGAGTTACAAGATCCTAGGAATATAGCACTTTTCAATTATGGAGGACAAACCTTATCAGAATTAGAAATGTGCCACAAAATATTAGCTCACATAGGTGAAAGAAGTTTGAAGCAAATATGTAGGGATCAGAGGGTGCTTGGTTTACCAAACATATCCAAGCAACACATGATATATAAATGCAGTGCATGTCAATTTGGTAAGTCCAATATACAACCCTTTATGAAGAAAGGTTACATCCATGGTGACCTATTGGAAATAGTCCACACAAATGTTTCAGGACCTAGCAAAGACCCTTGAATCTCAGGATTGAGCTATTATGTATCATTCATTTATGATTCTAACAGATGGACCATTCTATATTTCATAAAGCATAAGGATGAAGTTTTCAATTGTTTCAAAAAATATCTTGCTCTTGTTGAAAAACAAACAAGGAAAACCTTGAAAAGGCTAAGGTCAAATGGAGGGGGAGAATACGTCTCCGATGATTTTGATGCATATCTCCAAGATAGAGGCATCAAAAGAGAGATCACCACCAGATACACTCCAAAACAAAATGGAGTAGCAGAAAGAAGGAATAGGACCATTGTGGAGGCAGCAAGGTCCATGATTAATGAGAAAAAACTACCCAACTACCTATGGGCAGAGATTGTGTCTACAGCCACCTATATTATCAACAAGCTCCCATCTAAAGCATTGGATGGGATGACACCATATGAAGCTTGGATCCTAAGGCAGAGAAATGTGTGTTTATAGGATATGATCTAAATAAAAAAGGGTACATGTTGTATAATCCAAGTACTAAAGGTTTTATTGTTAGTAGAGATGTTGTTTTTTATAAAAACAACTCGTGGTTTGAAGATGATTGTAGAAAAGTCAAGCTACCTTATGACCTAGAGGAGGACTTTCCAACACTACAAAAGGTAAATGATCAACAGCATGAAGATTCAAGTGACTCTGATGATGATCAGAAGACACCAGGAAGGAATTTCAAGGTATGGAACAACAAAGGTAAAGAGAAGATACAAGATTCGAAGAATATTGATGAATCCTCTCAACAAACAATAAGGAGATCAAGTAGGGAAAAGTAGAAGCCAGAAAGGTATGGATTTGACACCTCTCTAGTTACTAAACACTCAATCTATATTGCTCAGGATATCAACTTAGAGGAGCCATAAACTTTTGAAGAAGCAAATAAGAAATCAGAGTGGAAAGAAGCAATGGAGGAAGAGATACAAGAACTCCAAGAGAATCAGACTTGGACTTAGTTCCCAAGAAATAATCCGTGAATATCATTGGATCTAGGTGGATCTATAAGGTAAAAAAGACTTCAGATGGTTCAATAAACAGGTACAAAGCAAGGCTTCTAGCTAAAGGGTTTGATCAGACCCAAGGGATCGATTATGAGGAGACCTTCTCTCCTATGGCAAAGATGCTAACAATCAGAGTTCTCATGAGCATAGCTGCTTCAAGGAATTGGAACATCTATTAGTTGGATGTAAAAAATGCATTCCTAAATGGCTGGATTTCAGAGGAGGTGTATATGGCACAGCCTCCTGGATTTGTTGATGAATCACACCCTGAGTATGTATACAAACTCAGAAAAGCTCTCTATGGACTCAAACAAGCTCCTAGAGCTTGGAACCATAGACTTTCCACATTCTTGCAGGACAAAGGATTAAATTGAGCAAGGCTTATTCTTCACTCTTCATTAAGAAGAGTAACTCTGAAGTTATATATTTATGTGTGTATGTAGATGATATCATTATTACGGATAATGATGCAAATGGAATCAAGAAAATCAAAGCCCAAATGAAAGAAGAATTCAAGATAAGTGACCTTGGATTGCTCACTTATTTCTTGGATTGGAAGTTGTCTATATAGATCAAGGAATGTTCCTTACACAAAGGAAGTACATTAAAGATATGATAGCAAAGTTCAAAAATGTAGGACACTAAGGTTGCAGGTACTCCCATGGAGGTTAATCACAAGTTAAGTGCTCATGAAGGAGAACCAATTGAAGACATTACAAGCTACCAAAGTCTAGTTGGAAGCTTGAACTATGCCACCCTAACTAGGGTAGATATCTGTTATGGAGTAAGTGTGCTTAGCCAACACTCCTAGGAAACCTCACATAGATGCAGCCAAAAGGATATTGAAGTATCCAAAGGGAACAATCATTGAGGGCCTATATTATGCATACACATCTGATTTAAATGTAAAGCTTTTCACTGATGCAGATTGGGCATGATCAAAAGATGATAGGAGAAGCACATCTGGATATCTATCTTTTCAAGTACAAAGCTCATTTCTTGTTCTTCAAAGAAACAACCTACTATAGCTCTTTCCTCAACTGAAGCTGAATACAAAGGATTGGCAAATGCAACTCAAGAAGCAATGTGGATCAAGACCCTATACACAAATTTTGGGTTGGATTTTGGCACTTCATATATATTTGAAGATAATATGAGTTCATTGCATTTATCTTCTAATCCTATCTTCCATCCTAGGACTAAACATATGGAAGTTCATTATCACTTTATTAGAGAAAAAATTGCAAGCAAGGAGATACAATTGTCCTATGCATCTACACATATGCAATGTGTAGACATGATGGTCACTAAATCACTTGATGGAAGCAAACTCAACTAGTTCAAATCAATGATTGATTTGTAGGCGATACCTATGGAATGAAGACTCAAGCATCTTAGGCTTGAGGGGGAGCTGTTGGTACATTTGGCAAGCCTTGATGCTTGACCAAATATCAAGTTTTACTTCATAAATTGTTGTGTGACTATCCATAAGTCACATATGAACACCTCTTGTAAGAGCCATGAGTTTAACACTCAAGTTAAATGTAAAAGGAAAGGTTTGAAAGAATCTCGTGACTTTACGAGATGCACTTCATATCAACCAAGTGTTTAGAGTGAAATCAATTAGGATCCTAAAAGGTCTGATCACCTTTTAGGTGGTAGATTCAAAATTCAAATTAGATCACATCTATAAAAGAACATGATTCTTTTGTCGCGAGTAGAAGAGCAAAAAGAAGCACACATTGAGCTTCAAGCTTATGGGTACACTAAGCCCATACATGTATGAGTAAGCCTAAATCATCTCCTTTGTATCATAAATTCATAATTTTATACATTTGATTCAGTTAGTGCAAGCCATTTGATGTCTACTGTTATCTACTGCTAAGTGTTAATTTCAGTGAACTTGTTTTGAGGAGTTCTCTGTGAATACTTGTCCAATTGATGTGGTTCAACTTGCGATATGTATCTTAGACCTTCGACTTAGCTATCAATTTTCACATCATTTGATTCAGTACATTGTGAGATAAATTCTCTGCAAGTCACCTATTTTTGCTCAGTGTCGTCTTCCTAAAAAGTCGAGATTACACCCCTAATTTCTTAATATGATTTCTCATCATGTACTCATCCTAAATTAGTGAAATAACTTCCTATAGCTAGATTAGGACTCCAATTAGCTATGCCTAAAATCTCTTGGGTCAATTGCAATTAGTGAGTGAGCACTAAATGATTTATTGAGCAGAACCAAGTCCCAAAATAGCAAGTTTTTGGAAGTCTTCAATCTTGAAAGTTATCTATTTTGACATAACTATTTGAAGGTGATGCTACAAGGTACATCATGGATCCAAATGCATATTTGGGAAGTTAAAGGTTTCTACTAAGGTACTCTAAATCTACATTGGCAGGTGTAGAGCAGGATTTGTGTAGCACCACCTCATCTTTGGAGTGTATCCAACCATCTCCTCACAATCCATGAATGTAGATGGAAGGTAATGTGATTAGAAAGAACCTTAGCTAAGATCATATAGCCAGTTTGTAGCATATTGATGGGCTACTAGTTTTCAATCCTATTGTTTCTATCTTTTTTGTGAATGAGCTTAATCACCACTTCATTGAGAAGCTCATTGGTGAGACCATACAGAGGCCGGGCTTTTACCACTAGGAAGAGCATCTATAACTTCTAAAATCTCTATGGTGGTGGCTAGGGAGCCGGGAAGATGCATGATGTTTTTTGGGATTCTTTTTTATTTGATTCTTGATATAGCAGCCATGCAATCCTGCCTCTAAGAAGTAAGTGGCATGGACAACCCCATGAGTTGAGTGAAGTGGTTGGTTATTAACTCAATATTCTCTTCCACAGAAGTGCATTCCCTCACATTCTTATCTACCATGAAAGGGACCTCTTCCTTGATCTGTTTCTTCTTTAGGAGCTTACACATCTCTTTCGTCAGTTTGTCTGCTTTTCCCCCCACCAATCTTTAAAATAAATCTACATGTTCCTTCTTTAAATTTCCTCTTCTTATCTTAGTTTGCTTCTAATTTTCCCAAGTCTCAATTGCTGATTACCATTATTGACTTCCATCTCCAAACATCAGATCCCAAGGTAAAGATTTTCCCTTTGCATCCTCTAAATGTTAAGTTTTTTTTTCGTCCTTAACAAGAAGAACTTGGGACTGCTTCACTGCTATCTTCCAAAACTTAGCCAGAGAGGGACAATGTCTAAAGGACTCGCTCTATGTAGAGGAGATCAGCTGCTGAACAAAAGGAAGGGAGAGGATTGAGGGAACAAGATGAAACCAAGGGGCCTTTCTGTGCCTAAGATGAGGTTTGAAGGTGAGAATCATTGGGTAGTGGTTAGATAAAGCTAGATCCACACATTGTGAAAGGGATGTAGGGCCCTATTTGTCAATGATGTTCTACAGGATATAGCTTCTATCTGGTCTAGCTTTTTGCCAATATTTTCCCAACTAGAGGTTTGACAAAGAAAACCCATGAATATCTTTTCCCAAACTTTTACATACACCTTTATTTCACTTTACAACAAAAATTAATGACTCTAAAACAAGTATCCAATTTTTATCCTTATTTTCAATTTCAGCAATGCAACTTTTAGGATTTCTTGATTCACGTGGAAGCGAATAATGATTTAATGATTCTCACATACTCAATGCAACATCCACCAATCATGAAAAATTTTCAATGAAGAATTTCCATAAGAATATACTCAAAGGACTATTTTTCTGAACTTTAAATGGTTTTAAAGAGAAAAATGGGAAAAAAAAAAAAGAATTTCTTGAATTAAATTCTCACCCTTCCACACATACTTTCTTTTTTCATCATCAAATGAATATTGAAGCTTGAAAGCTCATCAAGAAGAAAATTACTCATATCAACAATAAGAAGCCAAAAGAAAGCTCTTTTCAAGAAAATCCACAAGATGAATGAAGAACTCCTCCCAAGATCAAAGTTGCACTCATCTTTTCATCAACATTTCAACTTGATGACTTCAAAATACCTCTATGCAAGTATATCTTACTATCAACTAGGAAGATCCAATAGGATTCAAAGCATGTTTCCCTAGCATCGATGCCAAAAATGTTTGTTCTACTTTGGAGTTGACCTCTCCAATCATTATAGCATAAAGGACTAATAGCCACAGACATTAAATTGTCAATCTCAATTGCATACACTAACCCTATCCCCTTTCTAATGAATGATTATTAAGAAATATCAAGTAAATACCTACGCATTCATTCATCCACATCATCTAAGCAAAAGAATTCAAGAACTCACCATTTTTGTTGATAAAGCTTCTTTTGATCATATCTTGAGAAAGAAATAAGCTTATTTAGTGATTCAAGGGCCTAAACTGTGCTGTTTTTCATCATTAATTGATCTCTAACATTAATTTCATTTTTTAATGTCTAAAACCCCCTTACAATAGAATCTTGATTTCTACAACTTCACATAGTCATGAGAAAACAACTTGTACTTATACCAAGAATGTATAAGTACAAATTGTTTTCTTATACTTAAGCACTTATACTAAGAACGTATAAGAAATATAAAACATTAAAGAACAAATCTCTGATGTAAATCCATAAAAATACTCACAAAATTCAATTTAAAAGTACCAAGAAAGTAATGTGACAAGACTTGCTTTGGAAGAGTTGTCTAACTTCTTCTATTCAAAAAATGATCAAGTCTATGAATTGAACTCACGATCTACTAACTAAGAGTATGATGGGCTAACCACTTTCCCCAAAAGTCATGGTTGAGGATTACTTCCTAATCCTACCTCTTCGCGTGTGGTTCAAGCATCTCATGTCTAACACTCTCTTCCCCTTCTAATAACCATTTTCCTCAATGTTTAGCCCTTAATCTCCCCATGAGTTGATGTTTTCACCCTTGCACAATCTCTTGAACCTTCTTGTTCTCAACCTTGGTTTCTTGAACTCTTGCTCTCAACCTTGGTGTCTTGAATCTTCTTGTTCATAACCTTGGTATCTTGTGCCCTTGTTCTCAACCTCAGTATCTTGAATCGAGTTCTCACAAATGCTAGGTATATTGAACCCACAATCTCGTGCTTCCATTGAACAGTTCATTTCAAGACCAGTACCTTACATGTCTAAATCTGACCTACAAATTGGAAGATACACTTTAATCTTTATTGGGAGAACTTCTTAAAGTGACGTGCACTGATTTTTCTACCATTTCAGATACAAAACACCCAAGCATATTTTCTAGTGGCCATTGGGTGCAGATGAGCTTCACAGAATCTACAGACCTTGCCAAAGCCTACTTCCTAGGCTCTGATACCAATTTTTGTATACAAAGGGAATTGAACACATGATCTAGTGGCTAGGAGTACGATGGGCTAAGCACTTGTCCCAAAAGCCATGATTGAGGATTGCTTCCTTATCCTCCCTCTTAGGGTGTGGTTAAACCATCTATCATTTCTTGATTCGATCATACTCTTTCTCATTTTTAGAAAATTTGACATAATGTACAATGAATAAAATACATTTTTGAACTTATCATTCATAAAAACTTCATAAAAAATAGCTCTTTGAAGCCCATATGACATTCATTCCATTAACTATGATGAAAGTAATTACTTAGGTCAATGTGTAAATAAGGTAGCTCACGATCAAATCCTAGAAAACCTAATTGAGGTTGACAATCATTTAAAGGGCAATGCCACTCATAGGAAACATACTCCCATAGACCAACAAAGAACAATTAGGCATCAAGCCTAAACTAATACTTTCTATAAGCAACAAGAAGCAATTGAGAGTTTCCCGTGAGAAGAAGGTATGATTGGCATAACCAATTGAGAAATCTTTGATGTTCATGGGTGGATAAGTGTTTAAAGAATAATTATGATGGTTTACTAATCCACATGACATGTAGCTGAGTATAAGCAGGTATTGAGAGTAGAAGAAGTAAGTCAGTTTGAAGCTTTTAGTTTGTCTTTAATTAGACCAACTCTATCTTGGTTTCAACCTTTAGGAAAAGAGATGTTCCTGGAGAGAGAGAGAGAGAGGTTTTAGGAAGGAGATGTTCCTAGACATGGATGATTCCTCCAAAAGAGGAATCAAGTGTAAGAGAGCTACTTTGATTTGTACCTTCAAGAAAAAACTTCACAATAGTGTGACAATTGCTCTTATGAGATTTTAGTGATATTTGGATAGGTGTCCAAATGATGAGAAACCATCAATGCCAAAGAAATTATCACTCTTTATTGAGGGTTTAGCCAATGCACAATTAAGAACAATGGAGTATTGCAAGGCATGTAATGACTTGGACTCATGTATTAGAGAATTCATTGTATTTGGAGGATAATAAAGCTACTAATCTCATGGTATATGAGTAACGTAGGAGTGGAGATAATAAAATTCCTCTTATAGAAAAGCTAGGGTAGGCCATAGCCAAGCTCTTCGGAACATATATAAGGCAAGAAATCTAAACCCTAGAGCTACGCAAGTCAATAAGTGCTACATCAAGTGAAAATCATTCAACACATTTGTGTATTTACAAGAAACTGTCCCATTTACAAGATGAACTTTGAACTATTGTACCTTGGAAAAGAAACGGACAAATCATAATAGCCATGAATGCTTCCATAATAGACAACCTCTAACTTGGAGATGGGTTATGAGAATAAAAATATTCAAATAAGAGAAAAAGAGTTTGTAGAGCAACATAATCCGATTATAGGAAAACAAACACCTCTACTAACATATAGTTCATATCAAGTATATTCAAGCTGAAGAGAACTTGAAAAGGTCTTAGGTGATCTCCATCGGGTTGCTCTCCGTAAATGTGGAAACCTTGAACAAGTCCATCACACGGTCTAAAGAAGGTGCGGCTGATTAGAGGTGACAAGTGGCCGCAATAATCTGTCTTTTAAAGTGTCTCTCTGACTGCCAGCGAGCTCCCTCCTTGATCAGTACGCGACACCGAGTAGTCCGTCGGAAAGAACTTTAGCATTGATCCAACTGTGTTCGGGACGAGTGGGTAGAGGAGCCAGGCCACTCGTGGCGGGCAGCTGGACAAAATTCAACCTTTAATTAAAACTCTTGCAAGCCACTCATGGCAAGGCTGTTTCAAAATGTCGCAGTTGGCTGGTTTAGTGGTTGGGCCTCTCGTCTCGTGAGGCGGGGGCAAGGGCTCAATCACTGGCAGCAACATGTAAGGGACATGTAATCTGAAAAAATTTTGCATTGTGACTGAGTGCCACCGTTTATCTATCCCTGCGGTAGTGTTGACCACCGTTTAACCCAGTCTTGTATCCCAAGGGGGTCCCATGGGTACTATGCCCTTCCTTGTACAGTTGCAATTTCAAAGTTAAAGTCCGGGGGAGAAGGCTTCGGCTGAACCTCCATTTAAAAAAAAAAAAAAAAAAAAAAGGGCTGTTTCAAAATGTATAAGTTTCTAGTTTATTCGAGCATATACTTTTTGCCTCTCAAAAAAAACATCCTCTTCAATCTTGTAGAGTTATCCCCAAAAATAGCATTTGAATGAATCTGGGGAAGCTAATTAATTTTTTTTATTTTTTTTTATTTTTATTTTTTTTAACACCATTGTTTGGCCCTATTTCTCGTATTTATGGGAATCATTAAAAGAGACATGACATATTACATTTACTTACGACTCAATATAGAAGGGAATAGAACCTAAAAACTACACAAAAATGATTCACTCAAGCCACACTGAGGAGGATCCTTATCATTGTTCAAGTACATATCTAGAGTACTCTGGATCGCATCTGCAATGGAAGAGAGATGCAACTAAAGGAATGCAGAGGTTTGCCAAGACATTGAAATAGACGGCCATGAAAACATTTCGAAAAGGAAGCTCCAGCAATGTGGTGAAGTTCAAGATAAACAACAAGAACCATCTAGGGATGTCGATGCTACCACCACCAATGCGATGACAAGGGCATCAAAATGCCTATAAAGGCAAGATCTCCACAAAAGAGTCTACAAACTGCTGTTAACCACCAACAGCTACCAGACAAGTGCAAATGCTCCCAAAAAACACCAGGAATATGCTCCAAAATGGCCAGTGAGAAAGAATTAAGAGAGGATAAGCAGGCAAGAAAAACGAGGGGTAGAGGGGGGGTGTCCAGCGGTGTGGCTGAATGTTTCATGTCCTGAACTCTACGGGGGAAGTCAAGGGTTCAAATCTGGCTGGACATATCCACTGGAATCCCAAGTCCCAAGTTGATGGGTGCCTCTACCTTACGAGGTTGGATGTGTGTGTATTTCCAATTCATTGTAACAAAAAGCACCACAACAACAACAAAAAAAAAAAAAAAGGGAAGAGGGGGATGGCCATCAGAAAAAGGGTTCAGAAATGTTCTAGGAACATAGGGATGATGAAAAGAGCCCCCTAAATATTGGAAAAGGAATCCCACTAAGTTGAGTAGAGTATGACCATCACCATTTACCACTGATATCATGAAGAGACAGCACATGCAGAAGTGAAAGAACACACACAAACACTCTGAAATTCTGAAGCTCAAAATCGAGAAGAATTTGAGATAGAAGAATCCAGAAATAGATTATAATGAGCTTATAAGGGTCTCCCAAAGTCTAAGGGTACATGCGAGAAAAGGCCTGTTAATATTGAAAAATAAGTTGCTCTTCCCAAATCTGATAAATATCTCTTACTAAACTGCATGCACGAATATACAAGGATCCATATACGGAGTAGAAATAAATTAAGATGAAACGGAGAAGCACTCTAGTACATGAGAGTGGATTACTATAAATGATGTAGAAATATGGATGTAAACACATTATGCCAATCTACACGTGTAAATCACCCTTTTCTATGTCAATACTCCCTAGCAATTGGTTTCCATACAGTCACATGATTTGGCAAAGAAGGTTGTAGTTCAAAACATTGATGTATTTGCAATACACATTTTACATTGGACCTTGTACTCACATCTCCAGCTTGTACCAATTAGCACACATGAATACTTTTGACACCCAAAAGAGCTTTTTCGGAAAGCAATCTTAATCTTACAAGATACAGGAGAAGAAAAGTCCGTCCTCAATATAGAGCTTTGCATACAAGAATATTGAAGACCAAGAGATATTCTTACACTGGTAAATGTTTTTTGCAGTCTGAGAATGCTATATGATCTCCAGAAGCTTCCCATCAAGGAAACAAAAAATCACATCAAATAATCAGAATTGGCTGTTGTCTGAACTGGAATCCAAACATTCCACTCCATCATCAAGAAAGATTCAATGTTAGACCTTGAGGACAAGCACGAGCAATTGATGCCTCTTTATAACTTAAAAGTATGCCATCATGTATAGAACTAGTTGTCTTGGGAGAGCTTTGTACAGGTCATCCGATGAAGAGTTTTAATCACTATACATAATCAGTTCTTAACACCAGAAATTCGAAAATCAATTTGCTAAGCTTTTAAATCAAGTTTTTACTCTGAAAAATATGAATGACGGAACTGAATTTCTAAGAGAGAAGTGTGATGTTTGATGTCAATCATCAAATTGAACTAAGATACATGAATTGGACTCCAGACAGGGTATGTTTATCAAACATGGACTCTTAAAGGATCAGGGTCCACCGACTGCACTCAATAATGTGCAATTATAATGAATACAGAAAGAATTTTATGTTTCTCTTATTAAGAATCAAAATTCTGAAGAAAGAGAAAGAAATGTGCTCACAAATCAAAATCTGTGATAACATAGGGTGCCTACCCATTCTTTACAAAAAGTTAGACAGTTATCCCAGGATAAGTCTGCCCCAGCAAGCAATCGATGGAAACAAACATCTGCAAAATATTCTGTGACGATCACCCATGGGCAGAGGACGATCTGTGAAGGAAAGCCAGTCACAGACCATCCCTCAATCTTCTTACAAGAAGATCCATGGACTTTTTTTTACTTGGATTCTTAGGGTTTCGTGAAAACAGCTTTTCTGGCAAATCTTTATATTTTTCAGCTATTATAAGGACTTTTCGAGAATCTAAAGCACTGTAACTCTTTAGTCTAATAACAGGATTCAAGAAATTTTCTGGCTGGTTGGTAAGCAATAGATTGATAAGTTGACGAGCTTCTAAAAGGCACTCTCGAAGATTTGTTGCCCCGTGAAGTTCATGCAATCCAGTAACTTGAAACCACTGATCAGCATGTGATTCAAGGACCTTCAGGTCTGCATCTATCCCCATAATTGCATGAATGTTAAAACGTTGCACATCCTCACTCAGAAATGTGGCAATCAGTTCTTCTGATATATGTAGCAAGACACCACTAACAACACTATCCAAAGCATCAAGAGGAAGAATCTGCTGTGCTAAAGGGATTATGGTTTCAAGGTATATGATGACCTCATTGAGGTATTCATTGGTACTGTAAGGTGGATCCTCCGGAGTCCAGTTTATATTGATTGTTAATTGCATAAACTCATCCACTTTGGTTTTCACCAGTACTAGCATCTGCTCATGAGCTGCACCCTGTGATTTAAGCAGCACAGATTTAGCGGCAAGTGAAGCATGTGGCCTGTCTACAAGACGAACAGGAATACCGCAAAGCTGAGCTGCATAGCGAGCAAAAAAATCACATGACTGCTCAAGCACTGTCATATTGGCTGCTATCTGCATGGCGTGTGACACAGCTAATGTTGTGTTCTGAATCAGCTTCAAAAGTGCCTCATTGAGAACATTAATCAGAAGCTTGTCAAGGTACTTCTTCACTACATCATAAAAATCCATACGGCTGCCATATGCCAAGAAGCTAACAGAGTCCTCAATAAAGGTTTTGACTATACGACAGCAATCAGGAACAGTAGCTGAGAAAGGTGCAATGAAAGGGAACGCTGGCAATATGTCTGTGGTCTGAAGATGAAAGGCCAGAATATTTGACCTGTACTCGTACTCCTTCCTGATGATCATCTTTTCATAACTATCATTTGCAAGAGATTCGTTTATGGATCTTTTGCAATCAGTCAAAAGGAGCTCGTGGTATTTGTCCCTGTTCTTGTCCAAAATGTCCAGGAGAGGGCCCACCTGATAGCCATATCTTCTCAAAGTAGCACAAAGCAGACTAACATAATCCTTCACAATAAGCAAGTGATTAGCAGTCTGCATGCGTGAAAACTGATCCTCTACAAGGGAGATCATTTTGGATACTGCTATTTCCCACAGGATTTCCACTTGAGAGTTCGTAATAAGATCTCCTGCTGTTCTAAGAATCCTATCTTCCACTATAAAGAAGCCTGCAATCTGGGCAAAATATGTTTGGTGTTGTTCCAGAAATGATTGCGAAGATGAGACCTGAAGGTCAGAGTTGAGTTGCAACTGGCGATTCTTATAATAATAATCCTGAAACTGATCCTGAAGTCCAAGACAAGCATGAATATGGTAGGCTCTATACACTGGTGTAAGATCGAATTTCAAGATTGAATCATCCTCATCAGGATCCTCTGTTTCCAAAATGTAAAGACACTCTTTTCCACCATATCTGCTCAACTCTTCAGCCTCCCTTTGCCGACTCCGAAGCTCCATTTCCCTTTTCCTGGCAGAAGATGCCTGCCACACAGACTGTTGACCTATCTCTCTTGCAATGCTTCTTACTTGAACCAACCAGTCACTAAATTCATTATTAACGCTCTTTTCAATGTGAACCCTGATTATAGGAATCTGCCTTTCAATTATGTGTCGAAGGTCATGTGCAGGAATCTTGGTTAAATAGTCTCTTTCAATTGAATCTATCAGTTTCAATGCTGGGTAATACATATTATTGTTGATATGTTCATTGGCTCTCACACACAAATTCATAACATCAGAGCATATCTTCAAAGAATCTAATGCTTCTGTAATGTTCTTCTTTGTGGAATGAGATTCAATCAGTTCATCAAGCTTTCCCAGCAATGCATTTCCTGCATGCTGCAACTCTGCATTATCAGAGGCAAGACCATTCTTCAAGTCGTGAGCATCAACCAAAACACCTCGAAGCTCATCCACTGCATGGATAAATTCCTCATAATGAACTTTGCAAAGGTCCTCGATTTCCGTTTCCTTCAATTTAACAAAGTTGCGAAGCTGATGAAGAAGCAGTTCTGGCTTCCCCATCTCAAAAGCTGCCCTGATAATGGGACCGAGGTCTTCTCCATTGCTGATGCAAGATGAAAGCGTCAAATCATCTACAACACCATGGTCTCTTTCTCCATGCTCTAGAGAGCCTCTCCTTCTTGACTTTGTTTGCATCTTACGTCTGGAACGCAACCACAGAAATGAGAAAAGGACATGTAACTATCCTTCGGGTCTGTTATTTCTCAATAACATTCACAAAATTACGTGCAACAGATAGAAGAGACAAATTGTACGGAAAAAACGCATGAAGCATAGACGATCTTAAAATCTTACCTCGGTTATATCAAAGTTACGATCATGAAGGCATTTCAGACCAAGGAGCAAGGCCTGAAGATAGACCATGACAATCAACTATCAGAAGGAATGCCAATTAGAGCGTATGCATATGGTACTCATATCTATCACACAAATGTATTCCTTCTTGACAGTGAATAATCAAAACGAGTAAAACACACACTCCACACGAGCAAGAAGGAATGGAAGAAAGGCAATGCAAACAATGATCTAAAGATGCACAGCTCGCAAATCTAAAAAGAGGCGAAAAAAATCTATGACGAACAACAAGAGAATTACCGTTATTTGCGCCATGTACTAGCTTGAAAACATGATCGATGACAGGAACTAGCTTCACCACATTGACAAATAAAGAACCTTGGCGAACTTCGGCCGCGATGCTGATAATGGCACGATGATCGTTGCTTTGGCTCTATCGCTCGACGCAGACTATGCAAAACAAAGTACGGGTCTTTCGCCACATACTAGAAAATTACACCGAATCTCTTCTTTGTCTACATCTCTTTTGAAGAAGTCCACGTTTGGAGAGGCAATCTCCTTAACACCTTGTCAATGATTAAAAGGTTACTTCAAGGCAATGCATTATGCAAAGTCAATTCAAACTTATCATAATAAGGGAGCTTTTTTAATTGAAACTGCTCCAAAATTCAAAGCTTTCTGGATTAAGAACATAGTCTGCGTAGTACATCACCCTTTTCAATAGTTGAAATGTTCAACATTAAGTTTAATTCAACTACTCGTATCTTGCTTCAGCATATTCAATGGAGTTCATCTCTTAGATGGTTTGGTAAAGCTTTGGCCTCTTGAGGCGAAGGTCTAGAGTTCAACCCTTGAGCTGGACATGTAATGGTTTTGGCCAGTTTAAACGAGTTGTAACCCAACTTACCCGTTGTAACCCAATCTGACCCTTGCTTTGTGGGATACAAGGGTCTCGCGGGTACTATGCTCATTCTCTTGTACAATTGTACTTTCAAAGTTAAAGCTCGGGAATATGCGTCTGTCGAACCTCCTTTAAAAAAAAACATATTCAATATGTAATTTAAAAAAATTTGTGTGCATTTACTTAGTGTTATTTAGAACAACATAAGCACCATATTTATTGAAAAAGGAACTTCAATTGATTGTAATTTTTTACAAAACATCAAAGTATGTCAGTCTCGCAAGTAGAGAGTGCTCCACTCACGATGCTCTCTCCATGTGTAACTATTGGAATCAGATGTCTGCGAAAGCACATGAACAGCACAAGGAAGAAGAAGAAGCTTGGAGCACAACACACACGACTGAATGTATTACTAGAGAATGTACAAAGATAAGTATCCCATTAGGGCAATAGGCATATATACAAGCCGGGGGAAAAAAGCCTCCTAAAGAGGGAAAAAAGTGCCCCGGCGGTCCTAGTGTGTTCACACACATCACTACCTAAATATATCAACAAATTCCCCCTGGGAGTGATGCGGTGAACAAGGAGCTTGCACTCATGTATAAGGAAGTGCCAAGCTATGTGGAAATCACTCCACAAAAGGAAGTAAGCCCAAAGCTTTGCGGAAAGCTTCAAACTTCTCCCTAGGCAGAGCCTTCGTGAAAAGGTCTGCTATGTTCTCCTGCGTAGGCACATATGCCAAGCTGATCTCCCCAGCAGAGAACCTCTCCCTGACATAGTGATAATGCACCTCAATGTGCTTAGTGCGAGCATGGAACACAGGGTTCCTCGCAACTGCCAATGCACTCTGACTGTCAGTGAAGATGGTGGTGGCAGAAGACTGGCCAACACCCAAATCAGCCATAAGGCGTCTGAGCCACACACACTCAACAGTCGTTGTGAAAGTTGCCCTATACTCAGCCTCACAACTGGAAGTGGCCACAGCAGGCTGCTTCTTGCTCAACCAAGATATACATGAGCTACCAAGCATGAAGCAAAAACCACTGGTGGACACACGAGTGTCATAGAAACCAGCCCAATCTAAGTCAGAAAAAGCATGCAAATTTGGCGGTAGTGATCCCCCCTTGGGATAAAACAACCCAAGTAGCCGAGTACCACTCAAGTAGCGAAAGATGCGCTTAACCGCCTTCCAATACGTGACTCCTGGGCAATGCATAAACCTGCTCATCTGTGAGATAGCAAACTGAATATCTGGCCGAGTAATGCATAAATAAATCAAGCATCCAACAGCCTGCTGATAGAGAACAGCATCAAATGCATCTCCAGCATCATGAAGACTCAATCATAAACCTGTCTCCATAGGAGTGGCAATAGGCTTACAGTCTTCAAGGCCAAAATGCTTCAATAATGTGTCAATATATTTCGTTTGACACAAAGCCATTCCACCATCAACTTGCATAAATTGAATGCCCAAATAGTGATGCAAATTCCCCAAATCAGACATCTCAAATGTGGCATGCAAATCAGCCTTGAAATCAGCAATATGCTTCTCAATAGGACCAGTGAGCAGCATGTCGCCAACATAGACAACAATGATCAGAAGCACATCATTAGCACGCTTAACATATAAGGTGCTTTCAGTTGGACTGTTCTCAAAACCATGTGCAACCAGATAGGCATGTATCTTCTCATACCAAGAACGTGGTGCTTGCTTTAAACCATATAATGCCTTCTTTAACCTACACACCTAGTTTTCATGCCCTTTCTGCACAAAGCCACGGGGCTGAAAGACATACACTTCTTCATGCAAGTCACCATTCAGAAATGCTGTTTTAATGTCCAATTGATGTACATTCCAACCATCATGGGCTGCAAGTGCACAAATGCTCCGAACAGTAGTCATACGGCATGTAGGTGCAAAGGTCTCATCAAAATCAATGCCTCTTTCTTGCGCATAACCCTTTGCAACAAGCCTAGCCTTATACATGTCCACTATACCATCAGGTTTATGCTTCAGCTTGTATACCCACTTAGTGCCAATGGCCTTCTTGCCAGGAGGCAAGTCACATAAAGACCAAGTACCATTCTTCATTATAGCATCATATTCAGATTGCATAGCAGCCATCCAATTTTCTGAATTTTGTGCTTCATCAAACGAAACAGGCTCATTCTCATCACAGAGACTAGATGCAGCCATAGCATAGCGATCTGATGCAAAAGAGGCACTATGAGAGCCTAAACGAGTACAATATGACAGAGGTGCATCTAATTTGTTGTCACGCAAAGTCTGAACCAGCTATTTTGGCATAGTTCTTGCCTGCTCAATATCAGCTCTCTCATCAATAAGTGCATCATGTACATCTGCATCAGAAATAGAATTATTTGCATCATCACATGAAACCTACAAAGGCTGAGAAGTTGCCTCATTAGGACCAGCACTAGACGGACCACTTGTAAAAAGAGGCATCAAAGTATCATACATGTCTTTGGAGCTAACAGATGTCTCCTTGGTACATGAAAGCAATGGCTGAATAGCATCTTCCACAAAAACAACATAACGGCTAACCAGAATGTGTTTAGTCTATGGATGATACAGATGATAGCCTTTACTTTCAGAACTGTACCCAACAAAAATACATTTTACTGCCTTATCATCCAATTTTTTGCGATGTTGTTCAGTCGCTAACCCTGTTCTTTCGTTCAGCAACTCCATTCAGTTGAGGTGTATATGGCATTGTACACTGGTGTCTTATCCCACGTTCAGCCAGAAATGCATTAAAATCAAAAGACATATATTCCCCCCCTCGATCAGAACGGAGGGTGCCCATTTTACATGCTGACAGATTTTCAAAAATTGTTTAAAGCACATGAACACTTGGGACTTTGCCTTCAATGGATATACCCATGCATGCCTGGAAAATTCATTAATGAAAGTCACGAAGTAAAGATAGTTTCCAAAAGAAGGTGTCTGCATAGGACCACAAACATCACTATGTACAAGCTGCAATTTTTGCGTAGCCCAAACTGAACCATCTTTTGGAAAGGAGGAACGCTGCATTTTGCCCAAAATACAGCCTTCACATACATGTTTTCCAGGTGCCTCAAGCTTGGGCAAAGAAGACACCATATCAGATTTCTGCAGGCATAGCAAACTAGCAAAATTCAGATGACCAAAGCGTGCATGCCAAAGCTTTGCATCTGACATAGCCTGAGAATCATGAACTGCACATGCCGAATCGTTCACAGATCTTTCATAGTCTATGAGCTTATACAAACCACGACATAAAATGCCAGAAGCAATAATAACATCGCCATTTGACAGATCATGAACTGTACATCTGTCATCAACAAATTTCACAACCAAGCCAATCTTGGCTAATGCAGAAACTGATAACAGATTCTTCTTGATCCCTGGCACAAATAAAGCATCTGACAAAGGTGAAAGAACTACCATCAGCAGTAGTCAGAACGATCTTACCAACTCCCATAACAGGATAAGAGGAGTTGTTGGCCCATGTGACAGTATTCCCTGTAGGGGCAGGCTCGAGTGAAGAGAAGAAACTGTGCAGCGAGGTATTATGTTTGGTCGCCCCACTGTCAAAGTACCAAACATCTGAGTCCACTGCAGACATGCACTCACATGAGAAGATGGGTCAAAACTGCAAACAGTAGTAAACGCCCATTCTTCTTCCTGCACAAGATTAGCAGACTTTGTTTTTGGTGTAGAGGCTTTTGCAACAACCATTCTAGCCTCCTTTTTCTTTGCCTCTTTTGCAGCCAGTTTTGGACAGTTCTTTATGATATGATCATTCCCTTTACAGTACTTGCAAAACAATTTCTGCTTTTCTGATTTCTTCTCATCTTTATCCTGGTTCTTCGAATGTGCAACATTTGCAGATTTCTGCTTACTAGTAGAACTCCATTTTCCTTTGCCCTTCTGACTAGCCAGGAAAGCTTGATCTGCAACACACATAGTGGACCTATTCTGCCTGGACTAATCTTCCTGCAACAGAACAGAGACTAAATCCTCAAATGATAAGGCATTCAGATGGCCTTTCATCATCAACCGAAGAGTAGAAGCAAAACTCTGATATGAATCAGGAAGACCATTCAGAACGGTCTGCACAAGTGAGCTATCTAGTATAACCTCATCAGCAGAAATCAATTGCTCCTTCAAATCTTTGATCTTCGTTAGGAAAGTGTCCATAGAATCACCTTCATTCATGTGCTCACTCTCCAACTGTTTTCAGAGGTAAGCAACACGAGCCTCATTCCTAGCTTGGTACAATGTGGTAAGTGTATCCTAAGCATCCCTAGTTGTTCTGCAAGAGCGAATATGAGGAATGATGGCATGTTTGACAGACAAAGCTATCAATGCATGTGTTTGGGCATCTCTGCCATCCCAACGAATCTGCTCTGCAGTAGGTGCAGCAGAAACAGCAGCACGAACAAGAATCTGCACAATATCATCTTTGGCACCATCTTCATCAGCTCCAGCACCTGTATTCGCAGTACCTGTTATTACAGGTGTAAGAGGACGTCTTTCAACACCCTGCACAATGTTCCACAATCCTTTTGCAACCAATACATGTCGCATCATATAAGCCCATAATGGGTAGTTGGTATCATCCAACTTATCCTCAACAGCCAACATACGGAATACATCACTGCTTTCAGCCATGGCCGGTGACTAAAATACCTTGATGCAGAAAATTGACTGTATCTCAAAAAGTTGAACGAAACTGCCCAGACGAGTTCTGCTAAACCTGTAGCAGACTTTGAGATGCTTATACTGACGAACAGAAACAGGTATATACCTTTGACACAAAAAGATGAAATAGCCTGCACAAGCACTGCGATAGTGCGTTCCGAAACACCCTGAGTATGCTCACCAAATTTCGTACGAATCTGAGACTGTAAACGGAGGAGTGTCGACGACGCCCTAGATAAAGCGACGACCTGCTCTGATACCAATTGTTGGAATTAGATGTCTACAAAAGCACACGAACAGCATAAGGAAGAAGAAGAAGCTTGGAGCACAACACACAAGACTGAATGTATTAATAGAGAATGTACAAAGATAAGTAGCCCATTAGGTCAATAGGCGTATATACAAGCTGGGGGAAAAAAACCTCCTAAAGAGGGAAAAAAGTGCCCCGGCGGTCCTAGTGTGTTCACACAAATCACTACCTAAATATATCAACAGTAACTCATCATGAATCTTTCACATCTCCCTACATTTTTCTCATGCCAATACATAGTGTCTTTTGGTATCCCAATTACAAAAAAAAAGCTCCTACATTTTTCTCATGTCAATACATAATTTCTTTTGGTATCCCAATTATGCCAACCTACTTGACAAGTGTATTTTTTTCGCTAGATAGATCAATGGCTAATGATCCACATGAATAACCACTTTATTAGGTAACAAATAATGCATAAACTTTTGAAGGCAAAAAATGACTATTAAACATTCCCATTTAGTTACCGTATGATGCTATTTTGCAAGAATCTATACTTTGCTAGCATAGTAAATCTGTACCAGCCAGCCTACACCTCTTTCATAAGTCTTTTATTTTCACTTCAACACATTCAGTATGTATCTTAAGGAATTCAGTGCGTAGTTACTTAATGCATTCAATGCCTGATTTCAAGCAACATTATAAACACCATATCTATGGAAAAAGGAACTTCAATAGATTGTATTTCTTTATCGAACATCAGAGTTACATCAATCATGTAGGCTACATATTGCTCTAAACGTTGTTCTCTCGATTTTCAACCCTTAATAAATATTTTACATCTCCATATGTTTTTCTCATGCCCATACATAGTGTCTTTTGGTGTCCTAATTACAAAATACTACTTAGCATTCATGTTCAAGTAACTTCCAAAAAATAATACACTTCAAAACCAGTAAGTTCAAACTACATAATCATATGCTAAATCAGTGACCTTGTGAGCCTATGATTAATAGTTATTTCTTTTACATAAGTGAACTTTTAGATTATACTCATAGAGAAAATGGTTACAATCTCCAAAGGGAGAGACACAAGCTCTCACGTTCGAGGGTGAGGAGCCATTCAATTTTCATATTGTGCACTATAGACACTTGCAAGTGTTTAAAATAAGGTATGCATTTACACTTTTTGTTTTCTTGTTGGAGTTTGGAAGAGAAAAAGCATGCACCAACTAGATTAGGAGAAGAAGAATCCTGGAGCACAACACACAATGTAATATTAATTGTGAAATGTTCAAAGATAAATATCACATTAAGGTTATGGGTGTATATAAAAGCCATGGAAAAAATCCTCCGAAAGAGAGGAAAAGTGCTCTAGAAATCATAAGCGAACTCATACACATCAATACCAAAATGTACTGACTAATCCCCCCTTGGAAACATGTAATCAACAAAGAATCGGCACTCATGTATAAGGAAATGCCAAACTATGTGGATTAAGACCAACCCACAAAAGACAGCAAACCCAAAGCTTTGTGACAAGCTTCAAGCTTCTCATGAGGTAGAACTTTTGTAAAAATGTCTACAAGTGTGAGCAAATAAGACAAATTGATCCCTCATGTGGAGGGCCATTATCTAACATAATGACAGTGCACCTCAATGTGTTTTTTGAAAACATGGAACATTAGGTTTCTCAAAACTATGAATGCACTCTAATTGTGAGTAAAGATGGTGGAATGAAAGTTTTAATCAACATCCAAATCATCCATAAGACATTTGTGCCATAGACATAACCATAGTTGTGAAAGCTCCATGTTTAGATTCATAGTTACAAGTGGCCATAGTAACTGATTCATGTTCAAAAAATATATGCATGAGCTACCAAACATGAAGCAAAAACTACAAGTGACACACATGTATCATAACATCGAGTCCAATCAGAGTACAAAAAAAAGCATAAATCTGGTGATAATGATCCCCCTTTGGAGAAAACAAACCAAGCTTTATGTTGGGGTTTGGGGGAGAGGAATGCAAACAAAAGACATAAGAAAGGACAAGAAGCTTAATATCACAACACAAATGTTTTATTAAATGTGGAATGTTCAAACATACGTAACCCTTTAGGAATGCGTATACATAAAAACCTATTGACTATGTGAGAGAGTGAGGAAGCATGAATAGAAGAACAAAAAGGAGCAAAGAAGGAGATTGATACACCAAGAAATGCAAGGCTAGAAGAGCTCTTTATAGATAAATGGTGAACAATGATAAGTAGTGAGACCTATATATGAATCTCTAAGTACCAAGGAGAAATCCAACCCAATCACTATTTGTAAAAGCATGCAAACATGACTGGGAATCTCTACCATAAAAGAGACCCAAACTCAAAGTTCCTTTGAGATACCCAAACACACATTTCACTGCTTCCAATGCTTAGTGATAAAGCTATTCATAAGTTGACTCGACTAAGAAACTCCATATTATATGGCCGACGTTGTGTTACATGTATATATCATATGTCCCCCAACTTGTTGATAAAGAGAAGTACCAAATGCATCATTTGCATCATTATCTTTGTGTACATAAAGTGTGCTTTCAATTGGACTACATGTATAACTAAGATCAATCAATTGCATATGTATCTTGTCATATCATGCATGTGGAGCTTGCTTAAGTAAAAAAAAATCCTTATGCAAGTGGCAAACCATATGCTTTTGAAATTTGATGGAAAATCCAAGATGTTGCTTCAAATACAGATCTTCTTTGCAAATCCCCATTCAAGAAAGCTATTTTTATATTCAACTGATGTACTTTCCAACCATGATGGGCAACCAATGCAATCACAGCATGAACGGTAGTCATGCACAAAGTAGGCACAAAAATCTCTTCATAATTAGTGCTATATTTTTGTGTATAAACTTTTGCAACTAATTTGGATTCGTCGCGATCAATGAGCCTACCTTAAGAATTTATTCTCATGTTGTAAACCCAATTAGTACAATCGCATTCTTACCTTTTGGAAATTCACATAAATTGCAAGTACACTTTTTTGTGAATATAATCCATTTCAAATTGCATTGCACTCATCCGATTTGAATCATCCCATGAATCTTTAGAAGTGAGTGGATCTTCATTACATGTAGTTGCAATAAGAGATAAATCTACAAAGTCACTTGATCTTTTTCTACCAAGTAAAGGAGCACTCAATTTGCTATCTTGCAATGTCTTTTGCAATCATTTTGGTATATGAAGTAATTCGATGGTGATGCACCACAGTGCGCTCTCCTTCATGTTGATATATTTAGGTAGTGATGTGTGTGAACACTCTAGGACTGCCGGGGCACTTTTTTCCCTCTTTAGGAGGTTTTTTTCCCCCGGCTTGTATATACGCCTATTGCCCTAATGGGCTACTTATCTTTGTACATTCTCTAGTAATACATTCAGTCTTGTGTGTTGTGCTCCAAGCTTCTTCTTCTTCCTTGTGCTGTTCGCGTGCTTCCGCAGACGTCTAACTCCAACAATTGGTATCAGAGCAGGTCGTCGCTTCTTCTAGGGCGCCGTCGACACTCCTCCGTTTGCAGTCTCAGATTCGCACGAAATTTGGTGAGCATACTCAGGGTGTTTCCGGGATCAAAACATCTTTGCTTTGTGGTGCCAAAATCGCGATCTGAGCTCGTTTCGGCCTCCGAACGCACTATCGCAGTGCTTGTGCAGGCTATTTCGTCCTTTTGTGCCAAAGGTATATACCAATTTCTGTTCGCCAGTTTAAGCGTCTCGAAGTCTGCTACAGGTCTAGCAGAACTCGTTTGGGCAGTTCCGTTCAACTTTTTTAGATACAGTCAATTTTCTGCATCAAGGTATTTTAGTCACCGGCCATGGCTGAAAGCAGTGATGTATTCCGTATGTTGGCTGTTGAGGATAAGTTGGATGGTACCAACTACCCATTATGGGCTTATATGATGCGACATGTACTGGTTGCAAAAGGATTGTGGAACATTGTGCAGGGTGTTGAAAGACGTCCTGTTACACCTGTAACGACAGGTACTGCAAATACAGGTGTTGGAGCTGATGAAGATGGTGTCGAAGATGATATTCCGCAGATTCCTGTTCGTGCTGCTGTTTCTGTTGCACCTACTGCAGAGCAGATTCGTTGGGATGGCAGAGATGCCCAGGCACATGCATTGATAGCTTTGTCTGTCAAACGTGCCATTATTCCTCACATTCGCTCTTGCAGAACAGCAAAGGATGCTTGGGATACACTTACCACTTTGTACCAGGCTAGGAATGAGGCTCGTGTTGCTTACCTCCAAAAACAGTTGGAGAGTGAGCACATGAATGAAGGTGATTCTATGGACAGTTTTCTTACAAAGATCAAAGACCTGAAGGAACAATTGATTTCTGTTGATGAGGTTATACCAGATAGCTCACTTGTGCAGACCGTTCTGAATGGTCTTCCTGATTCATATCAGAGTTTTGCCTCTACTCTTCGGTTGATGATGAAAGGCAATCCGAATGCCTTGTCATTTGAGGAATTAGTCTCTGTTCTGTTGCAGGAAGATCAGTCCAGGCAGAACAGGTCCATTATGCGTGTTGCAGATCAAGCTTTCCTGGCTAGTCAGAAGGGCAAAGGAAAATGGAGCTCTTCTACTAGTAAGCAGAAATCTGCAAATGCTGCACAATCGAAGAACCAGGATAAAGATGAAAAGAAATCAGAAAAGCAGAAATTGTTCTGCAAGTACTGTAAAGGAAATGATCATATTATAAAGAACTGTCGAAAACTGGCTGCTAAAGAGGCAAAGAAGAAAGAGGCTGGAATGGTTGTTGCAGAGGCCTCTACACCAAAAACAGAGTCTGCAAATCTTGTGCAGGAAGAAGAATGGGCGTTTACTACTGTCTGCAGTTTTGACCCATCTTCTCATGATCAGTGCATGTCTGCAGTAGACTCAGATGTTTGGTACTTTGACAGTGGGGCGACCAAACATATTACCTCGCAGCGCAGTTTCTTCTCTTCACTTGAGCCTGCTCCTACAAGGAATACTGTCACATGCGCCAATAACTCCGCTTATCCTGTTATGGGAGTTGGTAAGATCATTCTGACTACTGCTGATGGTAGTTCTTTCACTTTGTCAGATGCTTTATTTGTGCCAGGGATCAAAAAGAATCTGTTATCAGTTTCTGCATTAGCCAAGATTGGCTTGGTTGTGAAATTTGTTGATGACAGGTGTACAGTCCATGATCTCTCAAATGGCGATGTGATTATTGCTTCTGGCATTTTATGTCGTGGGTTGTATAAGCTCATAGACTATGAAAGATCTGTGAATGATTCGGCATGTGCAGTTCATGATTCTCAGGCTATGTCAGATGCAAAGCTTTGGCATGCACGCTTTGGTCATCTGAATTTTGCTAGTTTGTTACGCCTGCAGAAATCTGAAATGGTGTCCTCTTTGCCCAAACTTGAGGCACCTGGAAAACATGTTTGTGAAGGCTGTATTTTGGGCAAAATGCAGCGTTCTTCCTTTCCAAAAGATGGTTCAGTTCGGGCTACGCAGAAATTACAGCTTGTACATAGTGATGTCTGTGGTCCTATGCAGACACCCTCTTTTGGAAATTACCTTTAC
Source organism: Ceratopteris richardii (assembly GCA_020310875.1). Classification (NCBI taxonomy): domain Eukaryota; kingdom Viridiplantae; phylum Streptophyta; class Polypodiopsida; order Polypodiales; family Pteridaceae; genus Ceratopteris; species Ceratopteris richardii. Next base: position 85,394,449 of record CM035444.1, read on the forward strand.
TTCGTGACTTTCATTGATGATTTTTCCAGGCATGCATGGGTATATCCACTCAAAGCAAAGTCCGAAGTGTTCATGTGCTTCAAACAGTTTTTGGTTTTGGCTGAAAATCTGTCAGCATGTAAAATGGGCACCCTCCGTTCTGATCGAGGGGGGGAATATATGTCTTCAGATTTTAATGCGTTTCTGGCTGAACATGGGATAAAACACCAGTGTACAATGCCGTATACACCTCAACAGAATGGAGTTGCTGAACGAAAGAACAGGTCACTCATGGAGATGGCGAGGTGCATGGTCAAAAGTCAGGCTTTACCACATAGTTTCTGGCTTGAGGCTGTCATGTGTGCAGCATATGTACTGAACAGGTGTCCCACTAAAGCATTGCAGTCTATCACTCCATATGAGGCTTGGCATGACCGCAAGCCATCTGTTGCTCATCTGCGTGTTTTTGGTTGTTTGGCATATGCATTAGTGCCTGAACAACATCGCAGAAAATTGGATGATAAGGCAGTAAAATGTATTTTTGTTGGGTACAGTTCTGAAAGTAAAGGCTATCGTCTGTATCATCCACAGACTAAACGCATTCTGGTTAGCCGTGATGTTGTCTTTGTGGAAGATGCTATTCAGCCATTGCTTTCATGTACTAAGGAGACATCTGTTAGCTCCAAAGACATGTATGATACTTTGATGCCTCTTTTTACAGGTGGACAGGCTAGTGCTGGTCCTAATGAGGCAACTTCTCAGCCTTTGCAGGTTTCATATGATGATGCAGATCATTCCATTTCTGATGCAGATTTACATGATGCACTTGTTGATGAGAGAGCTGATATTGAGCACGCAAAAACTATGCCAAAATGGCTGGTGCAGACTTTGCGTGACAGCAAATTAGATACACCTTTGTCATATCGTACTCGTTCAGGCTCTCATAGTGCCTCCTTTGCATCAGATTGCTATGCTATGGCTGCATCTAGTCTCTGTGATGAGAATGAGCCTGTTTCTTTTGATGAAGCACAAAATTCAGAAAATTGGATGGCTGCTATGCAATCTGAATATGATGCTATAATGAAGAATGGTACATGGTCTTTATGTGACTTGCCTCCTGGCAAGAAGGCCATTGGCACTAAGTGGGTATACAAGCTGAAGCATAAACCTGATGGTACAGTTGACAGGTATAAGGCTAGGCTTGTTGCAAAGGGTTATGCGCAAGAAAGAGGCATTGATTTTGATGAGAACTTTGCACCTACATGCCGTATGACTACTGTTCGGAGCATTTGTGCACTTGCAGCCCATCATGGTTGGAATGTACATCAGTTGGACATTAAAACAACATTTCTGAATGGTGACTTGCATGAAGAAGTGTATGTTTTTTAGCCCCGTGGCTTTGTGTAGAAAGGGCATGAAAACCAGGTGTGCAGGTTAAAGAAGGCGTTATATGGTTTAAAGCAAGCACCACGTGCTTGGTATGAGAAGATACATGCCTATCTGATTGCACATGGTTTTGAGAACAGTCCAACTGAAAGCACCTTATATGTTAAGCATGCTAATGATGTGCTTCTGATCATTGTTGTCTATGTTGATGACACATATTGCTGATTTTAAGGCTGATTTGCATGCCTCATTTGAGATGTCTGATTTGGGGCATTTGCATCACTATTTGGGCATTCAGTTTATGCACGTTGATGGTGGAATGGCTTTGTGTCAAACGAAATATATTGACACATTATTGCAGCGTTTTGGCCTTGAAGACTGTAAGCCTATTGCCACTCCTATGGAGACAGGTTTACGATTGAGTCTTCATGATGCTGGAGATGCATTTGATGCTGTTCTCTATCAGCAGGCTGTTGGATGCTTGATTTACTTATGCATTACTCGGCCAGATATTCAGTTTGTTGTCTCACAGATGAGCAGGTTCATGCATTGCCCAGGAGTCACGCATTGGAAAGCGGTTAAGCGCATCTTTCGCTACTTGAGTGGTACTCGGCTACTTGGGTTGTTTTATCCCAAGGGGGGATCACTACTGCCTGATTTGCATGCTTTTTCTGACTCAGATTGGGCTGGTTGCTATGACACTCGTGTGTCCACCAGTGGTTTTTGCTTCATGCTTGGTAGCTCATGTATATCTTGGTTGAGCAAGAAGCAGCCTACTGTGGCCACTTCCAGTTGTGAGGCTGAGTATAGGGCAGCTTTCACAGCGACTGTTGAGTGTGTGTGGCTCAGACGCCTTATGGCTGATTTGGGTGTTGGCCAGTCTTCTGCCACCACCATCTTCACTGACAGTCAGAGCGCATTGCCAGTTGCGAGGAACCCTGTGTTCCATGCTCGCACTAAGCACATTGAGGTGCATTATCACTATGTCAGGGAGAGGTTCTCTACTGGGGAGATCAGCTTGGCATATGTGCCCACGCAGGAGAACATTGCAGACCTTTTCACGAAGGCTCTGCCTAGGGAGAAGTTTGAAGCTTTCCGCAAAGCTTTGGGCTTACTTCCTTTTGTGGAGTGATTTCCACATAGCTTGGCACTTCCTTATACATGAGTGCCAACTCCTTGTTCACCGCATCACTCCCAGGGGGGATTTGTTGATATATTTAGGTAGTGATGTGTGTGAACACTCTAGGACTGCCGGGGCACTTTTTTCCCTCTTTAGGAGGTTTTTTTCCCCCGGCTTGTATATACGCCTATTGCCCTAATGGGCTACTTATCTTTGTACATTCTCTAGTAATACATTCAGTCTTGTGTGTTGTGCTCCAAGCTTCTTCTTCTTCCTTGTGCTGTTCGCGTGCTTCCGCAGACGTCTAACTCCAACACTTCATGAGAGCTCCATGACAATATCCTCAGCATAGAAAACCAAGCTCCTAAGGCTGCACATAGTAGTCCACACAGAGGCTACAGAATACACAAAAAAACACAACACAGGGAACACGAAGACAGACTTCTTAGGTCTTACAAATGCGGTGAAACTTACAGTTTGTGATTGACCAAGCCACTATATGTTTTATTAAAGAACATATACAAAGAAGTGTCCGATGGCCATTTGGTCTTTCACATGGACTCAGACGGTAAAAATCTCCCACTAAAGGCCAATATGGCCAAGTAACTATGGGAGAAAAGATAAAGAATGATAAAGAATACCTGAGTATAAGTATACAGATTATACCTCTCATGTGATGGGCATGTTACACAATATACAAGTGACTGTGTAAGATCATGAATCAAGTAACCCCCATCAAGTGACAACAATGTCGAAAGCTATCTTGTGGTAGAGCTTTAGTCAAAGCATCTGCGGCATTATCTTGAGTGTGAACCTTCTCAAGAATAATGCACTCAGTGGCTAAAAAATCTCTAATGAAGTGATACCTCACTTTAATGTGCTTCGTCTTTGCATGATAGACTGGGTACATGTTGAGGTAAACCCATATCACAAGCAAGATGAGAAAGCCACAATGCTTCCTTACTTGCTGCAACATACTCTGCTTCTGTGGTGGAAACAATTGTACATTCTTGAAGACAAGATCTCCAAGAGATAGCACCTCTAGCAAAATGAAAAATGTACCCTGATGTAGATTTACAATTGTCTACACAACCAGCATAGTCAGAATCTGTGTAACCAATAATGGATGCTTTCCCTCTACCTAAGCATAGACACTTGTCCTTAGTGCCACTCCGATATCTTAAAATCAAACTTGATCACTTCCCAATGTTTCTTGCGGAGATTAGACATATATCTGCTCACAACTCCCACTACAAATGCAATGTCTGGCCTCCTAGCTACCATAGCATACATGAGACTACCAACAACAGACTGATAGGGAATTTTGGTCATGAATTCCTTTTCCTCATCTGATTTGGGGCAATCATCCTTGCTCAATTTCACATATGTGGGTAGAGGTGTACTCAATACCTTTCCACCCAGCATATTGAACCTGTGAAGTACTCTGGATATGTACTCACTTTGAGACAAGTATATGCATCTTTTAGTCCTATCACGAGTAATGTCCATGCCAAGAATATATTTGGCATCCCCCAAAATCCTTCGTATCAAAAGTCTAACTCAATTTCTTTTTGAGAATTGACAAGTCATAAGAGGACTTCCCAGCAATCAACATATCATCGACATAAATTATCAAGCATATCAAGCTACCATCTGAGCATCTCTTTGTGTAGAGACAATGATCCTCATTGCTTCGAGAATAGCCTTGAGACTACATAAAAGCATCAAACTTTTGGTACCATTGTCTAGGGGACTATTTGAGTCCATACAAGCTCTTCTTGAGCTTACAAACTAGACTTTCCTTACCAAGAACTAGATAACCTTCTGGTTGTTCCATATAGATCTCATTTGTAAGATATCCATGCAAGAAATCAATTTTGACATCCATTTGGACTAGCTCTAAGTCCCCCATTGCAACGAATCCAAGAACATGCACAGGGCAGTCATCTTGGCCATTGGAGAGAAGATTTCCTCGAAATCAACACCACGTTGTTGTTTAAAACCCTTTGCAAAAAGTCATGCTTTATACTTTGGAGAAGCACTATCTGATGTGAATTTAAGCTTATATACCCATTTACATGGTAAAGCTTTCTTGCCCTTTGACAAAGGTACCAAATCCCAAGTACCATTCTTGTGAATAGAATCCAACTCACTGTTCATGGGACGCTCCCACTTGACATGATTCTCTATCTGCATAGCCTCTTTGTAGCAAGAAGGCTCACGGTCATATGTTAGCATAACAAAATCTAAACCTAGAACATATCTATCAGGTGGATGTGAGACACATGTAGAGCATCTCAATGGTTGCTGAATAGGAACATGTGAAGACTAATCTGATCAGACATTCTCTTGAACATCCCTATGTGCAGCATTTTATGCATTCAGTCCAAACACCAATGAATAAGTGTATCAAGAAGTAAATCGACCACTATATAGTTGACTAAACCAAAGATCTCGAAAAATTTTTCCAGAGTATCCTCTGCAAAATGAGCATATAACCAATGTCAAAATATCATAAAACTGCAAGTACTGACATGTTTACCTGATAGTGAATCATTGACTCCACTGCATATAATCAATTACCCAATAGAAGCCAATTAGGCTTATCGAGCACCTATGAACAACTATCATACATCTCCTATGGCAAGGCTGGGTAAGTCTTCCACTTGCATCACCGAAGAGACCTAGACATTTGGGTGTCTCCCAATTAAGAAAACCTCACCACAACCCTCTTTATCAAATGTAAAAGGCTTTATGCAAAAACGTAACCGCTATATCAATGATCACATGAACATACATAAGCAGTATCCATAGAAGCGTACATGGTGTATATGCTCAATATATGCAGTAAAATGATACTAAAAGGCTGAATGCATAGCCCAAAAACTAGCCAACAACATCTGCAAGTGTCTGTCAACTCTGATGTTTTAGGCTCAAAAGCCTACATAAAGAAGCTTTGCGAAAAGCTTCAAGCTTTTCCCGTGGAAGAGCTTTGGTGAATATGTCTGCCACATTATGTTGTGTAGGCACATATACCAAATCAATATCTCCTGGATGAAGGCCCTCTCTCACATAGTGATAATGCACCTCAATATGTTTGGTCAGTGCATGAAACATTGGGTTTCATGCAACAGCCAAAGCACTTTGACTATCAGTGAGAATATGCATAGCAGCATCAATCTCCATGCAAAGATCCATCAATAGGTGTCTCAGCCATATACACTCCACTGTAGCTGTGAAAACTACCCTGTACTCAACTTCACAACTTGATATCGCCACTATAGTTTGCTTCTTACTCAACCAAGATATGCATGAGTCTCCAAGGAAAAAGCTATTACCACTAGTGGACACGCGAGTATCATAACAACAAGCCCAATCACTATCTATAAAAGCATGCAAGCATGGTTGAACATCTCTCCCATAATAGAGACCTAAGCTCAAAGTGCCTCAAAAATATCTAAACACATGTTTCACCGCTTGCCAATGCTTAGTGCGAGGGCTATGCATGAATCGACTCAACTGGGAAATTGCATACTGTATATCCGGCCTTTTGTTGCATGCATATATAAGACATCCCACAACTTGCCGATAAAGAGAAGTGTCAAATGCATCACTGGAATCGTCGACTAAGAACCTGAATCCTGTCTCAACTGGTGTGGAAACTGGCTTGCAATCCTCAAAGTCAAAACGCTGAAGTAGTTTTTCAACATACTTTGCTTGATGCATAACAATTCCCCCCCTCAGCGGATACAAATTGGATGCCAAGATAGTAGCTCAAAAGACCAAGATAAGTGACATCAAAAGTATGCTGCAAATCAGCCATAAGAATGTCAAGTTTTGCATCACATGACCTAGTCAAGAGTATGTCATCGACATAAAGAACAAGCACTATAAGATCATCTCCATTTTTGCGTACATGAGTGTGCTTTCAATTGAACTACATGTGAAGCCAAGAGCGACCAAGTGCTTATGTATTTTGTCATACCATGCACGTGGAGCTTGCTTGAGACCATACAAGGCTTTATGCAAGCAACAAACCATATGCTCTTTCCCTTTCATAGAAAATGCAGGAGGTTGCTTCACATAAACCTCTTCTTGCAAATCACCATTCAAGAAGGCTGTTTTTATGTCCAATTGATGCACTTTCCAACCTCGATGGGCAGCCAATGCAACCATGGTACGAATGGTAGTCATGCGTGAAGTAGGTGCAAAAGTTTCCTCATAGTCAATGCCATATTGTTGCGCATATCCTTTGGCAACCAATCTAGCTTTGTAGCAATCAATGCTACCATCAGATTTTCTCTTAATCTTGTAAACCCACTTTGTACCAATGGCATTCTTTCCTTTTGGCAATTCGCATAACTCTCAAGTACAATTCGTATGTATGGAATCCATTTCTGATTGCATAGCACTCATCCATTGTGGATCATCACATGCATCTTCAAAAGAAAGTGGCTCTTCATTACATGTTGTAGCAATAAGAGAATAATCCACAAAATTATTTGATGCATGGTGAGAGCTTGATCTTGTTCTACCAAGTAAAGGTGCACTCAATTTGCTGTCCTGCAAAGTTTGTTTCAGCCACTTTGGCATAGATTGTGCACTCCTTATAGACATGCGTTCATTATGTAATACATCTTCAACATGTACATCATGCGTGGGCTGAATTTCATGCTCATTTTCAGCCATATTTTGATGCAAATGTTCAGCCATATGTGGCTGGAAATTTCCAGTAGTTTTGATAACTTTTGGCTGAAAAATTTCAGCCATGTTTGGCTGGAAATTCTCTGCATTTTCAGCACTATTTTGCTGGAATTTTTCAGCCCTTTGAGCCTCAGTTGGCTGATCTACATGGCCATATTCAAGCGCACCATTTTGGAACAAAGGCATGAGTGTATTGAACACATCTTATGAGCTAATTGTTGGCTGTTTTTTGCATTCAAGTAGAGGGAAAATTGATTTTTCAGCAAATACCACATCTCGACTCACAATAATTGTGTTCGTCAATGGATGGTACAAATGATATCCCTTACTTTTAGCACTATAGCCAACAAATATGCATTTCTTTGCCTTGTCATCAAGTTTGTGATGTTGTTGTGATGGCACAAGAGCATATGCCAAACAACCAAACACACGCATATGACTAACCATAGGCTTATGACCATTCCAAGCCTTATAAGGAGTGATGACTCTCAATGCTTTTGTAGGGCAGAGATTCAACACATAGTTTGCACACATGACTGCTTCCATCCAAAACTTATCAGGAAGCTGCTTTCCTTTAACCATACATCATGTCATTTCAAGTAGAGTTCTATTTTTATGCTCGACAACACCATTTTGCTAAGGTGTATATGACACCGTACATTGGTGTGAAATACCTCTTTCATGAAGAAAAACATTAAACTCATGTGACATGTATTCACCACCACGATCAGTGCGTAGAGTCAAAAGCTTTTGTGAAGAAAAATTTTCAGTCATAGCTAAAAATGCTTTGAAGCAAGAAAATACCTCATTCTTTGCTTTCATAGGATACACCCATGTATGGCGAGTAGCATCATCAATGAAGGTAACAAAATATACATGCTTCCCAAAAGATGGAGTCTTGACGGGACCACATACATCACTATGAACAAGCTACAATTTTCTTGTAGTGTGTGTATGACTATCTTTTGGAAAAGAAGTACGATGCATTTTTCCAAGAATGCAACCTTCACATGCATGCTTTTCAGTGGATTCACGTGTAGGCAAACCAATAACCATGTCCCTCTTTTGCAAGTAGAGCAAACTATTGAAGTTCAAGTGACCAAAACGAGCATGCCAAAGCTCCATTTCAGCCATGGAAGAAGTACGAGCAAACAAGGCATTCGAGGCAGCCCTCTTATATGTATCCATGCGATACAAACCATTACATAGTGTATCGGACATCAAAATAACATCACCATTGTTGAAATCATGAACCATACACTTATCATCAACAAAGTATACATGAAGTTCAGCTTTGGCAATCAACGGAACTTAGATTAAGTTCTTCTTTATACCGGGCACATACAATGCATTTTTCAAGAGAATCACACCTCCATTTGCAGCCATAAGCTCAATTTCTCCTACTCCAATGATAGGATAAGAGGCATTGTTTGCACACACCACATGTCCTCCTTTAGGTGCATCTTTCAAAGAGGCAAAAAATCTTTTGCATGATGTTATGTGCTTTGAAGCACCACTATCAAAGAACCAATCCGAATCAACCTCACTCACAACCATACATTTATAATGCAAAGAAGCATCATAATGACATGTAACAACACATGCCCAAAAATCTTGAGCCATGTTAGCTTCATCATTCTTTACATTTGCTGAATTTTCAGCAATAGACATGCCGGATTCCTTCTTCTTTTCATTGCATTTAACAAGCTTTCTACACTCATCAATAGTATGACCAGCCTTTTGGCAATATTTGCATCTCTTATTCTTTTGCAAATCACCATCATTAGAGGAATGAGTGGAAGAGGAAGCTTGAGGTTTTGGTTTTGATGAACCCAAAGCTGAACCATACTTGCTTTTCCCCTTTTGTGAGATAGCAAGTGCTTGCGTTCCCTCAATCAAACCACTCCTTGTTGCAGCTCAAGATCAAGGACAAAGCATGGAAGCGCATCAAGGAAGTGAACACACGAGAAGAAGGAGCAAGTAGGGAGCTCCAAGATTCACATGTCAAATTTTCAGAAGAAATCCCTATAAAAATAGTGATTTTTATCACTAAATATCATTGTAAATACCATTTTCTATTTTTACAGCTCCATTTTGTTCAAGCCAAGGAGTCCTTGAGCTTGAGGAGTATTAGATGTATCATACCACCAATTTTCATAATTTTTAGATTCCGTTTGAGCCCCCAAATAAGCCCTAGAACCTAATTTTTAACTAGGCCGGACACTAGGTCTGGACAGGGCCAAAACTACTCAAAAACTATAAAAAGGGCTGGAGAGCTCATTTTTGGGGTTGGCTTGCTGTAGATTTCAGTTTTGTAAGAGAGTTCTTTGGTAATCGAAGCTTTCCATTGTTCCACTCTTTGCTCTTACCTTGTGCGCGTGTGTGTGTATGTGTGTGCATGCTTGTGTACTTTCACTCACGCACTTGTGCCATCACTTGCTCACGGTCTTCATACCGGTCCTCACGTCTCCACGGATTGACATTTATGAGGTGTATCTCCTCACGTTGGTACTCACCATTGTGCTAGTGTGACACCAAATTTGGCGCCGTTGCCGGGGAGAGAGCTTGGAGGACGAGCGTGTGACGGTAAGACGTAGAGTAGCGACGTTGGAAGGTAAAAAAATCATCATTTTCAGTTCAATTTTTGAATTTTCCTTCTTCTTCATCTTCATCATCATCTCCATCTCCACCCACCTTCATCCTCTCAGTTTTTTCCATTTTTTAGAGTGCATTCACCTTGTTTTTACTTGTGGTTGTGAGCAAGAAGCTTAGAGAGGGTGCAGAATAGGGGCGCTGAAGAAGTAGCACCAAAACAGCTGAAAATCTGAGTGAACAGCCCGGACATGACAAAACCTGCGCCAAGTATCGTGAGAGTTCCAGTCGGGTATCGTGGCTGAGAAACAGAGCTATAGAGAGCTAGGCAGAGCAAAAGAGGGTGCTAGAAGAGTGGGAAAGAACATCAGAGGTGAGCCCTCCTATTGCTAGATCTTCTTCATCACTCAAAAATCAATTTCAGTATGAAACGATCTGCGTCAGGTATCGTTTAGGACCAACAGGGTAAAAAAGGTGTGTTTTGTTTGATACAGAGAGTAAGGAGAGGAGAGAGGAGATAGGAGGTCAAGGGCATCAAAACAAAACTTCAAAAACATCTTTCAAAATTTGTCTAAGGGTCAAGTATCGTTTTGCTCCCGCGGTTGAGTATCGCGATACTTATCAAGTATCGTTTTGCTCCTGTGGTCGAGTATCGCGATATTTCCCGTCGATCGTGTATCGTTTCATACCGATCGCGATACTTGGTCAGAGATCGTTTTGACAGCGATCGTCAATCGTGTATCGTTTCGTGTCGGTCGCGATACTTGAGAAGTATCGTTTGGTCAAAGATCGCGATACCTAGCCAGTATCGTGTATCGTTTTGTCCGAAGATCGTGTATCGTGTGTGCCAAGTATCGTTTGTCTGAAGTATCGTCTTGATCAAGTATCGGCGATCGCTGGTCGCGTATCGTTTGGGTCAAGTATCGTGTATCGCTTCTCAGAGATCGCGATACTTACCAATTATCGTGTATCGTCGATCGTTTCAGTTCAGAGATCGTGTATCGTAGGATCTCAAGTATCGTGAGAGGTCGTGTATCGCCGGTGACCAACTATCGTGTATCGTTTTCTTGCAAGTATCGGTATCGTTTCACACAAGCGATCGGTATCGTTTGTGAGATATCGCGATATTTGTCAGGTATCGGGTATCGCCTAAGTCAGAGATCGTGTATCGTTTTCCTCCAAACATTGAGTATCGTCTTGAGTCAAGTATCGTTTTGCCGAGTATCGTGATAGTCAAGTATCGTGTATCGAGTTCCTCAAGCATCAAGTATCGTGTTCTACAAATGTCGTGTATCGCCTGATTTGAAGCATTTCCTGAGAGGCCCTGTTTCCCTGTTTTAACCCCCAAAACCCTGAACTGACATAACTTTCTCATCCGAAATCCGTTTGCTGTGATTTTGGTTTTGTTGGAAAGCTCGTGAGGAGTACAACAAAAACATCGACTGGTTATGTTAATATTAATACCAGGATTATTAGATAGGGTATTTTTAAGTTGACCCTTAGGTTGGACTAGGAAGCAAGGGGTTCCACAAGATTTTGAGCAATTCAAAGGACAATTGTGGACTTGTAGACAAGGCTTAGGAACCTAAGCTCAAGATGATACCTAGGAAGAGATAGATAAAGTACCATATCACTTGAAGCTAAGATCAACCACACAATCAAGTCAGGGACTCACGACTCAGGGGTTAACTCTACGTGCTGAGTTCATAGACAAGTGAGTAAAAAATGTCACTTAACTGGGAGAGGCTCTTGGTTTCTGAAGACATGCATAGTTCTGTACCTAGGGAAGGTTTTATGTCTAGAGTGGAAGGCGAATATCGAATGTCACTTCAATATATATCCACTAACCTGCAAGGAATACCCACCTACCTTGATGGTCTACAGAGGACAGTAGCAAGAATGATAAACACCACAGAATCCGAAATAATTCAAAGACCAGCTGTCAAGTATGAAAGTGGAGTTTATAGGGACAAGATGGGCCAGATATATGTAGTAACTGAAAGTCCTAATCAGATTAATGAAAGAGGAGAGTTAGCTCGAGATCAGGAAACTACCTCGCAAAACCCATTCGAAACCCAACAAAGAACAGAAAATGTGACGATAGGACAAATGAGCCAAGGTAGCATACCCGATAGACTACATGAACAATTCAACATGCCAGGAATCAACCCCCACGGCCACTCTAGTCAGAGGATGGGAAATATGGATAGACCTACCTTTAGGACAGAACCGCCCCAAGGTGTCCCCATCATAACTCGATCCCCAGAACCCGACAGAAGACTGAGACCAATCCAATTGGCCAAATGTATGAGAAATCGTTACGATGGCACAGGAGAACCCTATGACCACATTGCAGAATTCAAGCAGGTGTTGCGAGCAGAGCAAGTGGATGACTTTTTCATGCAATATGAATCCTTTGGGCTAACACTTACGGGAATAGCCTTAACTTGGTTTCAATCTCTGGATCCAAATTGCTTTGAACATATTGAACAATTCTTCCAAGAACTTATTTGGGAATTCACAAAGCGCGGGATCAAGCACAATTCGTCATCCTTACTACATAGTTTCAAACAAGCTCCCAATGAGACGGTAAAAAATGCAGCACGAAGGTTTAAGCAATACGTAACCCGATGCCCTGTGACAGAGAGACCTTCTCAGCAAAAAATGATATCCCTATTTTTAGAAGGTCTAACCAATGGAACATTGAGAGTCTTAGTATACGTAAAACGACTGCAAACCCTAAGTCAGTGTCTTCAGGAGTGCATAGATTTGGAAGACAACTTAGCTGAGGATCTCAAAATCACACAGGATCCTATCAAATCAGAGGAGACAAGGAGCAAGGAAACTTCTAGTTTGAGTTATGTGGAGGAAGTGACAGAGTTGGTGGCCAAGAAATTAGGAGTACAAGGACAAAAGAACTACCAGAACTTCCCCTTGAGAATGCCAATGTTAGGAAGTTGCACACTTTGCGGTGGGGATCATCCATCTCAGGTCTGCAACCAAGAAGCATTAGGATTATCCCAACCTTACCCGTACGATAGACGACCAACTCAAGCGCCTAACATGTACTCTTATAGTGAGCCAAAATACCCCAACTACCACAATGAAAACTATCTAACGAATAGACAGCCACGACCATTTGTACCACCCCACTATAGACCATATGGGTACCTTCCTACAGAACAAGGAAGAGAAGTTCCTAGGTATAGCCCATGTCCAGAACCACGAGGAGCAACTAGACCATATGAACATGAAGGAAATAGCCAACCTCAATCTATGCCAAGACAAAAACCACCTCACACACTAACTCCGACACAAGGGCAGAACATCACGATACAAGTTGTCTGTCTAGAGTGTGGCAAAGAACAACTTTTGAGAGATTGTCCCGGACATCCCGCTAGTGTACCAAAGGTTACACCCATTAATGTTGTCGGCCTAGCAAGGGATTCAAGTTCCAGTAGTGATAATGTGGTTCCTATACACGCAGTTACTAGGGCACAAGCCTTACAGCAAAATAAACCAGCTGAGCAATCAGAGCCAAGTGAATCAGGAGAGCCTAGTAAGAGAAGAACAAGAACATGGAAGGATACTAGAGAGAAGGCCAATCGTAAGTGGACCAAAAAGTTATCCGAACTAGAAGAAAGCCTGAAAGATGCAAAAACAAAAATAGAAGATATGGCCTCTCAAAGCCCCTCACAAGTCCAAACTCCATCCACATCACCTCATCCCCACTCACCAACCACGGTAAATGAACCACCACAACCGGGGTCTGTTCTTGCAGATCCAACCCCAGAACACTTGGACATGATGTTCAAAGCATACCAGGCTCGACTTCAAGAAGGGCCAACACCTGCAAACCTAGATAAGAGCTACCCTAGAGCAGATTTAGAGATTGAACGGACAAAAATGTGCATTAAAATGGTGGAACTAGCTCAAGCTATGTTCGAGGCCAATCAATCATTCAATCAGACGAATGCTATTACACCGGGTTTGCACTTCCAGGGCTTACTAGATAGATTAGAGCAGTTGGTAAACAAGCCACAAGTTTTGTTACCTCCACAGGCTCAACTAACTATTGAAAGAGAAAGCTCATCACCAAAGAAAGTCTGTGCTCCTGACTCCATAGATGAAGGAGAGCCTCTTTCAATTCAACAACACTCTCAAACGTTCTTGCGGGAAATACAAGAAGAGAAATGGGCCAAGGAGAAGGATAATCCTCCTCCTATCCTTGAGATTGATGACCTTCATGATCAGTTCCCACAAGACATTCCATCTATTTATGGAGACCAAGTAGAGCAACAGGGAGAAGAAAGTTCAAGATTTGAATCCAATTCTTTACAAGAGTTGCCACAGTTCACAAACCCATGGGAATCTGAATCTCTTCAGATTAGAGCTCCCACAATAGTGGTAAGAAATGAAGACTCGGTGATTCCAAGAAACACTGACGCTGTGAAGAACACTAAAGTTCAGTGTCATCTCACGGTAGAGGAGCTGCTCAAAGCAAAACCCGAGCTATGGAGTCATGTGAAGGATCAAGTTCCCGAACTTGATTCCAAAATGCCAAAAGTAGGCTCTAAAGAGAAAGTTCCAGAGATACCTCTTGATAAAATAGGGGACATGTGTGAGGGTGACGAAGGTAATACTTATCTTCCAATCACCTACCAAGGTTACACAACCAAAGCAATCATAGATTCAGGTGCTGGTGCTGCTATTGTAACCACCTCCCTGTGGAAGCAATGGGGCAAGCCCACATTAAAACCAACTAGAATGAAGCTTCAGATGGCTGACGGCCATGTGGAAAGACCTCTAGGATTACTCGAAGGGATAACTCTAACCACCTGTGGAGTAGAGTTTGAGCACACATTTGCTATATGTAACTTTGAAAAAAATAATGTCTACGAGATGATCCTAGGAAGGCCCTTCCTACGACAACTGCAAGTGGTACAGGATTGGGGAACCAACTCCTTATACTTGCAACGCTTAGGGGTCACGACCAAGGTAAATTTGAAGGATTACACCTTCAGAGATGTTCCACCCCTACAGTGGAATCCTATCCACAAGGAGCAAGAAGATTCAATCTCTTTGCATTCTAAAAGTTCATCTGATACAGCTTGGATGCATGAGGATACTCATTTGTGGATGTGCAAGGTCGCAAAGGAAGAGGAAAAACGCTTAAAGGCTAGAGAAAAAGGAACTTCTCAAGGAGATAGACCAGTTAGAGACCCAGCCTATACGCCGATGATATTTCCAGATGAGGAATTTGAGCCTCATGGTTGGGCAGAAATCCTAGCCACCATGGACATTGCTGTCAATGAAGAACAATGGACACCTCATTGTGATGAGGAGGGATATGATATTTCTGTGTCATGTGTCAGCCCTTGCTAGAAGAGTGTGACCCTAGTGAATTCATAAGAGAAGAAGAGAACGATGATGATCTAGAGTCCATTGTGATGGATAGCTGCTTTATTTCAGAGGAGCACTATCTAGAAGACATAGGAGTATTTACCCAAAAAGAAGAAGAACCTCTCACAAGCATCAAAACGGTAAATTCAAAGGATGGGAGTGAAGATAGTCAAAAGAAAAAGAAACGAAAAGCAGTGAAACAAGGAGAGGAGGAGCAAGTGTTTGAAGTACCAGAAAATTTCAAGAAATATGAAGTAGAAGACCGAAAAATTTTGGTACGAATGCCTAAGAGAGAGGCCACAATAGGAGAAGCATATGATAACAAAGAAAAGACCAAAAAAGTGGTAGTCACCATTGAAGAAAATGAAGAGAGATGTACATACATAGGAGATGACCTAAGTAAAGAAGAGGAAGCAGAGTTGGTAGCTTTGTTAAGGGAATATAGGGACGTATTTGCATGGCACTACAGAGACTTGAAAGGAGTAGATCCGGAAATTTGTTCTCATACGATCCCCATGATAGCAGATGCCAAGCCCACTAAACATAAGCCCTACACATATAATGACACTTATTCAGCCAAAATAAAAGAAGAGATTGATAGATTGATTGAAGCTGGATTTATCTATGAGATTGAGCATACAGAATGGGTGTCCCCCATTGTAGTGGTGCCCAAAAAGAATGGAAAATTGCGAGTGTGTATTAACCTTAAAAAAGTTAATGCTGCTACAATCAGAGATAGT
Source organism: Ceratopteris richardii (assembly GCA_020310875.1). NCBI lineage: Eukaryota > Viridiplantae > Streptophyta > Polypodiopsida > Polypodiales > Pteridaceae > Ceratopteris > Ceratopteris richardii. The sequence goes on from CM035444.1 coordinate 85,410,373, forward strand.
TATCCACTTCCAATCACTGAACATTTATTGGAGCGTGTTGCAGGCAAGGAAGTTTATAGCTTCCTTGATGGATTTTCAGGTTACAACCAAGTAGCCATTGCCCCAGAAGATCAACACAAAACAGCTTTTGCCACAGAGTGGGGAGTCTTTGCATTTCGTGTGATGCCCTTTGGGCTGACTAATGCACCTGCAACCTTCCAAAGGCTCATGTGTCATGTCTTCAAAGAGTTCTTGCGAAAAAGCTTAGAAGTATATGTGGACGATTTATGTGCTCATTCCCAAGAAAGGAGATGTCACATTCCTGAGCTCAGACAAATCTTCAATAAGTGTAGAAAATACCGAGTGTGTCTGAACCCAGAAAAGTGTGTATTCATGGTACGTCAAGGTAAAATCTTAGGTCATATTGTTTCTAAGAATGGAATATCAACAGATGAGGACAAAGTAAAAGCCATAGCGGAGCTGCCAAGGCCAAAGAATGTTAAAGAGGTACAAGCCTTTATGGGCCATTGTGGATATTACCGCAGGTTTATTCACATGTATGCAATTATAGCTAAGCCTCTTTATGCCCTGTTGACAAAATTTGAGTGGAACGACGAATGCGAGAAGTCCTTCAATGAGCTGAAGAAACGCTTGTGCACAACACCAATACTAACCACTCCTGATTGGAATAAGCCATTCCATGTACATGTAGATGCATCCAATTATGCAATAGGATGTGTGCTGTCACAACCAACTGGTGAAGGGAATTTAGATTTGCCTATAGCATATGCTAGCAGGCAATTGAATGTTACTGAACGAAACTACACCACAACCGAAAGAGAAGGCTTAGGCATGGTATATGCTGTAAAGAAATTTAGACACTATTTATTGGCCAACAAGTTTAAGTTCTTCACCGATCATCAAGCCTTATTATACTTGGTCAATAAACCTTGCAATACTGGACGCTTAGTAAGATGGTTCCTCTTACTAATGGAATATGACTTTGAAGTGGTTGTTAGGCAAGGTAAGACCCACCTCAGGGCGGATCACCTTTCTCGCATCACTTTAGGAGAGCCACCGCAAGGAGTGTCGGATGAATTGCCCGATGCTTATCTGTTCAATCTAGAAGTTGTTCCTAAATGGGCAAATAAGTTGGTACCAGTCCTAACCTTTGGACCCGCAAATAAAAAGGTGAAGACGGATAGGGATGAAATTGTGCGGTCACAAAGCTATCAAATATTGGCAGGAAGCATGTATAAACAAGACACGGAAGGTGTTCTAGCTTGTTGTGTCGAGGATGATGAGCATAGTCGTTGGTTGCAACAAGCCCATGAAGGATTTCTAGGGAATCACTATTCTAAACAACGAACACTGCAAAATCTAAAACGTTTAGGAGTGTATTGGCCTAGTATGGATAAAGAAATTCATGAGTGGATGAAGAATTGTCCAATGTGCAAAGAGCGACCACCAGTGGAGCATGCTACCCTTTATCACGTGTCGTTAATTCTTGACTGGAGTGCTCCATTGGTAGAATTCATGAGATCGGGAACATCCCCCAAGGAGGCTAGTCTAGCAAGAAAACGAAGTATGGAACAGGAGGCTAAAGACTATGCCTTAGTAGGTGATAACCTATACCGAAGATGCAAAGATGGCTATTTAAGATTGTGCGTTCATGAATCAGATTATTTGAGAGTCTTAGAAACTGCACATAGCAGTGTGGCAGGTGGACACTTTGGTCCTGACAGAGTAATCAAGTCTATTCTATTCTCAGGACTTTGGTGGCCCACTCTTCATATGGATGCACATACCTATGTGAAGAAATGTGACACATGTCAACGTGCCCAGTACCCAATTCGAAAAGATGAAATGCCTCTGAGGCCAATGATGGGAGGACGTGCATTCTCAAAGTGGGGCATAGACTTTGTAGGTCCTATTAATCCCCCAGCTAGAAACTCCCATGCAGAATACATTATTGTAGCCACGGACTACCTCACAAAGTGGGTAGAAGTCAAAGCCACAACAAAGAACGATGCTCAAACTACGGCGAAGTTTTTATTCGAGAACGTGTTTACGAGATATGGATTACCAATAGAATTAGTTAGTGATAGAGGCACACACTTCTTGAATGAAGTCATTGAAAATCTCCTCCAAGAGTTCTTGGTGATACATAAGAAGTCTGCCCCCTATCATCCACAAGCTAATGGACAAGCTGAGAGCACAAACAAGATCCTATGTAATGTATTGACCAAACTCGTAAATAATGAACGCTCTGATTGGGACAAACAGCTTCATCATGCTGTTTGGGCTTACCGAGTGGCCTATAAAACGGTACTCAATGCCACCCCCTTTCAGATGGTCTTCGGACAAAATGCTGTGCTACCATTGGATTTCCTAATCCCAACTTTAAAAGTAGCACAAGAGCATGATTGGAACGGACACGAGTTATCCTCGAGGATCTTTGATTTAGAACGCTTAGGTGAGACAAGGCTACGAGCAGCGGCAGGCATCTATGCTGCAAAAAAAAGGCAAAAGGCATACTTTGATGCACATATCAAGGATAAAGGCTTGAAAGAGGGAGACCTAGTGTTGGTTTATACACTAAAGCAACATGCCCGTAAATTGGAAAAAAGAGGATATGGACCCATGATCATTAATAGAATTTCCACTAGCGGTGCAGTTCAATTGGCCACACTCGAAGGTGATGTCTTACCAAGCTATATCAGTGGTTGTCGAGTCAAGCTATATCAAGAACCTCTTACAGAGGAAATGCTAATGAGACTCAACACTGCTAAGAAGCGAAAAGAAGAGGAGTTAAGGGTTAGAGAAGAAGCACAAGCAGAGGCAAGAGAGCGCATCAGAAGAAATAAGTTACGACGATTAGGCCTAGAGATCAACACAAAAGCCCCAAAATATCACATGGACATGTGCCAAAAATCGGACCTAACTGCTTCTCAAATAATTGATCGACGTCCATTTGTGAACATAGCGGTAGGGCAAGGGAAGAATGCAAAGACTGTGAGAGCATTAATTGACTCAGGTGCAGCAACTAGTGCAGTTAGACTTTCATACTGCCAAGACCTGCAATTGGACATCAAGCCCATAGAAGCCTATCTCATAGGATTGGGAGGTTTGGAAACCCCTTGTTTAGGCGAGGTGGAACTTCCCATCTACCTTCAAGATGTTCCAATAAAAGTCAAAATGCTAGTGTGTCATGATGCGGACCTTACAGAGCCACTTGTCCTAGGTCAAGATTGGATCTATGACCATGCAGTCAACTTGAACCTAAGAAGTCAACTTCTTCAAGTTTGGGTACATGAACAATGCATTACATTAGAATTAGACAAGTGCATGCTCACAAATCCAAAGGTCACACATTTTCTTAGTTCTCCTGAAACTAATCTTCGTGAAGAAAATTTTGTGTGTGTCACCGACCCTATGACACACAAGGACTCAATCATGAAAGCCAAAGCTCAAAGGCCAGCACACCTCTCTTCTTCTTCACATACTAATGCAAGTGTAACCCAACCAAGGAGGCAAGCAAAAATGACGTCTGCTATATCAACTCGACAGACGAAATTCACTAAGAAAGAAGCTCCACGCATGAAGCAGATTTGGGTACAAAAAGGAGAACAACCACTAGCTTTACCACAACCAATCCCATCTAAGCCAGCTAAACATGCTAAAAGAAGCACTCAGAAACGAGGACAAGCTCACTCCCAAGGTCTTCAACAGGTTTGGGTGCCAAAGCAATTGATGACGGCCGACTATCATCACATGCAAATTTGGGTGCCTAAGAAGTTAGCTACAGCTCAACAAGGGCGATCACAAATGTGGGTACCCAGGACAATCTTACATGCACAAACACCACAAATCTCCCTCACAAGCAATGCTTCCACAAAGACGCCAAGGAGAAGCAAGGGTTACCGCCAAGCACAAAGAACCAAAACAGATCAACCCACCTCTTCGACAATCATAAAAAGGCCACCAAAAAGGGTATGGGTTTGGAAGCCAAAAGTATTAGCAGCTTCCACAAAATTAAAGGGCCAACCACACTGGATACCAACTTTTAGACACCATTCCACTATGAAGGGGCCAGAAGTGATCTCCACAAAGCCACATACCATTCTCAACTGGATCCCTATAAGGAGGAGTACATCAGTGCAAGATTCAATCGACACCTCCAAATAAAGATTGCATCTAGTCAAGAATTAACATCAAAAAGTCTCGACCAACAACAACCATGTGCCTTTGGCATAACCTTGTCTTTTGCACCATTCAGGTCATGCATTTCCAAAGTATGCATTAATCTAGGGCCACATTACACGGTCGTGCATAGACACAATCGAGAATCCCAGGCACATGCGACACACCTGACAAATGTACAATATTTTATTGATACTAACACCTTTCTTCTTGTTTATGCCATTGTTCCAAAAAAAAAAAAAAAAAAAAAAGGGGAGACATGACCATGCGTTTGAAGAAGCTCATCCAGCAGCAAGGCCATCCATCAACAAAACGACAAGCCAGCGGTCAAACACAATGATGGTGTACAACACGAGGAGATAAAGATCGACAGACCTTTCAACGTGGTAAGATATGCATGCTTCAACAACACTATAACCATGATACCTTAGGAACCCTCTTCGTCGGCATACCCTTGAGCACTTCGCTCAAGACCCAATTTTTTGCACCATACTTCTTCCCATGCATTTCCCACGTACGCATACATAGGGCCACATTACAAGGCCGTGCACAAGGCACCCAATGTTTTCAACCCATGCACTAATATATTTACCCATCATCATTTCTGGGTTACAAGTACTGGGCATGAAAACACGGAACACCATCTTTGGACGAGCCAGCGGACATCACGGTGACAACGACAAGCACAGAAGCAATGCACCATGGGAGTTACTCATAATCCACAGTAATAACCTCTTTTGAGTAGCTCACAATCTTTTGGAAGCTCACAAAGACAATATCAAGCTGGAATACAAGGAAGAAGTCCATGTAAAAGCAGCAATGACAAAGTGAAGAACCAGACAAATGACCAAGCTGCATTGGAACGATGGACCGGTGCTATTGACACATGAAGGGCACTACCTCTCAATGTACTACATGGAACAACCACTACAACAAGGGTCTGTCAGGGACGACAGACTCAAGAAGGGGGGGAGTGTTGCAGCTCAAGATCAAGGACAAAGCATGGAAGCGCATCAAGGAAGTGAACACACGAGAAGAAGGAGCAAGTAGGGAGCTCCAAGATTCACATGTCAAATTTTCAGAAGAAATCCCTATAAAAATAGTGATTTTTATCACTAAATATCATTGTAAATACCATTTTCTATTTTTACAGCTCCATTTTGTTCAAGCCAAGGAGTCCTTGAGCTTGAGGAGTATTAGATGTATCATACCACCAATTTTCATAATTTTTAGATTCCGTTTGAGCCCCCAAATAAGCCCTAGAACCTAATTTTTAACTAGGCCGGACACTAGGTCTGGACAGGGCCAAAACTACTCAAAAACTATAAAAAGGGCTGGAGAGCTCATTTTTGGGGTTGGCTTGCTGTAGATTTCAGTTTTGTAAGAGAGTTCTTTGGTAATCGAAGCTTTCCATTGTTCCACTCTTTGCTCTTACCTTGTGCGCGTGTGTGTGTATGTGTGTGCATGCTTGTGTACTTTCACTCACGCACTTGTGCCATCACTTGCTCACGGTCTTCATACCGGTCCTCACGTCTCCACGGATTGACATTTATGAGGTGTATCTCCTCACGTTGGTACTCACCATTGTGCTAGTGTGACACTCCTATTCACTCTAGATTGCTCTTCTTGCAAAAGAAGAGACACAATCTCATCAAATGTATACATATTAGGATTTCCTTTTGCAACCAAATGGAGTGTAGTAGCAAAGCTTTGAAAAGATTCCGGTAATCCTTTCAACAATGTAGAAATGAGTGATGCATCCGGAATGATCTCATCTATGTTTGCCAATTGCTCTTTTAAGTCCTTGATGCATGTCACATACACATCCACTAACTCATTTTCAGCCATACATACATCCTCAAGTTGCTTCCTCAAGTATGCAACACATGCTTCATTACACACGGCATACAAAGAAGTAAGAGTGTCCCATGCCTATCTCGATGTACAACATGATCGAATGTGTGGAAATATATGACGCTTCACTGAAAGCACAATCAAAGCATGAGCTTGAGCATCTTTTCCATCCCATCTAAGTTGCTCCTATGTAGGTGGAGAAGGAGAAACCATTGTACTCGAAGAAGAAGCTCCATCTATGACAGTAGACTGTGAAGTAGAAGAACATGCGGGTCTTCGATCTACATCTGCCACTATGTTCCAAAGTGTTTTAGCAACAAGAACATGCTTCATCATGTAAGACCACATCGGATAGTTGGTCCCATCAAGCTTATCTTCAGCTTAAAGCATGCCAAACAAGTCATTGCTGCCCTCCATTTCACAAAAGAACAAGAATGTGACAAAATCTTCACTTTGACGAAAGTTGCCCTCCATTTCACAAAAGAACAAGAATGTGACAAAATCTTCACTTTGACGAAAGCTGAAATGAATGTCAAAATTTCAACTCACAAACCGTCACTCTAATGACGATTATGACTACACAAATGGCTTTGAAATGGGGGTAAAACCCCAACACATCTGGTGGAAATGTTTCCTGGCCGCTGAAATTCATAGTTCTATGCTCCGAAGTCGATTTGCACTGTTAAAAGTGCATGCGTGCCGTGATGCGAAAAACCGAAACTTGAGAAGGAGTTGAACCTGCTCTTATACCATTGTTGGGTGTGTGTAGAAGTGCGAGAGATACACGAGAAGCACACACAAGGAGCACACACCCAACAGGTCTATGCCTTGGTCGCCACCTTAGTCGTAAGCCTTGGAGAAAGCTCGAGGGGGGGAGGGGGGCTCGCTTCGCTCGCACAAAAGGAACGAAGCTTTTGTTTTGAACTTCTCTGATACCAGTGAAGTAATTTGATGGTGATGCAACATAATGTGCTCTCCTTCTCGAGAGCTCCATGATGATATCCTCGGAGTAGAAAACCAAGCTCCTAAGGTCGCACACGGTACTCCGCACAGAGGTTGTAGAATACGTAGAAAAACACAGAACATAGGGAGAACGAAGACGGGCTTCTTAGGTCTTACAAATGTGATCAAACTTATAGTCTGTGACTGACCAGACCACTATATGTTTCATTAAAGAACATAAACAAAGAAGTGTCCGGTGGCCATTTGGCCTTTCACATGGACACTAACAATAACAGCATAGATTATTCATCCATGATAGCCATGTGTTCCTCATGTAATACATAATCAAAATGCACATCATTGGTGGTTTGAATATCATGCTGATTTTCAACATGTGTGGCTGTAAATTTATAAATTTTCAATCATGTTAGGCTAAAAATTTTCATCCATTTTTTGTAGGAAATTTTTAGCCATGTTTAACTCCAAAATTTGGGAATTTTCAAGCATGTTTGGCTGGAGTCTTTTAGCCATCTTTGACTCAAGACTTTCAACTAGGTTTGACTAAAGATTCTCAACTCTTGACCTCATTTGGATTATCAAGTGCACCACTTTGAAAAAAAGGAATGAGTGTGTTAAATACATCTTGTGAACTAATTGTTGGCTAAAATTTTTATTCAAGTAAAGGGTAAGCTGATTTTTTAGCAAATACCACATCTCAACTTACAATAATATTATGAATGAATGGATGGTGTAATTAATAACATTTAATCTCACTATGATATGCAACAAAAATACATCTCTTTACCTTTTCATCAAGTTTGTGATGTTGTTGTGATGGCACAAGAACATATGTTAAATAACCAAATATGCACATATGACTAACCACAGGATTCCACCTATTCCAAGCCTCATGTGTAATGACTCTCAATGCTTCTTTAGAGACATTTCAATACATATTTTGCACACATGGTTGTTCATCCAAAAATTATTCAGAAGATGCTTTTGTTTAATCATACATTGTGCCATTTCTATTGGAAATTTAGTAGGCTCATTATTAATACCACAGGTCCACAACATCTACAACATAAATTCCAGAAATCTTCCAATATTGACAAAACATGAACATACCACACTTAATTATACAAATGATGAGACAAAGATAGAGAAGGATTAGACAACATGTGTAAAGTGTTACGTAAGCCACTGCTTATTCACACTATCATATATACACATGTTCAGATTACAATGTGGGAGCAAAATTCTCAACCACTCTATGTGAACAGAAATAGATGGATGAGTGTATATACAAATGTAACAAACACATTCAGATGTATGGACACAAATATGAATATATATGAGATGTGTGACCTAATAGGTTGTAGAAGAGTCAATATGAGTGACAGAAAGAGGAAGGATCAATCTTAAACTAATAATCAACAATCCCTAATCTAAGTTTAGGCTATGGAAGACCCTAAATCTGATACGTGTGTGAAAGATCACATACTTACAAAAGTAGCAAAGAATGCTAACAAGTTTGCTGCTTGAAATCCTCAAACTCATATGAACATACCTTCTCGAACACCTCATCCAAATATGCATAAAGCATACATGTACTGATTCTCTTATACCTATGCTGAATAGGACTCCTCCTGATATGGATGCCATTGCCTCCATAAACTCCAAGTAGTACCTGTGTGCATAAAGAGAATATGTACCTGAATTCTTAACATATGATGCAAATCTTATGTTAACCACCATCCAATGTCTTTGAAGTGACCCGAAATCTTCATGTAGAAGACAGTCTTCAAATACATTATGTAGATGACTGATCCACACCACCAAGCTGCTGATAGGTAAGTCCTCTCCATAAGCAAGAGTGTGAGCACACTCTTCTTCTCCAAGAAGAACTCCATAGCCGCTCCTCAACATGCTCCAAGATAGCAACATGGCTGCCCCATGTGCTAAGAAGCACCACCTCTATTGAGGGACCAAAGCTTTCAAAGCTTGTGTTGAAATAGGTGTAGGATATCTAGATAATGAGACAAGCTCTTCTTATATAGCTTTGATGATACCTTGAAAAGCACTCCAAAAGCTTTTGAATAAAGCACGATCATCCAAGACAAAAATGCAATCATAGATTTTAACAAACACATGCACGATGCGTTCATCAATGCAATTGATGTTGCCCACCGCCCGTATGTTTTTGAAAAAACTTAATAAAAAATCACGCGTTTAGCACTGCCAATGGGTATAGAACTTGGGTGGGTTTGATAGGAGGACATTGATGTAGCCAAGGCACCCACACGCTTTTTCTTGTAGAGAGTACTAGAACAGTGGCTACTAATGCTGTGATACTTGAGCAAAATTTGACCAATAGAACATTGTACCTATATGATATTGCTTCCAACAATCCCCCTGCAATGTCATATTGGTACAAACTGGACTGGATATATAACTTCATTCATCTGCAATCTTCATAAGCTTCAAACTTGTACTCCCAAAATTGACCTTCAAACCTTTTCTTCAAAAGTCTTTTGCAAAACTCAATTTGACTTTCTTCAAACTTCAAAAACCTGAACTTACTGAATATGAACCATAATACTTGAGAAAATATGCAAACTAGATATCCAATAGTGTACACATCAAGCAATCACTTTGCTTGACAAAAAATGTAGCATGTACTGACTCTGAACCTGCTATCTCCTGTCTTCTCAAACCTGAAAACATACACTAGGATCCACATATTTGCATTTACCTTACGAAAGGTTTCTCAATGTAATTTTGTTGTGTCATGTAGATACACTAAACAAAATAAAAAAATGAATCGTGGGACTTGTGCAAGTTGATACTTCATCTTTTCATATTCTACCCGGGTGAAATGTGATAGTATCTGCTTGACTTTCTTTGGCTAAGTCCACTTCTCAATCAAGTGATAGGATCTGAATTGGAACACCTTTTTGAATACAAGCATGTATCCAAAAATCTAGACAATCATAGAAAGTACATTCTTCAACTAACTCGTACATAAAAAATTATGAATTTTCTATTTTTTTCTAAAAATATTGAATATGATGTAACTTTTTCTGAAAATCTCAACCCGTCTTCAACATCTACAATAAATACTCATTTTACCTCAAGAGTTAGATAAAGAAGATATATACTTCTACGCAACTTGTCATATACCAAGTAGCTCTGTATTGACACTCCAAGAATTCTTTGAGGGAATTGTTGGAGATAGACGTCTGTGGAAGCACGCGAACAGCACAAGGAAGAAGAAGCTTGGAGCACAAACACACAATACTGAATGTATTACTAGAGAATGTACAAAGATAAGTAGCCCATTAGGGCAATAGGCGTATATACAAGCCGGGGGAAAAAAACCTCCTAAAGAGGGAAAAAAGTGCCCCGGCGGTCTTAGAGTGTTCACACACATCACTACCTAAATATATCAACAAATCCCCCCTGGGAGTGATGCGGTGAACAAGGAGCTAGCACTCATGTATAAGGAAGTGCCAAGCTATGTGGAAATCACTCCACAAAAGGAAGTAAGCCCAAAGCTTTGCGGAAAGCTTCAAACTTCTCCCTAGGCAGAGCCTTCGTGAAAAGGTCTGCAATGTTCTCCTGCGTGGGCACATATGCCAAGCTGATCTCTCCAGCAGAGAACCTCTCCCTGACATAGTGATAATGCACCTCAATGTGCTTAGTGCGAGCATGGAACATAGGGTTCCTCGCAACTGCCAATGCGCTCTGACTGTCAGTGAAGATGGTGGTGGCAGAAGACTGGCCAACACCCAAATCAGCCATAAGGCGTCTGAGCCACACACACTCAACGATCGCTGTGAAAGCTGCCCTATACTCAGCCTCACAACTGGAAGTGGCCACAGTAGGCTGCTTCTTGCTCAACCAAGATATACATGAGCTACCAAGCATGAAGCAAAAACCACTGGTGGACACACGAGTTTCATAGCAACTAGCCCAATCTGAGTCAGAAAAAGCATGCAAATCTGGCGGTAGTGATCCCCCCTTGGGATAAAACAACCCAAGAAGCCGAGTACCACTCAAGTAGCAAAAGATGCGCGTAACCGCTTTCCAATGCGTGACTCTTGGGCAATGCATAAACCTGCTCATCTGTGAGATAGCAAACTGAATATCTGGCCGAGTAATGCATAAGTAAATCAAGCATCCAACAGCCTCCTGATAGAGAACAGCATCAAATGCATCTCCAGCATCATGAAGACTCAATCGTAAACTTGTCTCCATAGGAGTGGCAATAGGCTTACAGTCTTCAAGGCCAAAACGCTGCAATAATGTGTCAATATATTTTGTTTGACATAAAGCCACTCCACCATCAACGTGCATAAACTGAATGCCCAAATAGTGATGCAAATGCCCCAAATCAGACATCTCAAATGAGGCATGCAAATCAGCCTTAAAATCAGCAATATGTGTCTCAATAGGACCAGTGAGCAGCATGTCATCAACATAGACAACAATGATCAGAAGCACATCATTAGCACGTTTAACATATAAGGTGCTTTCAGTTGGACTGTTCTCAAAACCATGTGCAATCAGATAGGCATGTATCTTCTCATACCAAGCACGTGGTGCTTGCTTTAAACCATATAATGCCTTCTTTAACCTGCAAACCTGGTTTTCATGCCCTTTCTGCACAAAGCCACGGGGCTGAAAGACATACACTTCTTCATGCAAGTCACCATTCAGAAATGCTGTTTTAATGTCCAACTGATGTACATTCCAACCATCATGGGCTGCAAGTGCACAGATGCTCCGAATAGTAGTCATACGGCATGTAGGTGCAAAGGTCTCATCAAAATCAATGCCTCTTTCCTGTGCATAACCCTTTGCAACAAGCCTAGCCTTATACCTGTCAACTGTACCATCAGGTTTACGCTTCAGCTTGTATACCCACTTAGTGCCAATGGCCTTCTTGCCAGGAGGCAAGTCACATAAAGACCATGTACCATTCTTCATTATAGCATCATATTCAGATTGCATAGCAGCCATCCAATTTTCTGAATTTTGTGCTTCATCAAAAGAAACAGGCTCATTCTCATCACAAAGACTAGATGCAGCCATAGCATAGCAATTTGATGCAAAGGAGGCACTATGAGAGCCTGAACGAGTACGATATGACAAAGGTGCATCTAATTTGCTGTCACGCAAAGTCTGCACCAGCCATTTTGGCATAGTTTTTGCCTGCTCAATATCAGCTCTCTCATCAACAAGTGCATCATGTAAATCTGCATCAGAAATGGAATGATCTGCATCATCATATGAAATCTGCAAAGGCTGAGAAGTTGCCTCATTAGGACCAGCACTAGCCTGTCCACCTGTAAAAAGAGGCATCAAAGTATCATACATGTCTTTGGAGCTAACAGATGTCTCCTTAGTACATGAAAGCAATGGCTGAATAGCATCTTCCACAAAGACAACATCACGACTAACTAGAATGCGTTTAGTCTATGGATGATACAGACGATAGCCTTTACTTTCAGAACTGTACCCAACAAAAATACATTTTACTGCCTTATCATCCAATTTTCTACGATGTTGTTCAGGCACTAATGCATATGCCAAACAACCAAAAACACGCAGATGAGCAACAGATGGCTTGCGGTCATGCCAAGTGTTGGCAGCAGTCAGGGAACCGAGGGAGCCACAAGACAAAGAGGGTCGGAACGAAGAGATAGCACAAGCAGACACAGTAGCCAAAGAAGATCTGGCAAGTAGGCCATCTAAATTTTTCAGACATCAAGGAGTGGAGCAGACAAGAAGAAAGAGCAAGTAGGGAGCTCAAAGATGTGTACGACAAATCAACAGAGAAAATCCCTACACAAATAGTGATTTTAATCACTAAAAACCATTGTAAATACCATTTCGTATTTTTGTAGCTCCATTTTTTGCAAGCCAAGGAGTCCTTGAGCTTGAGGAGCCTTAGAAGTGCCTACATATCAATTTTCATATTTTTTAGATCTCGTTTGAGCCCTCAAAAGAGCCCTGGAACCTAATTTTTAACTAGGCCAAAAACTATAAAAGGAGCTAGAGAGCTCATTTTTGAGGTTAGCTTGTAATTGAATTGAACTTGTAAGAACTTTTTGAAAGGAATCTAAGAACTCCATTGCTTCTCACTCTTTTGTTGGTGCAAGTCAAGCCTTCACAATTTGGCTTGGATATCTACTTTGAAGACTCAACATGAAGCAAGAGTCGTAGGAACTTATGCTTATGACCTATTACCATTTTTACCTCTTGTAAAAGTCTTAGTGACTTGGCATATTATGTAATCACACCTAATTGATTGAAAGTCGTGGAAAAAGTTGTTGATTGATTGAGGGAATATCTCAATCAACTTTTAGGTGAAAGATTCAAGGAGATTGATTTGAATTCTAATTCAAATTCTCACTCAACTCCTATAAAAGCTACAAGTCAAAAGTCGCGGGTGTACTTCACTCATCCCGAGGCATTTTTGTATCAATCATTGAGTGTGTGAGGTCTACTCCATAGCCTACACCTCTGAGTACCATTGAGCTATGTTCATCATGCCAATGGGAATGTACATTTACATGATCTAATACAAATACTTACATTCATCTACTCTGTAATTCTTTGAGTATACTACTCCAAGTCAGTCAACTTCAACAAGGCATATCTCAGGATCTACTCATTCAAATCAAGTGATTCAAAGCTTGTTGGAACCAGCTTCAAGCATACTACATGCCTACAAAATTTGAAGGTCATTGGATCAACCATCTCAGAGAAATCTCGCTCGAAGTGGTCTCTGGTATTTGTCTACAGAGCTCCTAAAAAGTCGGGGGTAAACATATTTTTGCTAAACTCATTTCTCAGAGTATAGTTCATCATTTCTTCTCATTCCACTTGCAAATGGTAGCTTGTTAAGCTAATTTAATATGTCTAGAAGGAATTTGATCAATTGTAAGTGTGCTGGTCATACTGAGTGAAAGACTGAGCAGGTGTCAATACCAAAATAGCAAGTTTTCTTGGATTTTTGAAATCTCAAGTAGTCTGTTTTGATTTGATCATTACACATATCATTTGCAAAGTACATATATGCTTTCTTGGTATCATTTGGAAGCTAATCAAGTGTACTAAGCATTCCTGGAGTCAAAGAGGGCTGGTGTGAAGCAGGTTTAGCAGCACCTACTCAATCTCTGAGTGCATCCAACCATCCTCTCCCAACATCTTTGTCTTGTCGTGTGTGCGCATGTGTGTGTATGTGTGTGCATGTTTGTGTGCTTCTCACTCATGCACTTGTGCCTCCACTTGCTCGAGGTCTTCATACCATCCTCACGTCTTCCCGGATTGACATTAAAGGAGGTGCTACTCATCACTGAGCTACACCAAATTTTGGCGCCGTTGTCGGGGATCAAGCTTTGAGGACGAGCGTGTGATGGTAAGGCGTAGGTAATTTCTTCACTCTTCTTATTTCTCTTTTTCTTACCTCACCACCATCATCATCATCATCATCATCATCATCACCATATCCGATCTCCATCTCCATCATCGCAAAAATTTTCAGTTTTGATTATATCACCTTCTCCACCTTCATTTCCCTCAGTCCACTTGTGAGAGAGAGCGAGAGAGCAATATTGTGTGCGTTGTTTTTGCTTGTTTCTAGAGAATTCTTGCAGGTACTGGCAGCATCGTCATCTCCAGCACTCCACGCAGGTACGAAACGTCACGAAACTGTCTCTGTGTCGCCGGCCTCTGTCGATCGCGATCGACAGAAAAATCACCCATTTTGTAAAACAAAGTGCACCACCATAATCCACATGATGAGCACATTCTAAATCACTAAAAATAGTTAAAAAATTCCGTGTTTCTCTGTCAATCGCGACCGACACCATCGATCGCGATCGACAGCCACGATCGACAGATCCTGTCAATCGCGACCGACAGACCTGTCGATCGCGATCGACAGACCCCACGACCGACTGACTGCCACGTAGGACCCTGTCAATCGCGATTGACACCGTCGATCGCGACTGACAGCCACGACCGACACCTCTGTCAGTCGCGATTGACACCGTCGATCGCGACCGACTGAATTTCAACGATTGATTGACTTTGTCGCATAGCCACGTGTCCATCGCGACGGACACAGCCCCGATCGACTGAATTCACGACGAAAAACCCAGAAAAAGTGTCGATCGCGATTGACACCATCAATCGCGATTGACAGGACCCACGATCGACTCTGTCGATCGCGATTGACACTGTCGATCACGATTGACGTGTCGATCGCAACCGACAGGCCCCGACGGACACCTTTGTCAATCGCGATTGACAGACCTGTCGATCGCGATTGACAGGCTTTTCGGCCAAAAATTAGGGTTAATATTTCCAAGTCTTTGGGGGAATTTTGGGCATAATTAGAGAGTCATTAGTGATTTGTGAGGTCCCTACACACGTGTTTTTTGAGAAAAAAATCCTATGATCTGTTAGCCTGTGTGAATCCTGTTTTAGCACCAGAACCCTGAACGGGCATAACTTTCTCATACGAAATCCAATTACTGTGATTCTTGTCTTGTTGGAAAGCTCGTGAGGGGTACAACTAAAACTCCCACTGGATATGTGAAAATTAATATCAGGATTATTAGATAGGGTATTTTGAAGTGGACCATGCCCCGAGGTAGGAAAACTGAGGGATCCTTGGGATTATTTTCCATAAAGGCAAAGGATAATTTGGTCTGTGAGTTACATGCATGAAAGTGGTCTATTGTGTCATTTGAATCTAAGTCTTGAGCTAACCGTGGGACTTTTACAGGTCCAGTAAGAGCACTTGAGGGCATTCTAAGCAAGAGTAAGTGCAAGCTTGGGAACACGCGTCCTGGGCACGCCAGGGCAACAACACAAAGAAGGAAACTCAAGGTTGGAAAATCCTCAACTCCCTCTGTCAATTCCTAGCTTAGGCTAAGAACGACTAGTGATAGGAGTAGGCCAGGACGGCGATAGGCATCAATCAGGTTGAAGACTACCTATGCACTCAAGTTCAAGATTAAACATAATCTCTTCGTGATGCGATAACCTTAAAGGAAAGAATCTAATGAGGGACGATCAACTTAAAGTACGAAAAATACTCAGGTATTCCTGACGATGCGATATCAGACAAGATCATAAACACGATAACACACTAAAAAAGAATCAAGTGACTGATACCAATTGATTGGCAACGAGGTTGTACTTTGGGCACAAATTGGGCTACTTAAATAGGCTTATGAACCTTAGATCAGGACGACATCTAGTAAGGGATAGACAAAGCCTTAGGTCTTCAGAGGCTAGTGTCAACCACACTGCTAGGTCTTGGGCCCAGCAGTTGAGCCACCACTCATACTACCCTAGCTCTGAGACTAGTGAATCAGAGATGTCTCAAGGCATGGACAGACCTACGGGAAGTTTAGGAGTGCCATACTTGCACAGGGTAGAAGGCCCTTACAAAACGCAGTTGGAATACCTTAGGACCAACCGATTAGGTGCTAGCATCTATGAGGACGGCCTAGGAAGATCTGTAGTACAGATTAAGAATCCTGACCAATCTATTGGACTAGAGCGCCCAGCTGTCAAGTTCGAAAATGGAGCATACTTGGACAAGGAAGGGACAATATATGTAGTCACCAGTCATCTCGATAGGACAAATGAATTTGGGAATGAGATCCCAGGAACGGACTTAGGTGACCTAGAGCAAGGAAACAGGGGTGAAGAACCGAGGACCCCCCGAGGCAAATCTATTCTCACTAGGATTATCACACCAGAGTGGATTCCCCAAGATAATAAGAGCATAGATCTGCTTCTTAATCGAGAAACTGACGAAGCCTTTTGGAGGTATAAATCTGATCAGCCAACTGATATAGGAACCATCATGATCTATCAGTTTAAGGATCCTGATAGCCCAGGCAGCGTGACCTACTTAGATCACGCTTCAGAGAGGATCTTTGTGGTTACGGAACATGATAGACATGCTTACACTTGGAAGGGTGAATTCGTTTTCCCCCAACCAAGATCGAATGTGTCCTATGGTCACCCTGGAGCTGGAACATCCCAAGCTCATGGAATTCAAAGAGACAGAAGTAGAGATAGGCTAGAAGTAAGCTTTGCCAACCCAGGGGGCAGAGAAAGAACGAGAGTGGAGACAAATAGGGTGGAACCTGAGATACTTAGAGCTCACAGGAATCAAAGAAATGCGGATGAGTTCCCTCTACCACGACCTAGAGAGCACACAAGGACTTTGAGACCGACTCAGCTAGTTAAGTCCATGAAGAACTACTTCGATGGCAATGGAGATCCATACGATCATGTGGCTGAGTTTAGGCAAGTCTTGAGAGCTGAGCAAGTGGAGGATCTATTCACGCAGTACAATGCCTTTGGTCTAACCCTTAGGAACACTGCCCTGACATGGTTTTAGCCACTAAACGAGAGGCAGTTCAGGAGCATAGACCAACTTCTAGAGGCATTCATTATCGAATTCTCTAAAAGTGGCATAAGACATAACACTTCCTCGCTGATTCACAGCTTCAAGCAAACCCCTCAAGAGACCGTGAGACTTGCTGGAAGAAGATTTAGGCAATACTTGGAGAGATGCCCTATCCCTGAGCTACCCACACTAGCTAAGCAAGTGGCTTTATTCTTGGATGGATTGCTAAGTACCAAATTGAGGTCATATGTGTATCTGAAGGACCCTAGGACTATAGAAGAGTTTGTACGCATGTGCATTGACATCGAGGATAACCTAGGGGAGGAACTAGAGCTTTCCAAAATCTACAAGGACTCAGATAGTGCCTCTAGCCTCTCTTCCTCGCAATCCACATCAATTGAGGAATTAGCAGAGAAAGTAGCCCAGAAACTAGGTGTCTCTAGCAAACAAATCCCAAGGTTTGCCCCTGTGAAAAGATGCTATACTTGTGGAGGCGACCATATGGCGAATGTCTGTCCCATTATGGCTCAACCCCATGTTAATCCTAGTAGCCAGTACTGCACCATAGAACGAAGGTACACCAATCACACCGCGCAAGATTGTCCCTACAATAAGCAAACCGTTAGACAGACGTACCCACAACCATACCCTCAACAAGGAAGATACCAGAACCAGTACCCACCTCAGCAGTATGTGAGACCTCAACAAACCTACTAACCCTACCAAAACCAACTGAGACCCCAGCCAGTGCTAGCACAGCAACCACCTGCTCCTACTAATGTGATCCCAGTAAAATATGCAGCTGGAGAAGAGAACCTGAATAGAGCTATAGTCCCTGTAACACCATTGCTTTCTGAAAGTGACCCGAGTGACCATAGCTTTGATTCTACACATGTTGATAGTCCCCAGGCTTACTACATGCAGTCTCCAGAACATGGTGAGTCCTACTATAGTGAAGAGCCAAATGAACCTAGTTGGGAGTCAGATTACACAAATGTCATGTATGCAAACCCCAACCCTAGACCTCAACCTAGGTAAGTAAGACCCCCATTCCCTAAAGGACCATGCTACAGATGTCAGGGAGATCATCTCATTCGTGATTGTCCCTTGCCTCCACCTACACAACCCCAATCAGTGACGATCCAGGGCTTTTGCCAAGAGTGTGGAAAGGAGCATCTCTTACGAGACTGCCCTAAGAATCCTATTAATATGCCGAAAATCACTCCTATTAACATTATTGGGTTAGTGGTAGATTCCACAGGAAGTGTCACTTCCACTGCACCCGTACAGGTAGTCACTAGAGCTCAAGCAGTGCAGCAAAACCAAGGGGTAGGCCAGGAAAAGAGCCCAGATGTTAGTGAAACCGAGAGCATGACAAAGAAAAGGACTAGAGCTTGGAGAGATAGTCGTGAAAGAATGAAAAGACAATGGGCAAAAAAGATGAGTGAACTCGAGGAAAGCCTCAGAGAAACAAAGGCCAGGATAACTGAAATCACAGCTCAAACTCCCTCTCACACTGCCCCACCTCCTTCACCTCCACCATTCCCAACTCCATCCGAACCGCCACCTTCCAACCCGCCTCACCTAAACCCACCACCCCCAAGAGTAGGATCAGTCCTAGCAGATCCCACTCCCAAGGACCTTAATATGATGCTTAAAGCATATCAGGCCAGAATTCAAGAAGGGCCAACCGTAACCGATCATGAAAAATGTTACCCTAGAGCAGAACTAGAGTTAGAACGAACCAAAATTTGCGCGAAGATGGTGGAACTGGCTCAGACCATGTTTGAAGCCAGTCGCCTATTTAACATCTCTAGTTCAGCAAAGACACAGTTGCACTTTGATGGACTGTTAGAAAGAATAGAGAAGCTCATTGCACAATCAAAAAAGGAACTTGCCTCTCAACATAAGGACAAGGCAAGTGAAGGAGCAAGTCTTCCTGCTCGGGAAGCCTATGGGCCTGAAGCCTATGTGCCTGAAGCCTATGCGCCTAACTCTACGGAGCCAGACACATCATCTTCTATGAATCGGTTCACACCAGAGTTCCTACGAGAGATTCAAGAAGACAAATGGGCTAAGGAAAGTGAAGTCCCTCCTCCCATTGAACTTGTGGATGATGCACATGACCAATTCCCACAAGACATCCCATCCATTTATGAGGAGCAGGAGAGCACCCACTCTCAGGAAAGACTAGACTTTGAGTCTAATTCTTTACAAGAATTACCCCACTTCACAGGCCCATGGGAAGCTAAGTCTACTTGTATGAGAGCACCCACGGTCATGGTAAGAAACGAAGACTCGGTCATACCTAGGAAACACAGAGGTAGTGGAAAACACTAAAGTACAGTGCAACCTCACCTTAGAAGAGCTACTCAAAGTAAGGCCAGAGCTATGGAAACATGTAGCCAAACAAGTACCAGATATAGCAAAACCGTGTTCCCAGGTAGGATCCCAGAGAACAGTGCCAAAAATACCATTGGACAAGATAGGAGACATGAGTGAGGGCGAAGAGGGAAACACATATCTTCCCATCACTCATCAGGGCTACACAACCAAGGCCATTTTGGACTCAAGTGCAGGTGTTGCAATTGCTACCACCTCCCTATGGAAGCGTTGGGGCAAGCCAGCACTCAGGCCCACGAGGATGAAATTGCAAATGGCCGATGGTCACATAGAGAGACCCTTAGGATTGCTAGAAGGAATAACTCTCACCACCTGTGGTGTCGAGTTTGAGCATACATTTGCTATATGTGACTTTAGCAAGAACCATGCCTATGAAATGATCTTGGGACGACCTTTTATGCAACAGTTGCAAGTGGTACAGGATTGGGGAACCAATTCTTTGTACCTGCAGCACTTAGGTGTTACGACCAAAGTGAATCTCAAAGATTACTCTCATCGAGATGTCCCTCCTATCCAATGGAATCCCATCTATAGAGCCAAAGATGATACAGAATCGGTGCATTCCATAGGGTCAGGATCCTCATGGATGCATGAAGACACCCACTTATGGATGTGTAAAGTAGCAGTAGAAGAAGAGAAGAGAGAAGAAGCCAGAGAGATAGGTGCAAAAGAAACACATAGATCAATTCAAGACCCAGCCTATGCGCCTGTAGTTTTTCCTGACGAAGAACTTGAACCCCACGGCTGGGCAGAAATCCTAGCAACAATGGATGTAGCCATCAATGAAGAACAATGGACACCTCACTGTGATGAAGATGGCTATGACATTTCAGTCTTCTCCATAGAGCCAATCATGGGAGAGGCAGTTCTAGAAGAATGCGAACCTAGCCCTGATGCATTTGAAGATGCGAGCGACTCCGATCTAGAGTCAATCATTATGGATCCACCTTTTGCATCAGATGAAGAATATTTCTATGAAGTAGAATTTCAATCCCAAAGGCACGGAGAGCTTACAAATGATGTAAGGCTAGCCACACATGTGACCCCGAAGGAAGAAGGGAAGAAATGAGAGAAGAGAGCAGTCACACCAGAAGAGGAAGAATCTTTGTTTGAGGTCCCGGAAAACTTTAAAAAGTATGAGATAGATGACAGAAGAGTCATGATCAGAATGCCTAAACGAGAGGCACAATCAAGAGAGGCCTATGATAACAAAGAAACCACCAAAAAATAGTAGTGGCCTTAGAAGAAGGAGAGGAGAGATGCACGTACATAGGCCATGACCTAACAGAGGAAGAAGAGCATGCGTTAATAGCCTTGCTAAGAGAATACAGAGATGTGTTCGCTTGGAGTTACAAGGATTTGAAGGGTGTTGATCCAGACATATGCTCACACACTATCCCCATGACCTCAGATGCTAGGCCCTCTAAGCAAAAACCATACACATATAATGATAACTACGCTGCTAAGATCAAAGAGGAGATAGATAGACTGGTAGAAGCTGGATTCATCTATGAAATTGAGCACACTGAGTGGGTATCCCCCATCGTAGTGGTGCCCAAGAAGAATGGAAAGCTGCGTGTATGCATTAACTTGAAGAAGGTTAATGCAGCCACAATTCGAGATAACTATCTGCTTCCTATCACAGAGCATCTCTTAGAAAGAGTAGCAGGCAAGGAAGTGTACAGCTTCCTCGATGGATTTTCGGGCTACAATCAAGTAGCCATAGCTCCAGAAGATCAACATAAGACAGCTTTTGCCACAGAGTGGGGTGTATTTGCCTTTCGTGTAATGCCATTTGGGCTTACCAATGCTCCTGCAACCTTCCAGAGACTAATGTGCCATGTATTTAAAGAGTTCCTGAGGAAGAACTTAGAAGTCTATGTTGATGATCTTTGTGCTCATTCCAACATTAGACAAACCCATATTCCTGAACTCAAACAAATCTTTGACAAATGTAGAGAATATCAAGTCTGCCTGAACCCAGAAAAGTGCGTTTTTATGGTCAGGCAAGGCAAGATTCTAGGACACATAGTGTCAAAGAATGGCATATCCACTGATGAAGAGAAAGTGAGAGCCATAGCCGAGTTTCCTAGGCCAAAGAATGTCAAGGAAGTACAGGCTTTCATGGGGCATTGTGGGTACTACCGCCGGTTCATTCACATGTATGCTGTCATTGCAAAGCCCATGTACGGACTTCTGACTAACTTTGAGTGGACTGATGAATGTGAGAATTCCTTCAATGAGCTTAAACGGCGATTATGTTCAGCATGGATCTTGACCACACCAGATTGGAATAAGCCTTTCCATGTTCATGTTGATGCGTCCAATTATGCTATTGGGTGTGTACTCGCGCAGCCTACCGGTGAAGGTAATATGGATCTTCCAATTGCCTATGCTAGTAGACAATTGAATGCAGCTGAACGAAATTATACCACTACGGAGAGAGAAGGACTAGGCATGGTATATGCGGTTAAAAAGTTTAGACATTATCTGCTTGCAAATAAGTTTAAATTTTTTACTGATCATCAGGCATTGCTATATCTCGTAAACAAGCCATGCAATACAGGAAGATTAGTAAGATGGTTTCTTTTACTAATGGAATATGATTTCGAGGTTGTGGTAAGGAAAGGGAAGACTCACTTGCGAGCAGACCATCTCTCTAGGCTCACATCTGGAGAAGCCCCACAAGGAGTGTCAGATGACCTTCCTGATGCTTACTTGTTTAATTTGGAAGTAATACCTCAGTGGGCTAAGCCATTAGTGCCAGTATTGACATACAGACCTAACCATCCAGTAATAAACACGCAGGATAGAGAGGTAGTAAAAGCCCAAAAGTATCACATCATGGCAGGAAGTATGTACAAGCACACAGATCAAGGGATCTTGGCTTGTTGTGTAGAAGAGGACGAGTACACTAAATGGTTGCATTTAGCACATGTAGGTGCATTAGAGCAACACTACTCAAAGCAACGAACCTTACAGACACTAAGGAGACTCGGAGTGCATTGGCCGACTATGGAGGCTCATGTCCAAAAGTTGTGCAAGGAATGCCCAATCTTCTGCACTAAACCACCTGTGGAACATGCCACTCTTTATCAAGTGTCCATAGTGCCAGATTGGAGTGAACCTCTAGTATCCTTCTTAAGGACGAGAACATTCCCTCTAGACATGACTCTAGCTAGGCAAAGGAGTTTAGAACAAGAAGCCCAGGATTATTCACTCATTGGTGATAATCTATACAAGCGTGGTAAAGATGGTTACCTGAGACTATGTGCCCATGAGAGTGAATATCTCAAAATCTTGGATACTGCTCACCAAGGTGTAGCAGGGGGACACTTTGGACCAGATCGGGTGATCAAGTCAATACTATTTGCGGGCTTTTGGTGGCCAACCCTTCACATGGATGCACATACCTATGTAAAACGGTGTGATGTGTGTCAAAGAACTCAGTATCCTATACGCAAAGATGAGATGCCACTGAAACCTATGATGGGTGGACGTGCATTCTCTAAGTGGGGAATAGACTTTGTAGGTCCTATTAATCCCCCAGCTAAGGGTTCACATGCTGAATACATCATTGTTGCCACAGACTATCTAACGAAATGGGTAGAGGTAAAAGCTACAAAAAAGAACGACGCTCAGACAACTGCTAAATTCTTGTTTGAGAATGTATTCACAAGATACGGGCTACCTATAGAGCTAGTAAGTGATAGAGGCACTCACTTCTTGAATGAAGTTATTGAAAATCTGCTCCAAGAATTCTTGGTAGTACATAAGAAGTCTGCCCCCTATCACCCTCAAGCTAATGGGCAAGCCGAAAGCACCAATAAGATCCTATGCAATGTACTGACGAAATTAGTGAATAATAAACGCTCTGATTGGGATAAACAGCTACACCATGCTGTTTGGGCATACCGAGTCGCCTACAAAACGGTACTCCAAGCCACCCCCTTTCAGATGGTATTTGGCCAAAATGCTGTGCTGCCTCTGGACTTTTTGATACCTACATTGAAGGTAGCACAAGAGCATGACTGGACAGGCCATGAACTCTCCTCTCGAATCCTTGATCTTGAACGTCTAGGCGAAACACGATTGAGAGCGGCTGCAGGGATATATGCAGCTAAGAAACGACAGAAGGCATACTTTGATGCCCACGTTAAGGATAAAGGTTTGAAGACAAGCGACTTAGTTTTAGTTTACACATTGAAGCAACATGCGAGAAAACTAGAGAAGAGAGGCTATGGACCCATGATTATAAACAGAATCTCAACAAGTGGAGCAGTGCAACTAGCCACATTAGAAGGCGACGTTCTCCCGAGCTACATTAGCGGATGCAGGGTCAAGTTGTATCAGGAACCTCTCACAGATGAAATGCTAAGTCGACTCAATACTGCTAAGAAACGCAAAGAAGAAGAAAAGCGAATTCGAGAAGAAGCCCAAGCAGAAGCATTGGAACGCATCCGGAGAATGAAGTTGAGAAGACAGAATAAGGAGCAACCTAGGACGGATGCCTATGCAGATCAAGGATATCATGTGGCTATGTGTGAAGTTTCAGGTATCAGCGCTCAAAGGATAATTGATCGACGTCCTTTTATAACCTTAGAGATAGGACAAAGAAAGGGTGCAAGGACTGTAAGAGCCTTGATTGACTCAGGTGCAGCCACTAGTGCTGTTAAATTGTCTTACTGTCAAGAATTGAGATTGACTGTCAATCCTATAGAAGCATATCTCATAGGATTGGGAGGTGTGGAAACCCCTTGCATGGGCGAGAAGGATCTTCCCATCTCCATTAAAGACGAAGTAATGACAGTCAAAGTACTAGTGTGTCAAGATGAGGACCTCACTCAGCCTCTTGTCTTGGGTCAGGACTGGATCTATGATCATGCAGTCAACCTAAACCTAAGAAGTGGACTTCTTCAGGTATGGGTAAATCATAGTCGAATTACAGTTGAATTGGAAAATGAGGCGCTCAAGGAACTAGGTAAAGCACAAACTCCTGGTCCTTCCAGGGGTGCACATGAAGTTGACAATGCTATTCTTGTCCAAAAATGTATGATGCAGAAAGAGGATTGTCTCGACAACGGAGTCAAGGATAAGATGGTACTCCCTTCTTTTCCAAAGGCCAGAAGGATGCAGCAGTCAACGGCAGATCAAATACAGAAGAAGCAGAACACTACCGATACTGGATGCCAAAAAAAGGGAGCAAAGCAGATTGTTTTTAGCCGATGAAACAAGTATGGAGGCGAAAAGGCAAACACCCTGTTCCGACCAGGCCAACACCACGGCCAAAACCTCTTATTAGTAATCAACAACACGATACTAATAAGAAGCCTTTCATAAGTTCTTCTGCGAAAGGGAAGTCTATTTGGGTTCCCAAGAAGTCAATGAAGGCCAGCCCACAATCACGACAAATCTGGGTGCCTAAGGCTTGCTTGCGGGCTCAAATAGCTACACCAAGGCCAAACCCTGTACAACATGTTTCACTCACGCGAACATCTGAGGCCCAATCTTACACATCACGCACTAACACGTATTCTTCCATGAGCACAAGTAGAATCGCTGGTAAATGGGTTCCTAAAAAGCCCCATTTTTCAAGTAAATACCCTATCACACTCCCCAAAGCCTCCACAAAGTCAAAATCAAAACCTATCCATTGCATTTGGCAACCTAAAACTTGTAATAAACCCCCAGACCCCAGTTGTAAATCCATGCCCACCTACTAACTACGTCACTCTCACACCACATCATTCCACTTAGCTCCTAGGTCTAACCAATCCCTAACTACACACACAAGCACCGAGCACTTGCTAACCCACTAATCTCTCCCGAACCTCATGTTAAGGTTGTAATGGGGACAAAAACGGTTCTATCTTGTCCTTTACAATGTTAACACATGTTTCTACATTCTCACAGAATTAGGAGGCAAGAAGTAACATGGCAGATACGGCAGGAACTAGCTCCCAGGCAGACACCAGCACCCAAGTCGTGGATATTGAAAGTCTTCCCATTGAGGAGGAATTGAAGGAACGCCCTGTAGCATTGAGAGCATTACACGCCATACCGGTTCAGAACCCTCCACAAGGGCACACTATGCCAGTCAGTAAAAACTCTCATTGGTTCAGTGATGTGGCAGGACCCCTAGGTGAAGGCACTTATATGTGGGAGGCCGAGATAGAATTCAATGGGCGCTGGGCAGGTATCACTTTTTCACTAGGGAATTTGAGAGACTGTAGAATAATGAAGGATTGAAACCTATATGGAAGAAGGCAGGACTCTACGAGTACTTCAAATTCCAATTGCCAAAGCCGGATTTTCTAAGATGTTCTTATTTGATTAGCACCCTTACTCCGAGCAAAGACAAAAAGGGATACAGCTCCTTTGTCCTCCCATCTCTCACAAGGGGCAATGAGCTCAAGCATTTCAGATTAACTATCAACTTAGTAAGGGAAGCTCTAGACATGAAAGGTATGCATATTCCTATGGAGAAAGAGACTATGGTCCCCGACAATATGAAGAACAAGAATCTGACAAAGTTAAAAGACATGGTGGAAATGACGCCTACAATCGCCATTCATTTGCGAATGGTCATGCAACACTTTTGCATTTCCCGCCCAAGAGAGGTTCACAATGCCACCTAAAAAGATATGGTTTAGTTTGTACTTGGCTGATGCTTTTGATTTGACAATCAACATGCCCCACTGGATTATCGACCAAATCCACTTGGCTCATCAAAGGTGGTTATAAAAAACAAAAAGTCTGTACTGTACGGATGCTGTGCTCTGACCAGGATTGTGTACAGATGTCTTGCGTATGATGTACCCGTGCAAAGGGCACTCATTTGGACCAGGGTACAAGAGTTTCAGTGCCGATTATCCTCCGCAGGACCACCATCCAAGAAAATGAGAGGCACCGTTCAGATGCCTTGCGCACAACCCCGCGGTGCGACATTGACACCAGAGACAACTCCACGATTTCCAAGGCGGGTACAACCCTTCACTATTAGATTACCAAGACACGGCACTGATGGACCAAATCTAGTGTTTCCACCTGTACCAACCGACCTAGAGTTCCCTCACGGATTCACTTTAGAAGACCTAACTGATGAGGAGGTAGCCAGAATCATAGAGGCTGTTAACGTGGAAGTCGAGGCAGAGCAAGCTAGGGCTCCGCGTTTACCTAACGTTTAAACTGCTATAGACCAACCCCATCCCAGACAACCAGAGGTCGTCGATGTGGAGGGTGAAGAAGAAGGAGGACAAGAGGAGGAACATGATGGACAATCCGAGGAAGAAGAGCAGGAATATGATCAGGAAGCTCTGCAGGTACTTGACGGGGCACCAACTTATACGAAAGCATTGAAAAAGCTCTATGACACCATGACAGAGTTCAAGAGCAACATAGACTATCCCTAGCAGCAGGCAAGGCCCTTATGAATCAGATCCTTGAGGAGGAAGGCATCGACGAGCAATATCGTGCCACCCTTGACATGATATTTGAGGCATTAGGCGTCCCTGAAACGGTGCATACCGCCCTTGCACAAGCACGAAGAACAGAACGAAGATATGGCAGACGCCCCCCTCGAGCAAGAAAGCAGATGAATGTATTAGTATCAGAACCACAAGGCACATCCACAACCACGGGCACCGCACACACTGTCCACGATACTGAGGAAAACCCATGTATCAAGTGCACCTCCGTCACCCCCGTTGCCACCCCTGCCTCCATCTCCACCACATTCATCTCCCACAACCAATGTAACCACTACTGTCACCGCCTCCGAGTCCACTACTCGTACCGAAGCACAGACCGTCACTCAACCCACACAACCCACACACCCTATCTCCACTTCGTTTGTCCCATACGACCACTGAAACAGTAGTTCTAACTGCTGCCACAGAAAATCTCAACCCCCCGATCACACTTCCGGGCAGTTCGTATTCACAATTGCACACACCATTGTACACTTTCACCACTATCACCGCACCCACAATTCCACTATTCACAATCACTCCCACTACTGCATCCACCGTTGATCTTATGGACATCTCACCCACCTCCGCACCTCTCCCTCCCCCATGCATCCACCATCTACCATTCCCCCACCTCCCACTTCACCATTTTCCAGCACCACATCCACACTTCCATTCCCCTTCCCCTTTCCCTTCCCCTCTGCATTCAACACCCTACCAGCATCCACCCCTATCAATAATGTGTTTAATAATATGTATCAGTGTATGTCGCAACTACAACAGCACTACCAACATCTTGATAACCAACACACACGACTCTTTCAAAGCCATGAGGAACTTCAACTCCGATTCATTGATCTCGAAGGGAAAAGCGGCTACTACAACAACAACATGCCACTTTACAGGAACAACATGAACAATTAGTAGCCAATCCACCCCAGTCAGATGCAGAGGAAAGACAACGTATGGATGAATTGCTACACTCCCAGATAACGGAGAATCTCAAACTTCGACGCAACTTGGCCCTCCTACGAAAAACACATGTCTACAACTCTCGAAGAGAATAAACGGCTGCAGAAACAGAATGAAGAGAACTTGGAAGCAGCCATGGAAGGTTCCCCGCAGGAAATCGACCCAGAAAAATTCAAGGCCATTCCCTCAGAGAATATGAAAACTGTGTTAGAAACCCATGCCGACCTCCTGGAGGCCCATGCAGTGCTAGAACGAGAAAGGGATGATCTACTTAAGCAACTGGCAACTCAGCAGGAGTCACCAAGCAAAGCCGCAGCCACAGACGACGCATCCGAAGAAGTCACAAAACTCAGAGCAGAAACTCGAAGAATTACGCAGCAAAGTCATGCAATACGAACGTCAGCCCTCTCCCCTTGTCGAGCCCGAGCCTGAAGATCTAGTGCCAATCGAGATAGAGGAAACTTTCGAAGACCCGTATGTTCCCATGCCTGCACCAGGGGGCAAGCAAACAGACGAGGGCATGGACACCATTGAAATAGAGGCTCCTGAATGGATGCAGAGGTTAGAGAAAGTGGCCACAACCCATGATGATAGAGTGGCAGTTCAGATAGCATCTATGTCACGCTTGGAAGAAGTAGTCATAAATCGGATTACTTTAGGAATCTCTCCCATCATAGGTGGATCGGCACATCCGACGATTTGTATGTTCCTTTCTGTGTCCTAATGGCGGATTACAATGCGGAAATCAAGAGCCACACATCAAAAGAACCAACCTCGGCTACACAGTTTGCACCGGAAGGACATCCCAGCGAGTGCCAAGCAGGGCAATATTCATCAACCGATGTGGAGGATTTGTCTACTGGAAACCTACCAGAAATGGTAAGAACATGGAATAACATGCCCTTGTACATCAAATACAACCCATGCTACTGCCCTGTGTTCGAAGAAGGTCATGGCCAGAATACACAAAAACGGTGCTGACAAACAAAGGATGTGAGAAATGGCTCAATTATGTTTACTTAGCACCACCCAAAGGCCAACCTACCATAGGCTACATGATCTCGACGATTCGGCATTGGGGGGTCAGGTTTTAAAAATGTGTCTGACGTCATGGCCCAAATGTGCTTGAAAATTTTTGAGCTCATGTTGGTCACATTCAGGACTTTCAAAAATGTCAAGGAACCTCATCTGTCAGCCCTTGGATTTAATGAAGGAAATCAGGACCTCGTCTACGACATGAGTGCAACACCATCTATTAATGTTGTATATGCATGGCACGCGCGCATCAAGTATCTCCCAGCCTGCTTCAAACAGACGTTTGAAGAAATGTTCATCACGGGATTCTGGGAATATCATTCAGAGATATTCATTCCCAGACCATCACATTTATTGCAGTTGTTTGCAGTGGAACAAGCTCGTCATTCAGAAAAGTTACGTATACCACATCTAGAGGTTCCCGGGCCGGTAGATTGGGATGCTTTACTCACGGACTTGGCCAAAGGGTTGCGGATTTCAGAACATCACTTAGCACAAGACGTTGTTGAGTACTACATCCAACGACCTACCCAACAAGGGTCTGTCAGGGACGACAGACGCGAGAGTGGGGGGGGTGTTGGCAGCAGTCAGGGAACCGAAGGAGCCACAAGACAAAGAGGGTCGGAACGAAGAGATAGCACAAGCAAACACAGTAGCCAAAGAAGATCTGGCAAGTAGGCCATCTAAATTTTCAGACATCAGGAGTGGAGCAGACAAGAAGAAAGAGCAAGTAGGGAGCTCAAAGATGTGTACGACAAATCAACAGAGAAAAATCCCTACACAAATAGTGATTTTAATCACTAAAAACCATTGTAAATACCATTTCGTATTTTTGTAGCTCCATTTTGTGCAAGACCAAGGAGTCCTTGAGCTTGAGGAGCCTTAGAAGTGCCTACATATCAATGTTTCATATTTTTTAGATCTCGTTTGAGCCCTCAAAAGAGCCTTGGAACCTAATTTTTAACTAGGCCAAAAACTATAAAAGGAGCTAGAGAGCTCATTTTTGAGGTTAGCTTGTAATTGAATTGAACTTGTAAGAACTTTTTGAAAGGAATCTAAGAACTCCATTGCTTCTCACTCTTTGTCTTGCCGTGTGTGCGCGCGTGTGGTGTATGTGTGTGCATGTTTGTGTGCTTCTCACTCACGCACTTGTGCCTCCACTTGCTCGAGGTCTTCATACCATCCTCACGTCTTCCCGGATTGACATTAAAGGAGGTGCTACTCATCACTGAGCTACACCAAGCCTCATATGGAGTGACAGACTGCAACGCTTTAGTGGGACACTTGTTCAAGTACATATGCTGCACACATGACAGCCTCAAGCCAGAAACTATGTGGTAAAGCCTGACTTTTGACCATGCACCTCGCCATCTCCATGAGTGACCTGTTCTTTCGTTCAACAACTCCATTCTGTTTGAGGTGTATACGGCACTGTACACTGGTGTTTTATCCCATGTTTAGCCAGAAATGCATTAAAATCTGAAGACATATATTCCCCCCCTCGATCAGAACGGAGGGTGCCCATTTACATGTTGACAGATTTTCAGCCAAAACCAAAAACTGTTTGAAGCAATGAACACTTCGACTTTGCTTTGAGTGGATATACCCATGCATGCCTGGAAAAATCATCAATGAAAGTCACGAAGTAAAGGTAATTTCCAAAAGAGGGTGTCTGCATAGGACCACAGACATCACTATGTACAAGCTGCAATTTCTGCGTAGCCCGAACTGAACCATCTTTTGGAAAGGAAGAACGCTGCATTTTGCCCAAAATACAGCCTTCACAAACATGTTTCCAGGTGCCTCAAGTTTGGGCAAAGAGGACACCATTTCATATTTCTGCAGGCGTAACAAACTAGCAAATTCAGATAACCAAAGCATGCATGCCAAAGCTTTGCATCTGACATAGCCTGAGAATCATGAACTGCACATGCCGAATCATTCACAGATCTTTCATAGTCTATGAGCTTATACAGCCCACGACATAAAATGCCAGAAGCAATAATCACATTGCCATTTGAGAGATCATGGACTGTACACCTGTCATCAATGAATTTCACAACCAAGCCAATCTTGGCTAATGTAGAAACTGATAACAGGTTCTTTTTTATCCCTGGCACAAATAAAGCATCTGACAAAGTGAAAGAACTACCATCAGCAGTAGTCAGAATGATCTTACCAACTCCCATAACAGGATAAGAGGAGTTATTGGCGCATGTGATAGTATTCCCTGTAGGGGCAGGCTCGAGTGAAGAGAAGAAACTACGCTGCGAGGTAATATGTTTGGTCGCCCCACTGTCAAAGTACCAAACATCTGAGTCTACTGCAGACATGCACTGATCATGAGAAGATGGGTCAAAACTGAAGACAGTAGTAAACGCCCATTCTTCTTCCTGCACAAGATTTGCAGACTCTGTTTTTGGTGTAGAGGCCTCTGCAACAACCATTCCAACCTCTTTCTTCTTTGCCTCTTTAGCAGCCAGTTTTGGACAGTTTTTTATAATATGATCATTTCCTTTACAGTACTTGCAGAACAATTTCTGCTTTTCTGATTTCTTCTCATCTTTATCCTGGTTCTTCGATTGTGCAGCATTTGCAGATTTCTGCTTACTAGTAGAAGAGCTCCATTTTCCTTTGCCCCTCTTACTAGCCAGGAAAGCTTGATCTGCAACATGCATAATGGACTTGTTCTGCCTGGACTGATCTTCCTGCAACAGAACACAGACTAATTCCTCAAATGACAAGGCATTCGGATTGCCTTTCATCATCAACCGAAGAGTAGAGGCAAAACTCTGATATGAATCAGGAAGACCATTCAGAACGGTCTGCACAAGTGAGCTATCTGGTATAACCTCATCAGCAGAAATCAATTGTTCCTTCAGGTCTTTGATCTTTGTAAGAAAACTGTCCATAGAATCACCTTCATTCATGTGCTCACTCTCCAACTGTTTTCGGAGGTAAGCAACACGAGCCTCATTCCTAGCATGGTACAAAGTGGTAAGTGTATCCCAAGCATCCTTTGCTGTTCTACAAGAGCGAATGTGAGGAATAATGGCACGTTTGACAGACAAAGCTATCAATGCATGTGCCTGGGCATCTCTGCCATCCCAACAAATCTTCTCTGTAGTAGGTGCAACAGAAACAGCAGCACGAACAGGAATCTGTAGAATATCATCTTCGACACCATCTTCATCAGCTCCAACACCTGTATTTGCAGTACCTGTCGTTACAGGTGTAACAGGACGTATTTCAACACCCTGCACAATGTTCCACAATCCTTTTGCAACCAATACATGTCGCATCATATAAGCCCATAATGGGTAGTTGGTACCATCCAACTTATCCTCAACAGCCAACATACGGAATACATCACTGCTTTCAGCCATGGCCGGTGACTAAAATACCTTGATGCAGAAAATTGACTGTATCTCAAAAAGTTGAACAGAACTGCCCAGACGAGTTTTGCTAGACCTGTAGCAGACTTCGAGATGCTTAAATTGGCGAACAAAAACTGGTATATACCTTTGGCACAAAAGGACGAAATAGCCTGCACAAGCGCTGCGATAGTGCATTCGGAGGCCGAAACGAGCTCAGATCGCGATTTCGGCACCACACAACGAAGCTGTTTTGATCTCGAAAACACCCTGAGTATGCTCACCAAATTTCGTGCGAATCTGAGACTGCAAACGGAGGACTGTCAACGGCGCCCTAGAAGAAGCGACGACCTTCTCTGATACCAATTGTTGGAGATAGACGTCTGCGGAAGCACGCGAATAGCACAAGGAAGAAGAAGAAGCTTAGAGCACAAACACACAATACTGAATGTATTACTAGAGAATGTACAAAGATAAGTAGCCCATTAGGGCAATAGGCGTATATACAAGCCAGGGGAAAAAAACCTTCTAAAGAGGGAAAAAAGTGCCCCGGCGGTCCTAGAGTGTTCACACACATCACTACCTAAATATATCAACAGGAATATATAGCTACCTGCTCAAAATCTTCAACTTATATATAACTCATACATATGAGTCAAAATATACAAGTTGTCTTCAAAATCTGCTGCTTTTCTTTCTCTCAATGCAATTCTTTGTCAAATCTACTAAAACATGACCAAGTATCATGCAAAACAAGAAACTGCTTCTTCTTTAAATTACCTTCACACAAGATGTTCTCGTAGACTTGTCTTTGGATGTAGAGGATAAAATAGGAAAAGTATATGGAAAATATAAGAGAAAAGGAAGTCTTACTTTCCCTTTAGCCTTCTCTTCATCAAGTCTTCGTCTTCAAACAATACTTCTCTAAAGTATTTTCATACTTGTCCAAAAGTATTCGGCTGCTAACAGATCATCAACTTCATACTCCACACTCATGAATAAACATGTGATTGAATTGTCTAATTCTCAAATCTCTACTCATCTAGATTAAGTGTGTATGTCAAATGTCAAATGTTAGAAGATGCTCTTAAATCATATGTTGTAAACCTGGAAGTCTGGGAACCTGGGAATCTGAGAGCCTGAATGCTCTGATACCAAAACCCTAAAGCTCTGATACCAAATGTTGGAAATTTAGTAGGCCCATTACTAATACCACAGGTCCATTATGACATGCATTCACTACCACAATCCAAGTGAACAATCAAAGGATTATTGCCACAAAAATTTTAAGCCATATATAAAAATATTTTAAATTAAGGGAATACCTCATTCTTTGCTTTCATAGGATAACAAGTATGGCATGTTACATCATCAATGAAGGTAAAAAGTATGCTTTCCAAAAGACAGATTCTTGAATGGACCGTACACATCACTATGAACAAGTTGCCATTTTTGTGTAGTATGTGTAGCACTATCTTTGGGAAAAGAAGCACAATGCATTTTTTCGAGTATACAATGTTCACATGCATGATTTTCAATCTAGTAATGTTAGAAAAACAGTAACCATATCCTTCTTTCTCAAGTAGAGTAGACATTTGAGCTTCAAATGCCAAAATCCATAGGTCATAACTATGTTTCAACCATAGAACGAGTATGAGTAAGCAAGGCATTCGAGGCAATGTCCGTCTTATATGTATCCCAAAAATAAAAACCATTGCATAACATCCTCAACATCACAATAACACCACCATAGCTAAAATCAAGAATCATGCACAAGAAGTTTTTCACTGTCAATAGTAGGAATTAAAATCAAGTTTTTTTTGATATCGAGTACATATAATTTATTCTTGAGAGTAACAATACCTCCGTTTGAAACTATAATATGAATTTCTCCAAGCCCAATAATAAGATAAGAAGCATTGTTTGCACATAAAAAATGTCCTCCCTTGTTTGCATCTTTCAAATATGTTTTTAATGAAATGATATGGTTTTCAACATCACTATCAAAAAACCAATCCAAATTATCCTCATTCACAATCATACATATGTGATGATGAATCATAATCACATGTAAAAACAAAATCGTAAACAATTTGAGCAACATTAGCTTCATCATTCTTTGCATTGGATGTATTCTCAACAATAGACATATAGGATTGTTTCTTATTTTCATTATGCTTATCAAAATTTCTACATTCATCAATGGTATGTACAAACTTTTGAAAATACTTGCACATCTTCTTCTTTGGTTTTTTTTCCAAACTCCTCTAGTTAACTTAAGATAAGAACAAGTCTTTTATTCTTTAGATCCCTTTTTCTTTCATGCTTACCTCTCTTGATCCATTGTTCTCAAGTTCCTTACTATGGGTATGCTTCAAGTCTTATACTAGCTTATGCTTTGGTTGCTGCCAAACTAGAATACCTTCATAAATTCCATTCTCGTGTATTCACTTCTGAATCTCATCGACAAGTGCATCATGTAAATCTGCATCAGAAATGGAATGATCTGTATCATCACATGAAACCTATAAAGGCTGAGAAGTTGCCTCATTAGGACTAGCACGAGACTGTGCACTTGTAAAAAGAGGGAGCAAAGTGTCATGGATGTCCTTGGAGCTAACTCATGTCTCCTTAGTACATGAAAGTAATGTTTGAATAGCATCTTCCACAAAAACAACATCACGGCTAACTAAAATGCATTTAGTTTGTGGATGATACAAATGATAGCCTTTGCTTATAAAATTGTACCCAACAAAAATACATTTCACTACTTTATCATTCAATTTCCTGCGTTGTTGTTCAGGTAGTAATGCATATTCCAAACAACTAAAAACACATAGGTGAGCAATAGATGGCTTACAACCATCCCAAGCATCAAATGGAGTGATAGACTACAATGCTTTAGTAGGACACCTATTAAGTATATTAACAACTTCAAGCCAAAAACTATGTGGTAAAGCATGACTCTTGACCATACACCTCGCCATCTCCATGAGTGACCTGTTCTTACTTTCAGCAACTCCATTCTGTTGAGGTGCATATGGCATTGTACATGATGTTTTATCCCATGCTCAACCAGAAATGCATTAAAATCAGAAGATATATATTCCCCCCCTCGATCAGAATCGAGAGTGTCCATTTTACATGCTGATAGATTTTCAGCCAAAACCAAAAATTGTTTCAAGTACATAAACACTTCGGACTTAGCTTTCAATGGATATACCCATGCATGCCTAGAAAAATCATCGATGAAAGTCACAAAGTAAAGATAGTTCCCAAAAGAAGGTGTCTGCATAGGACCACACACATCACTTTGAACAAGCTGCAATTTCTGAGTAGCTCAAACTAAACCATCTTTTCGGAAGGATGAATGTTGCAATTTTCCCAAAATACAGCTTCACATACATGTTTACCAGGTGCCTCAAGTTTAGGCAAAGAGGACACCATTTCATATTTCTATAGGCATAATAAACTAGCAAAATTCAGATGACCAAAGCATGCATGCCAAAGCTTTGCATCTGACATGGCTTGAGAATCATGTACTCCACATGCTGAATCACTCATAGATTTTCAGTCTATGAGATTATACAACCCACGACATAAAATGTCATGAGCAATAATGACATTGCCATTTGACATATCATGAATTGTACATCTGTCATCAACAAATTTCACTAATAAGCTGATCTTGGCTAATGTTGAAACTGATAACATATTTTTCTTGATCCTTGGCACAAATAAAGAATTTGACAATGTAAAAGAACTACCATCAGTAGTAGTCATAATGATCTTACCAAATCCCATGATAGGATAAGAGGAGTTGTTGGCACATGTGATAGTATTCCCTATAGGGGCAGGCTCGAGCGAAGTGAAGAAATAGTGCTGCGAGGTAATTTTTTTGGTTGCCCCACTATCAAAGTTCCAAACATCTGAGTTTACTGTAGACATACACTATGCGTGAGAAGATGGATCATAACTGCAAACAGTAGTAAATGTGCATTCTTCATTCTGCACAAGATTAGCAAACTCTGTTTTGGGTGTAGAGGCCTCAACCATTCCAACCTCTTTCTTCCTTGCCTCTTTAGTAGCCAGTTTTGGATAACTCTTTATGACATGATAATTTTTTTTACAATATTTGCGAAACGATTTTTGCTTTTCTATTTTCTTTTCTCTCTCTCATCCTTCTTTGATTATACAGAACTAGCAAATTTTTGCTTACTAGTAGAAGAGCTCCATTTACCTTTGCCCTTCTGACTAGCCAGGAAAGCTTGATCTGTAACACACATAATGGACCTGTTCTGCCAAGACTGATCTTCATGCAATAGAACAGAGAATAACTCCTCAAATATTAAGGCATTTGGATTACCTTTCATCATCAATCAAAGAGTAGAAGAAAAACTATCATATGAATCTGGAAGAGCATTCAGAACAGTCTGGACAAGTGAATTGTGAGGCAAGACTTCATCAACAAAAATCAACTAATCCTTCAAATCTTTGATCTTTGTCAAAAAATTGTCCATGGAATCTCCTTCATTCATGTGCTCACTCTCCAACTGTTTTTGGAGGTAAGCAACACGAGCCTCATTCCTTGCCTAGTATAAAGTGGTAAGTGTATCCCAAGCACCTTTAGCTGTTTTGCAAGAGTGCATGTGAGGAATAATGGTCTGTTTGATAGACAAGGCTATCAATGCATGTGTCTGAGCATCTCTGACATCCCAGTGAAGTTTCTCTATGGTAGGTTTAGCAAGAATGACAACATAAACAAGAACGTGAAGAATATCACCATCAAGTCCATCTACATCATCTTCAGTAATTGTATTTGTAGGTGTAATAGGACGCTTCAACACCTTGCATAATATTCCACAGTCCTTTTGTAACCAATACATGATGCATCATATAAGCCACAATGGGTAATTGGTACCTACCGACTTATCCTCAACAGCCAACATATGGAATACATCATTGCTTTCAACCATGGCCATTGATTAAAATACCCTCATGTAGAAAAATGACTGCATCTCAAAAATTTGAATAGAACTACCTTGTTGAGTTCTGCTAGACCTGTAGTAGAATTTGAGGTGCTTTGCAAGAAATCTACAATTACGACCAGCACGTGCTAGAGAGATGATTCTCCACCCAACCTTATGCCTGTACATATAGTTGCTCGAATAAACCAGGACCACAAATGTAACTAGAGTCCACAAGTGTTGATATATTTAGGTAGTGATGTGTGTGAACACACTAGGACCATCGGGGCACTTTTCTACCTCTTTAGGAGGTTTTCTACCTCTTTAGGAGGTTTTCTTCCCTTGGCTTGTATATATGCATAGTGCCCTAATGGGGTACTTATCTTTGTACATTCTCTAGTAATACATTCAATATTGTGTGTTGTGCTCCACGCTTCTTCTTCTTCTTCCTTGTGTTGTTTGCATGCTTCCATAGACATCTAACTCCAACATTTGGTATCAGAGCAGGTCGTCACTTCTCTAGGGCACCGTCGACACTCCTCCGGTTGCAATCTCAGAATCGTATGAATTTCGGTGAGCATACTCAACGTGTTTCCAAGATAAAAATCAACTTCGTTATGTGGTGCCAAAATCGCGATTTGAGCTCGTTTTGACCTCCGAACGCACTATCATAGTGCTTGTGCAGGCTATTTCAACTTTTTGTGCCAAAGGTATATACCAGTTTCTGTTTGCTAGTATAAACATCTCAAAGTCTGCTACAGGTCTAGCAGAATTCGTCTGGGCAGTTCTGGTCAACTTTTTGAGATATAGTCAATTTTTTGCATCAAGGTATTTTAGTCACTGGCCATGGGTGAAA
The DNA here is from genome assembly GCA_020310875.1 of Ceratopteris richardii. Classification (NCBI taxonomy): domain Eukaryota; kingdom Viridiplantae; phylum Streptophyta; class Polypodiopsida; order Polypodiales; family Pteridaceae; genus Ceratopteris; species Ceratopteris richardii. Next base: position 85,448,874 of record CM035444.1, read on the forward strand.
GTAGTGATGTATTCCGTATGTTGGCTAATGAGGATAAGTTGGATGGTACCCACTACCCATTGTGGGCTTATATGATGCGACATGTGTCGGTTGCAAAAGGACTGTGGAACATTGTGTAGGGTGTTGAAAAATGTCCTATCACACCTACAACTGTTACAACTGCAGGTACTGAAGGTGATGCAGAAGGTGTCGAAGATGATGATATTCTGCATATTCCTGTTTGTGCTGCGGTTTCTGTTGCACCTACTACAAAGAAGATTCGTTAGGATGGTAGAGATGCCCAAGCACATGCATTGATAGCTTTGTCTATCAAACATGCCATTATTCCTCACATTCGCTCTTATAGAACAGCTAAGGATGCATGGGATACACTTACCACATTGTACCAAGCTAGGAATGAGGCTCATGTTGCTTACCTTCGAAAACAGTTGGAGAGTGAGCACATGAATGAAGGTGATTCTACGGACAGTTTCCTAACAAAGATCAAAGACTTGAAGAAACAGTTGATCTCTCCTGATGAGGTTATACCAGATAGCTCACTTGTGCAGACCGTTCTGAATGGTCTTCCTGATTCATATCAGAGTTTTGCTTCTACTCTTCGGTTGAAGATGAAAGGCAATCCAACTGCCTTGTCATTTGAGGAGTTAGTCTCTGTTCTGTTGTAGGAAGATCAGTCCAGGTAGAACATATCCATTATGCATGTTGCAGATCAAGCTTTCCTGGCTAGTCAGAAGGGCAAAGGAAAATGGAGCTCATCTACTAGTAAGCAGAAATCTGCAAATGCTGCACATTCGAAGAATCAAGATAAAGATGAGAAAAAATCAGAAAAGCAGAAATTGTTTTGCGAGTACTGTAAAGGGAATGATCATATCATAAAGAACTGTCTAAAACTGGCTGTTAAAGAGGCAAAGAAGAAAGAGATTGGAATGGTTGTCGCAGAAGCATCTACACCAAAAACGGAATCTGCTAATCTTGTGCAAGAAGAAGAATAGGCATTTACTACTATTTGTAGTTTTGACCCATCTTCTCATGAGCAATGCATGTCTGTAGTAGACTCAGATGTTTGGTACTTTGATAGTGGGGCGACCAAACATATTACCTCACAACACACTTTCTTCTCTTCACTCGAGACTGCCTCTACAAGGAATACTATTACATTCGCCAACAACTCCTCTTATCCTATTATGGGAGTTGGTAAGATCATTTTGACAATTGCTAATGGTAGTTCTTTCACTGTGTCAGATGCTTTGTTTGTGCCAGGGATCAAGAAAAATATGTTATCAATTTCTACATTAGCCAAGATTGGCTTGGTTGTGAAATTTGTTGATGATAGGTGTACAGTTCATGATCTATCACATGGCGATGTGATTACTGCTTCTGCCATTTTATGTCGTGGGCTGTATAAGCTCATAGACTATGAAAGATCTGTAAATGATTCAGCATGTGCAGTACATGATTCTTAGGCTATGTCAGATGCAAAGCTTTGGCATGCACGCTTTGGTCATCTGAATTTTGCTAGTTTGCTATGCCTGCAAAAATCTGAAATGGTCCTTTCCAAAAGATGGTTCAGTTCGGGCTACTCAGAAATTGCAGGTTGTACATAGTGATGTCTGTGGTCCTATGCAGACACCTTCTTTTGGAAATTATCTTTACTTCGTGACTTTCATCGATGATTTTTCCAGGCATGCATGGGTAATATCCATTGAAGGCAAAGTCCAAAGTGTTCATGTGCTTTAAACAGTTTTTGGTTTTGGCTGAAAATCTATCAGCATGTAAAATGGGCACCTTCAGATCTGTTCGAGGGGGGGAATATATGTCTTCTGATTTCAATGCATTTCTAGCTGAACGTGGGATAAAACACCAGTGTACAGTGCCGTATGCACCTCAACAGAATGGAGTTGTTGAACAAAAGAACAGGTCACTCATGGAGATGGCGAGGTGTATGGTTAAGAGTTAGGCTTTACCACATAGTTTCTGGATTGAAATTGTCATGTGTGCAACATATGTACTTAACACGTGTCCCACTAAAGTGCTGCAGTCTATCACTCCATATGAGCCTTGGCATGACCGCAAGCCATCTGTTGCTCATTTGCATGTTTTTGGTTGTTTGGCATATGCATTAGTGCCCAAACAACATCGTACAAAATTGGATGATAAAGAAGTAAAATGTATTTTTTGTTGGGTACAGTTCTGAAAGTAAGGCTATCGTCTGTATCATCCACAGACTAAACGCATTCTGGTTAGCCGTGATGTTGTTTTTGTGGAAGATGCTATTCAGCCATTGCTTTCATGTATTAAGGAGACATCTATTAGCTCCAAAGACATGTATGATACTTTGCTACCTCTTTTTACACGTGGACAGTCTAGTGCTGGTCCTAATGAGGCAACTTCTCAGCCTTTGCGGGTTTCATGTGATGATGCATATCATTCCATTTCTAATGCAGATTTACATGATCACTAGTTGATGAGAGAGCTGATATTGAGCAGGCAAAAAGTATGCCAAAATGGCTGGTGTAGACTTTGCGTGACAACAAATTAGATGCACCTCTGTCATATCATACTCGTCCAGGATCTCATAGTGCCTCTTTTGCATCAGATTGCTATGCTATGGTTGCATCTAGTCTCTATGATGAGACTGAGCGTGTTTCATTTGATGATGCACAAAATTCAGAAAATTGGATGGCTATTGTGCAATCTTAATATGATGCTATAATGAAGAATGGTACTTGGTCTTTATGTGACTTGCCTCCTAGCAAGAAGGCCATTGGCACTAAGTGGGTATACAAGCTGAAGTGTAAACCTGATGGTACAGTTGATAGATATAAGGCTAGGCTTTTTGCAAAGGGTTATGCACAGGAAAGAGGCATTGATTTTGATGAAACCTTTGCACCTACATGTCATATGACTACTGTTCGGAGCATCTATGCACTTGCAGCTCATCATGGTTGGAATGTACATCAGTTGGACATTAAAACTACATTTATGAATGGTGACTTGCCTGAAGAAGTGTATGTTTTTCAGCCCTGTGGCTTTGTGGAGAAAGGGCATAAAAACTAGGTGTGCAGGTTAAAGAAGACATTATATGGTTTAAAGCAAGCACCACATGCTTGGTATGAGAAGATACATGCCTATCTGATTGCACATGGTTTTGAGAACATTTCAACTAAGAGGACCTTATATGTTAAGCATGCTAATGATGTGCTTCTGATCATTGTTGTCTATGTTGACGACATGCTGCTCACTGGTCCTATTGAGAAGCATATTGCTGATTTTAAGGCTGATTTGCATGCCTCATTTGAGATGTCTGATTTGGGGCATTTGCATCACTATTTGGGCATTCAGTTTATGCAAGTCAAGAAGACTTAAGGACTTGTGCCAAAGAGTGTGTACCTAAGTCAAGAAGACTTAAGGACTTGTGCCAAAGAGACTAAATCTCATTTGCCACACAAGCGCATATAGTGGGGAACTGACACACACTTATTTGTCAATCCGATGAACCGACCTAACCAAGTGTATGAGAACATGTGCACACGTGATGGGAAATGAAGTGGTTCAGCTTATATGCATGAGAAAAGACTAATCCACCTCTCTAACTCACTTAAATACTGAAAGTGTCTGTCGCGATACCACTTACAGTAGTTTTCACAAAATCGAGGATTTCTCTTAGCTCCGAACTCCGAATATGGCCATTAGTGGATTCTTTTCGAAGCTATCGCCGAGATGCATCTATTGGAGGTAATGTCACTCAATTCTGACAACCGTACTTCAAGTTATGACCAAAACAATGAATGGCAGGAAACACCCACACTCACTCCACAACTTCTACTAACTCACACACACACTACAGTAGCTCAAAAACAGTGGGGAGGGGTAGGCAATAGTCCTACACACACATTCCAAGCATTACACACACATAGAAGATCAAAGAGAAGATGAAAATATGCAAGAAAGAAGCAATTTCGAAAATCAGGAGCTCTCCTTCTTCACAATGGCAAAAAGTCTCTACAAAGAGTCACAAAGTGACTTATATACATGTGCCCTAAAAATGGTCCTTTCACACAAGAGACCGGCACTTTATTAGCTAAAAGGTGAATTTCCTACTAATTTACAAGGAATATATTACAATGAATTGGGATTATGCATCTAGAGGACTCCTCTAGTGCATTTACATGGCTTGAGGGAATTTCCTAAGACTTAAAACAAGAAAAATATGCCCATTAATTTGAAAATTTTGGGGCTCCCCTTTCGTGCCTCTTTGCTCTGCACCGCTCTCCCCCTCTTTGTCTCTGTCGTCCCTTGATAGGCTTTTGTCTTTCGTTTGCTGCTCGTCTAAGCTTTCTGAATACATGCACCCAGTGATCGAAGAAGCGACAAGGACTGTTAGACAATTGGTTATCTTATCCGAGGTATGTTCGTTGCTTCTGTTTGCTCCTTGGTATTCCGTACATCACAAATCTGGGTTGCTACATTCAGTCGGGCTACCGCATGCTGAGAATCTTGTTAGTCATTTTAACTGCCAAATCCGGTACAACCGCATATCGAGCAATCCAAAATTCCATGGTTTTCACCATGTATTCTTCCGTTGGTAGGTAATTATGCTGTGGACTTGGTAATAATGGATAATTGAGCCATTGATTATTTATGCTACCCTAGTGCTGTCCTTCCCAAAATTGCAACCAGGAGCGTATGCGGGGTACTGGACAAAAAGATGGATTCACCTGAAGTGCATATGGCGATGCTTCCCATTGTACCCGTAGTGTAGGGTTCTTTTCCAAAAGTTTCCGGCTCCATATCGGATCAGCCCTTTTGAATTCTTCTTGAGTATAATTGAAAGTATTATTGCTGAACTGGAGGTTGTTGTCAGGCTCCTTATTTGTCGTGGTCTTTATATATTGCCTTGTTTGTTCTTTAAGGAGTCCATATGGTACATTAATTGATCTTCAAATTCTACAGTGAGCTAGGACACCAATAGTGCCCTCTCATGTCGGCTCAGTTCTCAATCTCCTCAGTAGCTGCTGTGGATTTTGGAACTACTGGTGTCCCCTCTGTTGCCTGCTGATCTAGCTGCTCTTGTAGCTACTTTATCACCTCATCCTTTTGCTTTATCTCTTCGTGGGCCTTCAAAATGGTTTCCTTATTCTTTTGGATTTCTTCTTCCATGACAGCGAGTTGATCAGTGTCTTCTTTACATTGCACTAGATATCTATTCTCAGCCTTTTTCCATTTTTTCCTTAGGGCCGCGGTATCATCCATGTACCTCTTTTCCCATTCAGCAATGATTGCCTGCTCTTGCTTGAGCTGATCTTCATACCTAGCTATTTGTTCCTCCATGGCCTTTATGTCTTTATCTGGCACTTCTTGAGCCTCTATAGGTTGATTACTTAGGAGAGCTGTCATCAGCTCCTTGTTCCTATTCCTTAAGTTCTCGGCCTCGTCCATGTAAATCTTGATTTGAGATTCTAATATTTTGCTTCGTCTTCTCGGTCTCGCTAGCATCATATCTCTTTTGGAACTCCTCCAGTTGTTCTTTTAATTTTTCATTTTCTGTCTCTAAAGCTTTGCACTGCTGCTTGGCCTCTTGAACTTCATTTTCTTTATGTGTTATGTGCTCTCGTGCTAGACTTAATTGTGCTGACAGGTTCTTAAGCATTTCATGAAGTTCATGCTTTTCCTGCATCAATTTGTCATAGTCCTCATCAGCCTCAAGCATCAACTGTTGCGTATCCATAACAGTTTTGATCATATCTTGCACCACTGGCTTGAGCTGAGCGACGTCGACATTCAACCACGTTTTTGGAATACTTGGAGCTTCTCCTGTTTGGACATCCTTTCCGTGCTCCACATGTACAGTTTCATTATGTGGTTGTTTGATTTGGAGTTGTACTTCTGGTTCTTTTCTTTCTTCGTCTAGGTCGATAATTTTCGTGGCACTCCCTTGAAATGTAACATCCATGGGGGAGGGTTTTGCCACGATCCTTATTGGAGTGAAGGGTTCTGATTCTTCCATCGAAGCTTCTTTTGGTTCTTCCTTTGGATTTTTGATTGACCCCTTTCCTGTAAGCGTTGTCTCTCTGATTTGAATTTTGGAAGTCTCATTTATTTTGATGACATGTGTCCCTTCTTGGTTTGCCTCCTTGCCTGCGGTGTCTTGATTGGGGTTGATGGGGGTGTCATTCATCTTTATGCCCTCTTCTTCTGCATTGTAGTTTACTTCATTTAGTTCCTTCCATTGTCCATCATCTTTGGATTCACTTTGAATGTTTGTATTTAATAGGGAGGTGTCAGGCTCTTCGTGTGCATCTGAAGAGGAGCTTGAATTGACCAACCCTAATTCTGTATATCGATGTACCTTGTTTAACCTCTTTTTTACGTCCATGTCTTGTTGGGCCTACTGGTAATGGTGCCCTTGCACTGGTAGATTAACTTATCCTTCCGTATATTGGTGTGTGTCTTCCAGGGCTTTTGTTAATTCATCTTTTGTAATTGGTCGATGCTCTTCAATTCTTGTCTTTGGGAGCACGTGTGCCCTTTTTGTAGCTTGAACTTCAGCTTCTACTTGCATCACTTCCCTTAATCTCTTTGTACCTCTCGTTTTGGGTTGAGAGCTAGTTTTTGCCTCCTCAACAATCTTGACTCCTTTTTTCTTTCTTGGGATGGTGGTGACCTTGGCATACTTAGCCATGGCTGTTGATGAGGGCATTTCTTGGAGGTGCTCTCTAATACCTAAAGCATGATAAATCAATATGGTCAGAGCTACACTGCCGTTTAGGAACTTGTTATTCCACTACTTCTTTACCTTGAATAACCTTTCCTGTATGTATGGAGTCAGATTAATTTGATTTCCAATTTGTTTGATGGCATGTGATAGTAGTTGGACAATGATCTTCTGAGGAGCAGTGTATCGATGCATGTTAGGGAAGCAGAAGTGCTGATGAATGAGTCTGACTTCTTATTCTATGTCAACTCGATTGATGTCAGTAAATTTTCTGGTCTTTACCCCTCGACTTTCTTCTTTCAATACAATAGTTCCATCCTTCTCCCATCCAAAAGCTTCTTTAATTAAATCATGCGTAAACTGAATCACAACCCATTCGCCTACTACGTCCATGACTCTGGCTTCTGGCACCAATGGATCATGTAGTGCTGGCTGTAATGTATTCATCACTTGCATGCATCTTTGAAAGTCGGGTTTGTACATCGGTAATTCAAAATATTTGTGTATATCCGCTTTCTTCATGATATCAATTGTAGACGGAAGCTCATGCACCACTTTAAAATCTTAGGACATAACCGGGAACTGATGGTCTGTATCCATGATTTTGATAGTCACCAGGAAGAGATATTCCCCAGCTGGTTGATCTTCTCTAAACCAGTGTCCCTTTGCTTTAGTCACACTTTGTAAGGGGAATTCCAATACTTCTTCCTGAATAGTTGCTTCAGAATCTTCAGAAGCCATCTGCACTTGTATTGAAAAGAGCGTTAGCTTCGATAGAAGGCATATCATTAGTGTTGTGTGTTGTAGTGACATGTCATTCGATGCATCACTCCGTTCCCCTTGTTTTGCATAATTAAGATCTCTTACCACATATTCTTTTTCTGTTCTTTTCTGAAAGAAAACAAGGATTAGTATAGCTGAAGCATTTATTTATTTACATAGTAGGTCCATTCCTAAGGAAGTTGATGCTATGACCTATTTCCCATTGGAGAATGTGCACCACTAATTTTATTATGTACTTCAAGTGCCGAATGCCTGGCCTTGAAATGTGGCCCTATTATGCATACTTTAGGTGCATTGGAATCTTCATGGGTGCAATTGAAATCTTCCTTGTTCTGGTGTTCCATTCCTCGCAGTTGCTTGGGTTTCCAAATCCATTTCATTTTCGTTGTGTTAGGCCGTGTCTTCTCTTTAGTTCCTCGAGAAGCATTTGTTTCCTTTATTTCTTCTGTTTTTCGAGTGATAGAGGTCGTTCTCTACACGTTTCTATGACAAGTCTGTCTTGATTTCGTTGTCTGAACGTGTCGGTGTAATGTGCCCTCCTGTTTGCTTATCTCTTGATTGGCTACTTGTCTGACCTTCTTGGGAATCCATATTTGTTGCCATGCTTGTTGAGCTTCAATCAAAGACCTAGGCAGCCATATGTGCAAGAGTCGTTTTGGTTCGGATTTTGGTAAAGAAGAATTCTTGCCCTCCTTTTTCTCCTTATGAGCTGGTGTTGCAATCTTTGATTTTTTCACTTGATCCTTGCGTACCCATTTGAAGTTGACTTTTCCTGAATGCGCATAGTTGATGGTGGTCTGCCAAGTTGGTAATCCTTTTGTTGTGTGAGAAACTCTAAGAGTCTTGATCTTCTTGGTTCCTTTCTGTTCATCAATTGAATAGGATAAATCCACTTCTTCTGTGGACATGTTAGGGTTTGAACTCTCTGCCTCTTTCAGATTTGCTTCTGAAGTATTGGTGTCGGAATCATGTTCTACGTGCTCTTCTTTGAGTTCTTTCACCCTTTTGCTGGCTTCCGGTTTCTGTGAGGGCTTCTCCCCTAATAGACTAAAAATTTCCTTGTGCCCTATCTTGGCTGAAATGTATCCTTGCGCTAGGTGGATGCTTACTTCATTCTCAATGATCCAATCTTGTCCCAGGATCAAGTTTTCGATTAAGTCATCATCTTTGCACACTAGGACTTGTTGTTCCATAATTGAATTTCCTAGGTGGAGGGATACTATGGCTTCTCCAATGCATGCTATAGCTTGAACTCCAATTCCTATCATACGAGCTTGCGTGGGAGTCATAATTGTTTGAAGGTCTTGGATGATAGTATTTCATATGCAACTGAATCCTGCTCTTGAGTCTATCAAGGCATCTATCAACCGATACTACGTTATTCCAATCCCCAGGTGTTGGCAGCAGTCAGGGAACCGAAGGAGCCACAAGACAAAGAGGGTCGGAACGAAGAGATAGCACAAGCAGACACAGTAGCCAAAGAAGATCTGGCAAGTAGGCCATCTAAATTTTTCAGACATCAAGGAGTGGAGCACACAAGAAGAAAGAGCAAGTAGGGAGCTCAAAGATGTGTACAACAAACCAACAGAGAAAATCCCTACACAAATAGTGATTTTAATCACTAAAAACCATTGTAAATACCATTTCGTATTTTTGTAGCTCGATTTTGTGCAAGCCAAGGAGTCCTTGAGCTTGAGGAGCCTTAGAAGTGCCTACATATCAATTTTTGTATTTTTTAGACTCCGTTTAAGCCCTCAAATTGGCCTTGGAACCTAATGTTTAACTAGGTCGGACACTAGGTCTGGACAGGGCCAAAACCTAGTCAAAAACTATAAATAGAGCTAGAGAGCTCATTTTTGAGGGTAGATTGTAATTGAAATGAACTTGTAAGAGCTTCTTGAAAGTGATCTAAGAACTCCATTGCTTCTCACTCTTTGTTTTGCCGTGTGTGCGCGTGTGTGTGTATGTGTGTGCATGTTTGTGTGCTTCTCACCCACGCACTTGTGCCTCCACTTGCTCGAGGTCTTCATACCATCCTCACGTCTTCCCGGATTGACATTAAAGGAGGTGCTACTCATCACTGAGCTACACCAAATTTTGGCGCCGTTGCCGGGGATCGAGCTTTGAGGACGAGCGTGTGATGGTAAGACGTAGAGTTGAAGCGTTGGAGTTATAGGTATTTTCTTCACTTTTATCTATTTCCTTTTGTTTCCTTCATTACCATCATCATCATCACCATCTCCCACCTCCATCTCCATCATCACAAAAATTTCAATTTTTTGACTATATTTCCTTTCTCCTTCCATTCCCCTCATTCCACTTGTGAGAGAGAGCGAGAGAGCAATATTGTGTGTGCTGTTTTTGCATGTTTCTTGAGCTGTCTTGCAGGTACATGCTGCATCATCTTCTCCAGCACTTCGCGCAGGTACGAAAATCTTGGCAACTGTCTCTGTGTCGCCGGTCTCTGTCAATCGCGATTGACAGAAAAAAATGCTCCATTTGCCAAACAAAGTGCAAAACCATGATCTACAGGCCTAGAGCTTCCCAAAACTGTGTTTAGATTTTTGAAATTCATCAGATTTCTATCAATCGCGATCGCTCAGTCAATCGCGATCGACAAACCACAACGGACAGACCGGTCAATCGCGATCGACCAGTCAATCGCGACTGACAGCCCACGACGGCTCTGTCAATCGCGACCGACAGAGTCAACGATCGATTGACCATGACGGACAGATCATACGCGTGACACGTGTCAATCGCGATTGAGTCATCAATCGCGATCGACCCATCAATCGCGACTGACAGCCCACGACAGCTCTGTCAATCGCGACCGACACAGTCAACGATTGTTTGACCACGACGGACAGACCCTCACGACCGACCTGTCAATCGCGATCGACCGATCAATCGCGACTGACAGAGTCAACGACCCTTTGACCACGACTGATTGACTTTTCAAGCCACGTGTCAATCGCGATTGACCCATCAATTGCGACTGACAGCCACGACGGACCTGTCAATCGCGATCGACACATCAATCGCGACTGACCTGTCAATCGCGACTGACAGAACTTGCGAACGTGATAGAAGGGCAAATTTGGCCAATTTTTAAGGGCAAAAAAATAGTGGTCTAATTTTTTGGGGAACTTTTAAGGGTTTAGCATTACATTGAGAGGCCGCAACCCAAGTAATTCAAGAATTCCTGTCTGCCTGAGTAAACTGTTTTGAACCCTGTTTTAGCACCTAAACCCTGATCGGACATAACTTTCTCATACGAAATCCGTTTGCTGTGATTATTGTTTTGTTGGAAAGCTCGTGGGGAGTACAACCAAAACTTCCACTGGTTATGTGAAAATTAATATCAGGATAATTAGATAGGGTATTTTGAAGTTGACCATCTCCCGGGGTAGGAAAGCTGAAGGGTCCTTGGGATTGTTTTTCATAAAGGCAAAGGGGATTTGGCCTGTGAATTACATGCATGAAAGTGACCTGTCTGGCATTTGAATTTAAGTCTTGAGCTAAATTTGGGACTTTTACAGGTCCATTGAGAGCAATTGAGAGCATACAAAGCAAGGGTTTCTTTGCAAGCTTGAGACTCGAGTTCTTGAGCATCATAAAGCAAGGGATCAACAAGAAAGGTCGGAATATTCTCAACTCCCTTTGTCAATTCCTAGCTTAGGCTAAGAACGACTAGTGATAGGAGTAGGCCAGGACGGCGATAGGCATCAATCAAGTTGAAGACTACCTATGCACTCAAGTTCAAGATTAAACATAATCTCTTCGTGATGCGATAACCTTAAAGGAAAGAATCTAACGAGGAACGATCAACGTACAGTGCAGAAATACACTCAAGTATACCTGATGACGTGATATTAGACAAGATTATAAACGCGGTAATCCACCAAAAAAAGAATCAAGTAACTGATACAAAAGGACTCTGCAACAAGGTTGTACTTGGGCAAATTTGGGTTATTCAATCAGGCTTATGAACCTTAGATCAGGGCGACATCTAGGGAGAGATAGACAAAGTCTTAGGTCTTCAGAGGCTAGTGTCAATCATACTGCGAGGTCTTGGGCCCAGCAGTTGAGCCATCATTCGTATTACCCTAGCTCTGAGACTAGTGAATCAGAGATGTCTCAAGGTATGGAGAGACCTACAGGAAGTTCAGGAGTGCCATACTTGCACAGGGTAGAAGGCCCTTACAAAACGCAGTTGGAATACCTTAGGACCAACCGATTGGGTGCTAGCATCTATGAGGACGGCCTAGGAAGATCTGTGGTACAGATTAAGAATCCTGATCAATCCATTGGATTAGAGCGCCCAGCTGTCAAGTTCGAAAACGGAGCATACTTAGACAAGGAAGGGACAATATATGTAGTCACCAGTCATCCAGATAGGACGGATGAATTTGGGAATGAGATCCCAGGAACGGACTTAGGTGACCTAGAGCAGGGAAGCATGGGTGAAGAACCAAGGACCCCCCGAGGCAAATCTGTTCTCACTAGGATTATCACACCAGAGTGGATTCCCCAAGATAATAAGAGCATAGATCTGCTTATGAACCGAGGAACTGACGAAGCCTTTTGGAGGTATAAATCTGATCGACCAATTGATATAGGAACAATCATGATCTATGAGTTTAAGGATCCTGATAGCCCAGGCAGAGTGACCTACTTAGATCACGCTTCAGAGAGGATCTTTGTGGTGACAGAAAATGATAGGCATGCTTACACTTGGAAAGGTGAAATTATTTTCCCCCAACCAAGATCAAATGTGTCCTATGGTCACCCTGGAGCGGGAACATCCCAAGCTCATGGAACTCAAAGAGACAGAAGTAGAGATAGGCCAGAAGTAAGCTTTGCCAACACAGGGGGCAGAGAAAGAACGAGGACGGAAACAAACAGAGTCGAACCTGAGGTACTTAGAACTCCCAGGAATCAAAGAAATGCGGATGAGTTCCCTCTACCACGACCTAGAGAGCACACAAGGACTCTGAGACCGACTCAGTTAGTCAAGTCCATGAAAAATTACTTCGATGGCACAGGAGACCCATACGATCATGTGGCAGAGTTTAGGCAAGTCTTGAGAGCAGAACAAGTGGAGGACCTATTCACACAATATAATGCCTTTGGTCTAACCCTTAGGAACACAGCCCTCACGTGGTTCCAACCATTGAATGAGAGACAGTTCAGGAGCATAGACCAACTCCTAGAGGCTTTCATTATTGAATTCTCTAAGAGTGGCATAAGACATAATACCTCCTCATTGATTCACAGCTTTAAGCAAACCCCTCAAGAAACCGTGAGACTTGCAGGAAGAAGATTTAGGCAATATTTGGAGAGATGCCCTGCCCCTGAGCTACCCACACCAGCTAAGCAAGTGGCTCTATTCTTGGATGGACTGCTAAGTACCAAATTAAGATCATATGTGTACTTGAAGGACCCTAGGACCATAGAAGAGTGTGTACGCATGTGTATTGACATTGAGGATAACCTAGGGGAGGAGTTAGAGCTTTCCAAGATATACAAAGATTCAGATAGTGCCTCTAGCCTCTCTTCCACGCAATCCACATCAATTGAGGAACTTGCAGAGAAGGTAGCTCAAAAACTAGGTGTCTCTAGCAAACAAATTCCGAGATTTGCCCCAGTTAAGCGGTGCTACACTTGTGGAGGCGACCATATGGCGAATGTCTATCCCATTATGGCTCAACCCCAAGTTAATCCTAGTAGCCAATACTGCACCATAGAACGAAGGTACACCAATCACACCGTGCAAGATTGTCCCTACAATAAGCAAACCGTTAGATAGACGTACCCACAACCATACCCTCAACAAGGAAGATACCAGAACCAGTACCCACCTCAGCAGTATGTGAGACCTCAACAAACCTACCAACCCTACCAAAACTAACTGAGACCCCAGCCAGTGCTAGCACAGCAACCACCTGCTCCTACTAATGTGATCCCAGTAAAATATGTAGCTGCAGAAGAGAACCTGAATAGAGCTATAGTCCCTGTAACACCATTGCTTTCTGAAAGTGACCCGAGTGACCATAGCTTTGATTCTACACATGTTGATAGCCCCCCGGCCTACTACATGCAGTCTCCTGAACATGGTGAGTCTTACTATAGTGAAGAGCCAAATGAACCTAGTTGGGAGTCAGATTACACAAACGTCATGTATGCAAACCCCAACCCTAGGCCTCAACCTAGGCAAGTAAGACCCCCATTCCCTAAAGGACCATGCTATAGATGTCAGGGAGATCACCTCATTCGTGATTGCCCCATGCCTGCACCTACCCAAACCCAATCAGTGACAATCCATGGCTATTGCCAGGAGTGTGGAAAGGAGCATCTCTTACGGGATTGCCCAAAGAATCCCAGCAATATGCCAAAAATAACTCCCATTAATGTTATTGGGTTAGTTGTAGACTCCACAGGAAGTGTGATGTCCACTACACCAGTGCAAGTGATCACTAGAGCTCAAGCATTGCAGCAAAACCAAGGGGTAGACCAGGAAAAGAGCCCAGATGTTAGTGAAACAGAGAGCATGACAAAGAAGAGGACTAAAGCTTGGAGAGATAGCCGTGAAAGAATGAAAAGGCAATGGGCAAAAAAGATGAGTGAACTCGAGGAAAGCCTCAGAGAAAAAAAGGCGAGGATAACTGAACTCACATCTCAAACTCCCTCTCACACTACCCCACCTCCACCATTCCCAACTCCATCGGACCCTCCACCTTCCAACCCGCCTCAACTAATTCCACCACCCCCTAGAGTAGGATCAGTCCTAGCAGATCCCACTCCCGAAGACCTTAATATGATGCTTAAAGCATATCAGGCCAGAATCCAAGAAGGGCCAAACGTAACTGATCATGAAAAGTGTTACCCTAGAGCAGAACTAGAGCTTGAACGAACCAAAATTTGTGCTAAGATGGTGGAGTTGGCTCAGACCATGTTTGAAGCCAATCGCCTATTTAACATCTCTAGTTCAGCGAAGACACAGTTACACTTTGATGGACTATTAGAAAGAATAGAGAAGCTGATTGCACAATCAGAAAAGGAACCCGCCTCTCAACACAAGGACAAGGCAAGTGAAAGTAAGCATTCCTGCTCAGGAAGCCTATGTGCCTAACTCTACGGAGCCGGACACATCATCTTCTATGAATCGGTTCACACCAGAATTCCTACGCGAGATTCAAGAAGACAAATGGGCTAAAGAAAGTGAAGTCCCTCCTCCCATTGAACTTGTGGATGATGCACATGACCAATTCCCACAAGACATCCCATCCATTGATGAGGAGCAGGAGAGCACCCACTCTCAGGAAAGACTAGACTTTGAGTCTAATTCTGTACAAGAATTACCCCACTTCACAGGCCCATGGGAAGCTAAGTCTACTTGTATGAGAGCACCCACGGTCATGGTACGGAATGAGGACTCACTCATACCCAGGAACACAGAGGTAGTGAAAAACACTAAAGTACAATGCAACCTCACCTTAGAAGAGCTACTCAAAGTAAGGCCAGAGCTATGGAAACATGTAGCCAAACAAGTACCAGAGATATCAAAACCTCGTTCCCAGGTAGGATCACATAGGACAGTGCCAGAGATACCCTTGGATAAGATAGGAGATATGTGTGAAGGTGAAGAAGGGAACACCTATCTTCCCATTACCTATCAGGAGTACACCACCAAGGCAATTTTGGACTCAGGTGCAGGAGTTGCAATTGCCACCACTTCCCTATGGAAGCGTTGGGGCAAGCCAGCACTCAGGCCAACGAGAATGAAATTGCAGATGGCCGATGGTCATATTGAGAGACCCTTAGGATTGCTAGAAGGAATAACTCTCACCACCTTTGGTGTCGAGTTTGAGCATACATTTGCTATATGTGACTTCAGCAAAAATCATGCCTATGAGATGATCTTGGGAAGACCCTTTATGCGACAGTTGCAAGTGGTACAGGACTGGTGAACCAACGCCTTGTACATACAACACTTAGGTGTTACGACCAAAGTGAATCCCAAAGATTACTCTCATAGAGATGTCCCTCCCATCCAATGGAATCCCATCCATAGAGCCAAAGATGATACAGAATCGGTGCATTCCATAGGGTCAGGATCCTCATGGATGCATGAAGACACCCACTTATGGATGTGCAAAGTAGCAGTAGAAGAAGAGAAGAGAGAAAAAGCCAGAGAGGTAGGTGCAAAAGAAACACATAGATCAATTCAAGACCCAGCCTATGCACGTGTAGTCTTTCCGGACGAAGAATTTGAACCCCACTGCTGGGCAGAAATCCTAGCAACAATGGATGTAGCCATCAATGAAGAACAATGGACACCTCACTGTGATGAGGATGGCTATGACATTTCAGTTTTCTCCAGAGAGCCAATCATGGGAGAGGCAGTGTTAGAAGAATGCGAACCTAGCCCTGATGCATTTGAGGATGCGAGTGACTCCGATCTAGAGTCAATCATTATGGACCCACCTTTTGCATTAGATGCAGAATACTTCTATGAAGTAGAATTTCAACACCAGAGGCACGGAGAGCTTACAAAAGACGTAAGGCTAGCCACACATGTAACTCCTAAGGAAGAAGGAAAGAAAAGGAAGAAGAAAGAAGTCACACAAGAAGAGGAGGAATCTTTGTTTGAGGTCCCATAAAATTTTAAGAAGTATGAGATAGATGACAGGAGAGTCATGATCAGAATGCCTAAACGAGAGGCACAATCAGGAGAGGCCTATGATAACAAAGAAACCACAAAGAAAATTGTGGTAGCCATGGAAGAGGGAGAAGAGAGATGCACTTACATAGGACATGACTGGACGGAAGAAGAAGAGCAAGAATTGATAGCATTGCTAAGAGAATACAGAGACGTGTTCGCTTGGAGTTACAAGGACTTGAAAGGTGTGGACCTTGACATATGCTCACACACCATCCCCATGACCTCAGATGCCAAACCCTCTAAGCAAAAGCCATATACATACAATGATAATTACGCTGCCAAGATCAAAGAGGAGATAGATAGACTGGTTGAAGCTGGATTTATCTATGAAATTGAGCACACTGAATGGGTATCCCCCATTGTTGTGGTGCCCAAAAGGAATGGTAAATTACGTGTATGCATTAACTTGAAGAAGGTTAATGCAGCCACAATTTGAGATAACTATCCGCTTCCTATCACAGAGCATCTCTTAGAAAGAGTAGCAGGCAAGGAAGTGTACAGCTTCCTCGATGGATTTTTGGGCTACAATCAAGTAGCCATAGCTCCAGAAGATCAGCATAAGACAGCTTTTGCCACAGAGTGGGGTATATTTGCCTTTCGTGTAATGCCATTTGGGCTTACCAATGCACCAGCTACCTTCCAAAGGCTGATGTGCCATGTATTTAAGGAGTTCCTGAGTTAGAATTTAGAAGTCTATGTTGATGATCTTTGTGCTCATTCCAACATTAGACAAACCCATATTCCTGAACTCAGACAAATCTTTGACAAATGTAGAGAATATCAAGTCTGCCTGAACCTAGAAAAGTGCGTTTTTATGGTCAAGCAAGGCAAGATTCTAGGACACATAGTGTCAAAAAATGGCATATCCACTGATGAAGAGAAAGTGAGAGCCATAGCAGAGCTACCTAGGCCAAGGAATGTCAAGGAAGTACAAGCTTTCATGGGACATTGTGGTTACTACCGCCGGTTCATTCACATGTATGCTGTCATTGCAAAGCCCATGTACGGACTTCTGACTAACTTTGAGTGGACTGAGGAATGTGAGAATTCCTTCCAGGAGCTTAAACGAAGATTATGTTCAGCACCAATCTTGACCACACCAGATTGGAACAAGCCATTCCATGTTCACGTGGATGCATCCAATTATGCTATTGGATGTGTACTCGCACAACCTACGGGTGAAGGTAATATGGATCTTCCAATTGCCTATGCTAGTAGACAATTGAATGCAGCTGAACGAAATTATACCACTACTGAGAGAGAAGGCTTAGGCATGGTATATGCAGTTAAGAAATTTAGACACTATTTGCTTGCAAACAATTTTAAATTTTTTACTGACCACCAAGCATTGTTATATCTCGTGAACAAGCCATGCAATACAGGAAGATTAGTAAGATGGTTTCTCTTACTAATGGAATATGATTTCGAGGTTGTGGTGAGAAAAGGGAGGACTCATTTGAGAGCAGATCACCTCTCTAGGCTCACATCTGGAGAAGCCCCACAAGGAGTGTCAGATGACCTTCTTGATGCTTACTTGTTTAATTTGGAAGTGGTGCCGTAGTGGGCTAAGCCATTCGTACCAGTGTTGACATACGGACCTAACCACCGAGTAATAAACACACAGGATAGAGAGGTAGTAAAAGCCCAAAATTATCACATCATGGCAGGAAGTATGTACAAGCACACAGATCAAGGGATCTTGGCTTGTTGTGTGGAAGAGGATGAGTACGCTAAATGGTTGCAATTAGCACATGTAGGTGCATTAGAGCAACACTACTCAAAACAACGAACCCTACAGACACTAAGGAGACTTGGAGTGCACTGGCCTACTATGGAGGCTGACGTCCAAAAGTTGTGCAAGGAATGCCCAATCTGTTGCACTAAACCACCTGTGGAACATGCCACTCTCTATCAAGTGTCCATAGTGCCAGATTGGAGTGAACCACTAGTATCCTTTTTGAGGACGAAAACATTCCCTCCAGACATGACTCTGGCTAGGAAAAGGAGTTTAGAACAAGAAGCCCAGGATTACTCACTCATTGGTGATAATCTATACAAACGTGGTAAAGACGGTTACCTGAGACTATGTGTCCATGAGAGTGAATATCTCAAGCTTTTGGAAACTGCTCACCAAGGTGTAGCAGGAGGACACTTTGGACCAGATCGGGTGATCAAGGCAATACTATTTGCGGGCTTCTGGTGGCCGACCCTTCACATGGATGCACATACCTATGTGAAACGCTGTGATGTCTGTCAGAGAACTCAATATCCTATACGTAAAGATGAGATGCCACTGAAACCTATGATGGGTGGACGTGCATTCTCTAAGTGGTGAATAGACTTCGTAGGTCCTATTAATCCCCCAGCTAAGGGTTCCCATGCAGAATATATCATTGTTGCGACAGACTATCTAACAAAGTGGGTAGAGGTAAAAGCCACAACGAAGAACGATGCTCAAACAACAGCTAAGTTTTTATTTGAGAATGTGTTCACTAGATACGGGCTACCTATAGAGCTAGTTAGTGATAGAGGCACTCACTTCTTGAATGAAGTTATTGAAATCTTCTCAAAGAATTCTTGGTAGTGCATAAGAAGTCTGCCCCCTATCACCCTCAAGCAAATGGCCAGGCTGAGAGCACCAACAAGATCTTATGCAATGTACTGACGAAATTAGTGAACAATAAACGCTCTGATTGGGACAAACAGCTACACCATGCTGTTTGGGCATATCGAGTGGCCTACAAAACTGTACTCCAAGCCACCCCCTTTCAGATGGTGTTTGGCCAAAACGCAGTGCTACCATTGGACTTCCTAATACCTACACTGAAAGTAGCACAAGAACACGAATGGACGGGTCATGAACTATCCTCTAGACTTTTTGACCTTGAACGATTAGGAGAAACAAGACTAAGGGCAGCTGCAGGGATATATGCAGCTAAGAAACGACAGAAGGCATATTTTGACGCCCATGTTAAGGATAAAGGTTTGAAGGCTGGCGACCTAGTACTAGTATACACGTTGAAACAACATGCGAGGAAAGTAGAGAAGAGAGTCTACAGACCCATGATCATTAATAGAATCTCAAGAAGTGGAGCAGTACAACTAGCCACATTAGAAGGTGACGTTCTCCCGAGCTACATAAGCGGATGCAGGGTCAAGTTATATCAGGAACCTCTCACAGAGGAAATGCTAAGCCGACTCAATACTGCTAAGAAACGCAAAGAAGAAGAAAAGCGAATTCGAGAAGAGGCCCAAGCAGAAGCTTTAGAACACATCCGGAGAATGAAATTAAGAAGAAGAGGTAGAGAGCAACCTAGGCCAGATGCCGACGCAGACCAAGGATATCACATGGCTATGTGTGAAGTTTCACGTATCAGCTCTCATAGGATAATTGATCGACGTCCTTTTATAACCTTAGATATAGGACAAGGAAAAAGCGCAAGGACTGTAAGAGCCTTGATTGACTCAGGTGCAGCCACTAGTGCTGTTCAATTGTCTTACTGTCAAGAGTTGAAATTAACTGTCAATCCTATAGAAGCATATCTCATAGGATTGGGAGGTGTGGAAACCCCTTGCCTGGGCGAGGTGGATCTTCCCATCTCCATTCAAGACGAAGTGATGACAGTCAAAGTACTAGTGTGTCAAGATGAGGACCTCACTGAGCCTCTTGTCTTGGGTCAGGACTGGATCTATGATCATGCAGTCAACCTCAACCTAAGAAGTGGACTTCTTCAGGTATGGGTAGACCATAGCCGAATTACAGTTGAATTGGAAAAGGAGGCACTCAAGGAACTAGGTAAAGCACAAACTCCTGGTCCTTCCAGGGGTGCACCTGAAGTTGACAATGCTATTTTTGTCCAACACTGTATGATGCAGAAAGAGGCTTGTCTCAACAACGGAGCCAGGGAGAGGATGGAACTCCCTTCTTTTCCAAAGACCAGAAGGTTGCAACAACCAACGGCAGATCAAATACAGAAGAAGCAGAACACTACCGATACTGGATGCCAAAAAAAGGAGCAGAGCATATTGTTTCATCCATGGAAACAAGTATGGAGGCGAAAAGGAGAATTCCCTGTTCAGACCAGGCCAACCCCACGCCCAAAACCTCTTATTAGTAATCAACAACACGACACTAATAAGAAGTCCTTCATTAATTCTTCTGCAAAAGTGAAGTCTATTTGGGTACCCAAGAAGTCAATGAAGTCCAGCCCACAATCACGACAAATCTGGGTGCCTAAGGCTTGCTTGCGGGCTCAAATAGCTACACCACGGCCGCAACCGGTACAACATGTTTCACTCACTCGAACATCTGAGGCCCAGTCTTACACCTCACGCACGGACACATATTCTTCCATGAGCACTAGTAGAATCATTGGTAAATGGGTCCCTAAAAAGCCTCATCTTCAAGCAGATACCCCTATCAAACTCTTCAGAGTCTCCACAAAATCAAGATCAAAGCCCATCCACTGCCTTTGGCAACCTAAAACTTGTAATAAACCCCCGGACCCCAATTGTAAATCCATGCCCACCTACTAACTACGTCACTCTCACACTACATCATTCCACTTAGTTCTTAGGTCCAACCAATTCCTAACTACACACACAAGCACCGAGCACTTATTAACCTACTAATCTCTCCCGGACCTCATGATAATGTTGTAATGAGGAAAAAAACGGTTCTAACTTGTCCTTTACAATGTTAACACATGTTTCTATATTCTCGACAGAACCAGCTAGCAAGCAATAATGATGGCAGAAGCTGGAGGCACCAGTTCCTAGGCAGGGTCCAGCGCACAGATTGTGGACATTGAAACTATTCTTCTGGAACCGCCACTCACCGAAAGGCCTCAAGAACTTCAAGCGGTGCATGTCCTTCCTATCCAGGACCCTCCTCAAGGGCACACTTCTCAAGTGGGGAAACATGCTCATTGGTTCAGTGATGTAGCAGGGCCATTGGGTTACGGCACCTACTTCTGGGAAGCAGAAATTGAATTTAATGGCAAATGGGGACGCTACCACTTTTTTGCTCGGGAATTTGAGAACTATCAAAATGCAGAGGTAATGCGATCAGTTTGGACCAAGGCAGGCCTAGATAGATATTTCAGAGCACACTTGCCTAAACCTGATTTTCTACGCTGCTCCTATTTCATAAGTACCATAACTCCTAGCAGGGTCAAGGGAGGCGATAGTACTTTTGTACTACCATCATTGTTGCCAGGACACGAACTCAAGAGATTCAAACTAACCCTCAACCTGGTACGGGAGGCATTGAACATGCAAGGTATGCACATTCCCATCGAGAAAGAAACAATGGTTCCGGGTAGGATGAAGCATAAGGATCTCAATAAATTGAAGGACATGGTGGCAATGACGCCTACCATTGCTCTCCACTTACGAACTGTTATGCAACATTTTGCTTTTCCCGCACAAGAACGATTCACTATGCCCCCTAAGAAAATATGGTTCAGCTTATACTTGGCAGAAACAGAGAACCTCACCCTCAACATACTGCACTGGGTCATCGATCAGATACACCTAGCCCATCAGTGCTGGAATAAGAAGCAGAAAAATGTACTTCATGGCTGTTGTGCCCTAACAAGAATAATTTACAGGTGCCTAGCATATGACGTGCCCATTCAAAGAGCACTAGTGTGGTCCACGGCCCAAGAATTCCAAAGGCGACTATCAACAACGGGTCCTCCATCGAAGAAGATGAGAGGGGGCGTCCAATTACCATGTGCTCAACCAAGGGGAGCCACTACCACACCTGAGGTGACTCCTCCACAAACTAGGCGTGTTCGGCCATTCACCATTCGTCTTCCCAGACCAAGTACAGAAGGACCCAACTTGGTGTTTCCCCCCATTCCATCAGACTTGGAATTTCCACAGGGATTTACTCTCAATGACCTCACGGATGAAGAAGTTGCCAGACTGATCTACGAATCTAATCTTGAAACAGAAGCAGACCAGACCCAGGAACCACACCCCACCACAACAACACCAGCCCCGACACAACCAGTCGTCGTAGAAGTCGAAGGAGATGAACAAGAGGTAGGAGGAGAAGAAGAAGAAGCCGACGAAGAACAATATCAAGAATATGATGAACTCTCAGAGCTAGCAAGTGCCCCAGCATATTCGGCACAAATAAAAAGATTGTACCAAACCATGAAGCGAGTTCAGGAACAACACAAAATGTCACTTGAATCAGGCAAGGTGCTCATGAGCCAACTATTGGCTGAGGAAGGTGTGGACGATATGTTTATCGAATCCATGAACCTACACGCAGAGGCAGTCACCTTGGATGAGGCCATACATGAGGCCATGATATACATTAATCGATTTGAGAAACGTGTGCCTGCCCGCCCTAGGCGATCTGGAAAACAAATACACATCAATGTATCAGAACCGGAAGGCAACACGCAAACAGAAGAACATCAGGAGGAACCACTCTCCCCACCCACCTCACCTCTCGCTACACAACTCACCTCACCAACCGGCACGACCACGCCCTTTTCTACCACTACCACAGTTGTCATGGGAATTCCTCTCTCTCCCGGTATCCGATTTGGAGGAGTTTCCATGCCCACCTTCACGACACTCTTCACAAATATCACTTCCACCCCACCCACTGTCCCCATCTTTACAGTCACACACACATTTGACACAATGGAAACATCACCCGCCACAGTACCACCCCCACCCCCCACACAACCTCAATCTCCCATACCCCCTCCACCAACTTTACCACTTGATTCCACAGCATTCACAACTCCCTTCCCCATCCCCATCCCCCCTGCATCTTCATCTTTACCTGCATCCTTTAATGTAAATAGTATATTCCTATCATTACATCAGTGTGTATATCAACTTCAGCGTGAGTACAGGGATCTCGAAGGCCGCCATCAACAGTTGACAACGAATCATCAGAACCTACAAAGACGACTCACAACGCTAGAAGAAGAAAATGTGGAACTCAACCAGCGCTACACAACTCTCGAGCAAGCCCATCAAACACTCCTGGAGACACCCCAACCATCAGCAGAACCCGGTGTCAAACAACTTGAAGCCTTGCTGGAGGTGTACCAAACAGATAACCTGAGAGTCCGGCGTAATTTAACTCTACTTCGCAAGCATATGGCTACAACACTTGAAGAAAATAAACGGTTGCAGAAACAAAATGAAGAAGACCTGGAAGCAGCCATGGAAGGGTCCCCCCATGAGATCGATCCAGAACAGTTCAAAGCGGTTCCCACAGAAACAATGAAAACCATCTTGGAAAGTTATGCGGATTTATTAGACGCACATGATGATTTGGAAAGGGAACGAGATGAGCTACATAGCCAGCTCAGGGAAAAGGAGGCTCCAACCAAGGTAATAGAAACGGCCTCGACTTTAGAGGAAGTAAAGGCATTGACAGAGCAGGTGGCTGAACTCCAGAAAAAGTTACTAGAATATGATAGGCAGCCCTCCCCAGTTGTAGAACCCGAACCGGAGGATTTAGTACCCATTGAGGTGGATGAAACATATGAGGAACCATACATTCCTATGCCAATGCCAGGTGGTGCACATACCTCAGAAGGACTGGACACATTAGAAGTTGAAGTACCTGAATGGCTCCAAACACTCGAGAAGACAGCAACAACCCATGAAGATAGAGTGGCCATTCAAATCCAATCTATGGCAAAGTTAGAAGACACCATCATTAAGTCTGAATACTTTCGAAGCATGTCTCATCATAGATGGATCGGCACCAACGATGATCAATATGTGCCATATTGTGTGCTCCTTGCGGATTACAATGTAGAGATTCAACGCAGTTGTGGCAAACCTCCAACTTTTGCCACACAATTTGGGCCAGAGGATATCCTAGAAAGTGCAAAGAAAGGCTCCATTTATCAACCAACCTGGAGAATCCGTCTTCTTGAAACCTACCCGAAAATGGTTCGTACCTGGACTAACATGCCCCTTTTTATTAAATACAATCCTTGTTATGTTCCAGTATTCCGCCGGCGCACTTGGCCAGAGTTTACCATTGCTGTCAAGAACGTCAAGTGTTGCGCGAAGTGGTTAAATTATGTTTATCTAGCACCGCCACAAGGCCCTCCTGCTATAAATTACATGATTTCTACCATCAGACACTGGAGCACTCAACTACGGAATACCCCCGATGTGATGGCACAAATGTGTATGAAAATCTTTGAACTAATGCTAATCACCTTCAGGACGTTCAAGAATATTAAAGACCCCCACTTCTCAGGTGTCGGATTTCTTACAGGAAATCAAGATCTGGTATACGACATGAGCACAACCCCATCCATAGAGGTAATATATGCTTGGCACGCCAGAATAAAGTACCTCCCAGCTTGTTTTAAACAGACATTCGAGGAGATGTTCATAACGGGATTTTGGGAATATCACTCAGAAATATTTGTACCCAGGCCCTCACATCTCCTCCACTTATTCGTTGTGGAGAGAACCATCCATTCAGAACAACTGCGGGTGCCACATCCGGACGTACCAGGACCAGTGAAGTGGGATGCATTATTAACAGATCTAGCACGGGGGCTCAGATTAGAAGAACATCACCTCGCCTCCGACGTTGTCCAATATTACGTTCAACGAGCATCGAGACAAGGGTCTGTCAGGGGCGACAGACGCGAGAGTGGGGGGGGGTGTTGGCAACAGTCAGGGAACCGAAGGAGCCACAAGATAAAGAGGGTCGGAACGAAGAGATAGCACAAGCAGACACAGTAGCCAAAGAAGATCTGGCAAGTAGGCCATCTAAATTTTTCAGACATCAAGGAGTGGAGCACACAAGAAGAAAGAGCAAGTAGGGAGCTCAAAGATGTGTACGACAAACCAACAGAGAAAATCCCTACACAAATAGTGATTTTAATAACTAAAAACCATTGTAAATACCATTTCGTATTTTTGTAGCTCCATTTTGTGCAAGCCAAGGAGTCCTTGAGCTTGAGGAGCCTTAGAAGTGCCTACATATCAATTTTCGTATTTTTTAGACTCCGTTCAAGCCCTCAAATGGGCCCTGGAACCTAATTTTTAACTAGGCCGGACACTAGGTCTAGACAGGGCCAAAACCTAGTCAAAAACTATAAATAGAGCTAGAGAGCTCATTTTTGAGGGTAGATTGTAATTGAAATGAACTTGTAAGAGCTTCTTGAAAGTGATCTAAGAACTCCATTGCTTCTCACTCTTTGTTTTGCCGTGTGTGCGTGTGTGTGTGTATGTGTGTGCATGTTTGTGTGCTTCTCACCCACGCACTTGTGCCTCCACTTGCTCGAGGTCTTCATACCATCCTCACGTCTTCCCGGATTGACATTAAAGGAGGTGCTACTCATCACTGAGCTACACCAGGTTTAGGTAGGGTTTAGACATGCTAAGGTTCTGCCCATTGGAATGATGAACTTGGTAGTTGGCCATGGGAATAGGCTCTTCACCTAGTAGGTACCGTTCGTCTCTTTGCCTAATCCACTCTTTCCGTTTCTTAATACGTTCCAAGGCTTCTTCCCATGCCTCTTCTCTAATCTGTTCTTCCTCTTTCTTCCTATTTTGCGCACCTACGAGACGTGTGTAGCTCAGTGATGAGTAGCACCTCCTTTAATGTCAATCAAGGAAGACGTGAGGATGGTATGATGACCTCGAGCAAGTGAAGGCACAAGTGCATGAGTGAGAAGCACACCAACATGCACACACATACACACACACGCACACACACGGCAAGACAAAGAGAAAGACAATGGAGTTCTTTTAGATTACTTCCAAAATGCTCATACAAGCTCAAATCTATTACAAGCTAACCTCAAAAATGAGCTCTCTAGCTCTATTCATAGTTATTGACTAGCTTTTGGCCCTGTCCAGACCTAGTGTCCGGCCTAGTTAAAAATTAGGTTCTAGGGCCTATTTGGAGGCTCAAACGGAGTATAAAAATCATGAAAATTGGTACGATGATACTTCTAATACTCCTCAAGCTCGAGGACTCCTTGACTTGCACAAAATGGAGTTACAAAAGGGTGAAATGGTATTTACAATGATTTGTAGTGATGAGAATCACTGTTATGAAGATGTTGTTTTGGAAAAATTTGAATGGCCTACTTGCTAGATCTTCGTTGACTACTTAGTCTGCTTGTGCCTTCTCTCCGCTTTGGCTCCCTTCTTTGGCTTCCTTGTCTTGTGAGTCCTTCAGTGCCTTGACTGCTGCCAACACCCCCCCCCTCTCTCGCGTCTGTCGTCTCTGACAGACCCTTGTCTAGCTAAGCATTGGACATAGTATTGAACCACATCTGAAGCAAGGTGGTGTTCTTCTAGTCGCAGCCCCCGTGCTAGGTCTGTTAAGAATGCATCCGAATCCACTGGACTTGGGATGTCTGGATGTGGCACCCGCATTTGATCTGAGTGGATGGTCCTCTCCACAACGAATAGTTGGAGGAGATGTGAGGGCTTGGGTACGAATATTTCTCAGTGATATTCGCAGAACCCTGTGACGAACATCTCCTCGAAGGTTTGCTTGAAGCAAGCTAGGAGGTATTTTATTCTTGCGTGCCAGGCATATATTACTTTTATTGAGGGGGTGGTGCTCATGTTATATACCAGATCTAGGTTGCCGGTAGTGAAGCCAACTCCTGAGAAGTGGGGGTCTTTGATGTTCTTGAATGTTCTAAATGTGATCAACATTAATTCAAAGATCTTCATGCACATCTATGCCATCACATCAAGGGTGTTCCGTAGTCAAATGCTCTAGTGACGGATTGTAGAAATCATGTAAGCCACGGTGGGAGGTCCTTGAGGAGGTGCTAGATAGACATAATTTAACCACTTTGCACAGCCTTTGACGTTCTTTACAGCAATGGTAAACTCAGGCCACGTGCGTCTTTGGAGGACTGGAACATAACAAGGGTTGTATTTGATAAATAGCGACATGTTGTTCCAGGTACGAACCATTTCAGGGTAAGTTTCTAAGAGTCGTATCCGCCAGGTGGGTTGATGAATGCATCCTTTTCTAGCACTCTCCGGGATATCATCAGGGCCGAATTATGTGGCAAAGGTTGGAGCCTTGCCACATCGTTGTTTAATCTCTGCGTTGTAATCTCCCAAGAGTACACAATATGGCACATATTGATCATCGTTGGTGCCTATCCATCTATGATGAGACATACTTCGGAAATATTCTGACTTTATGATAGTGTCTTCCAATTTAGCCATTGATTGGATTTGGACTGCCACTCGATCTTCATGGGTTTTAGCTGTCTTTTCGAGTGTCTGCAGCCATTCTGGTGCTTCGACTTCCAGGGTGTCTATTCCTTCTGAGGTTTGTTGACCTCCTGGCATCGGCATAGGAACATATGGTTCCTCATACGACTCATCCACCTCAATGGGTACCAATTCATCTGGCTCTGGTTCTATAACTAGAGAGGGTTGTCTTTCATATTCCAGTAACTTCTTCTGCAACTCTGCCACCTGCTCCATTAATGCCTTTACCTCTTCTGAAGTTGAGGTTGACTGTATGACCTTCGGTTGTTCTTCTTGTTCCCTGATCTGGCGGCGCAGTGCGTCTCGTTCCTTTTCTATATCATCATGGGCTTCTAGTAGATTATCATAGCTTTCTAGGATTGTCTTCATTGTATCAGGGGGGACTACTTTAAACTATTCTGGGTCGATCTCGTGGGGGGAGCCTTCCATTGCAGCTTCTAGGTTTTCTTCGTTTTGCTTCTGTAGACATTTGTTCTCTTCAAGGGCGGTAGCCATGTGTTTTCTGAGTAGGGTCAAATTACGTCGGACTCTTAGATTATCTGCTTGGTAAACTTCAAGTAAAGCTTCGAGTTGTTTGACGCTTGGCAATTGTGATGGTTGGGGTGTCTCCAAGAGGGTTTGATGTGCCTGCTCGAGAGTGGTATAGCATTGATTGAGGTCCGCGTTTTCGTCTTCTATAGTTGTAAGCTGCCTCTGTAGTTGTTGGTGATTCGTAGTTAGTTGATGATGACGGTCTTCGAGGGCCTGATACTCACTCTGTAGTTGGTACACACATTGATGTAACGTAGAAAACACATTGTTTACATTAAAGAATGCAGGGAAGGGAGAGGATGCAGGGGGAATGGGGAAGGGAAAGGGAGTCGTGAATGATGTGGAGTCAAGTAGTGAGGTGGGAGGAGGGGGTATGGGAGATTGAGGCTGCGTGTGGGGAGGGAGTGGTGCTGTGGCTGGTGATGTTTCCATGGTGTCAAACGTGTGTGTGACTGTGTAGATGGGGACAGTGGGTGAGGTGGATGTGATGTTCATGAATAGTGTTGTGAAACTGGGCATGGTAACTCCTCCGAATTGGATGCCGGGAGAGAGAGGAATTCCCATGACATATGTGGTAATGGTGGAAGTGGGGGTGGTAGTTCCATGTGGTGAGGTGAGTTGTGTAGTGAGAGGTGAGATGTGTGGTGAGAGTGGTTCCACCTGATGTTCTTTTGTTTGTGTGTTATCTCCCGGTTCTGATACATTGATGTGAATTTGCTTGCCGGATCGCATGGGACGGGTAGGCACTCGTTTCTCGAAGCGATGAATATAAGCCATAGCTGCATGAATGGCTTCATCTAAGCCTACCGCGTCTGCGTGCAGGTTTATTGATTCAATAAACATGTCATCCACGCCTTCCTTGGCTAACATTTGGCTCATGAGCACCTTTCCTGTCTCGAGCGATAGTTTGTGTTGTTCTTGGACTCGCTTCATGGTTTCATACAATCTTTTTATTTGGGCCGAGTAGGCTGGGGTACTTGCTAGTTCTGAAAGTTCGTCATATTCTTGATCATGTTCCTCGTTTGCTTCTTCTTCTTCTGTCTCTTCTTCATCCTCTTCTACTTCTACTACTTCCGGTTGGGTCGGGGCTGAAGTTGTAGTAGTAGGTTGTGGTCCTTGGGTCTGCTCTGCTTCTGTCTCCAGGTTAGACTCATTAATCATGCGGGCGATTTCTTCATCTGTCAAATTGGCTAGGGTGTAGCCTTGTGGGAACTCCAAGTCCGATGGAATCGGAGGGAATACCAGATTGGGTCCTTCTGCACTTGGTGGGTAGGCGAATAGTAAATGGTCGGACACGTCGCATTTGTGGAGGGGTCATCTCTGGTGTGGTGGTGGATCCCCTCGCTTGGGCACATGGCAATTGCACTCCCCCTCTCATTTTCTTCGATGGAGGACCCGCCGTTGATAGCCGTCTTTGGAATTCTTGGGCCCTAGACCATACTAGTGCTCTTTAAATGGGCACGTTGCAAGCTAAGCACCTATAAATTATTTTTGTCAGAGCACAACATCCATGAAGCACATTCTTCTGTTTCTTATTCCATCCTTGATGGGCTAGGTGGATTTGATCGATGATCCAGTGTGGCAGATTGATGGTGAGATTATCTATCTCTACCAAGTACAAGCTACACCAGATCTTTTTTGGTGGCATTGTGAAGCGTTCTTGGGCGGGGAAAGCGAAGTGCCGCATGATCGTTCGTAGGTGGAGAGTGATGGTTGGTGTCATTGCTACCATGTCCTTCAATTTGTTGAGATTCTTGTGCTTCATCCTGCCTGGAATCATTGTTTCTTTCTCAGTGGGAATATGCATACCTTGCATGTTCAATGCTTCTCGTACTAGGTTGAGGGTCAGTTTGAATCTTTTGAGTTCGTGGCTTGGTGTCAATGAGGGTAGCACGAAGGTACTATCGCCTCCTTTAGCCCTGCTAGGAGTGATGGTACTGATAAGGTAGGAGCAGCACAAGAAATCTGGCTTAGGTAAATGTGCCCGAAAATAGCCATCCAAGCCCGCTTTGGTCCATACCGACCGCATTACTTCTACATTCTGATACTGCTCAAATTCGCGGGTAAAGAAATGATATCGTCCCCATTTGCCATTAAACTCAAGTTCTGCCTCCCAAAAGTAGGTGCCATCCCCCAATGGCCCTGCGATGTCACTGAACCAATGTGCGTGTTTGCCCACTTGAGAAGTGTGCCCCTGAGGCGGGTCCTGAATAGGAAGTACATGCACAGCTCTAAGTTCTTGAGGTCTCTCAGTGAGTTGTGGTTCCAGAAGGAGGGTTTCAATGTCCACTATCTGGGCGCTAGACCCTGCCTGGGAACTGGTGCCTCCCGTTTCTGCCATGTTACAGCTTGCTTGCTAGTTCTGTGAGAATATAGAAGCATGCATTAACATTGTAAAGGACAAGGTAGAACAATTTTTGTCCCCGTTACAACATTAACATGAGGTGAATGATGAGTTAGTCGATCGATGAGTGCTCGATGATTGTGTGTGTTGTTCGTCCTATGAGCTAAGTGAAAATATGCAGTGTGAGAATGATGCAGTTAATAGGTGGGGATGAATGTACAAATGGGATCGGGGGGTTTATTACAAGCTTTGGGTTGCCAAACGCAGTGGATGGGTTTTGGTTTTGATTTTGTGGAAACTTTGGAGGGCTGTATAAGAGTGTCCACTTGGAAATGAGGCTTTTTAGGAACCCATTTACAAGTGATTTTGCTCGTGTTCATGGGCAAATATGTATTTGTGTGTATCAAATAAAAGGGGGCTTCGGCGGTTCGAGTGAGTGACCCATGTCGTGCATGGTGTGATCTGTGTGTAGCTACTTGAGCCCGCAAGCAAGCCTTAGGCACCCAAATTTGTCTGGATTGTGGGTCAACCTTCATCGACTTCTTGGGTACCCAGATAGATTTTACTTTTACTGAAGAATTCTTGGAGGACTTCTTATTAGTGTCTGGTCGTTGATCACTAATAGGAAGTTGAGCTAGTTGTTGTGGCTTGACCATAATAGAATGCTTGCCTCTCCGCACCCACACTTGTTTCGATGCCTGAGACACCTTGCTTCGCAAGTTCTTTTGGCTTCCATTATAGGTCATCTACTTCTTATGTTTTTGATCCACCTTTGGTTGCCGCCTCCCGATGGCCTTTGGAGAAGAAGGGAGTTCCGTCGTATCCTTGCCGTCTTTGTTGAGATAATCATCCCTCTGCATCACATAGTTTTGGACAAGAAATAGCATGGTCATCTTCATGTGTACTCCTGGAAGGACCAGGAGCTTGTGCCTTTCCTAGTTCCTTGAGTGCTCCATTGTCTAATTCAAGTGTAATTCGACTGTGATTTACCCATACCTGAAGAAGTCCACTTCTTAGGTTTAGGTTGACTGCATGATCATAGATCCAGTCTTGACCCAAGACAAGAGGTTCAATGAGATCCTCATCTTGACACACTAGTACTTTAATTGTCATTAGAACATCTTGAATGTAGAGGGGAAGTTCCACCTCGCCTATGCAAGGGGTTTCCATGCCTCCCAATCCTATGAGATATGCTTCTATAGGATTGACATTTAATTTCAACTCTCGACAGTAAGAAAGTTTAACGACAGTAGTGGCTGCACCTGAGACAATCAAGGCCCGTACAGTCCTTGCACTCTTTCCTTGTCCTATCTCCAAGGTTACAAAAGGACGTCGATCAACTATTCTATGGGGGCTTACACTTGAGACTTCACACATAGCCATATGATATCCTGGGTCTGCATAGTCATCTGTCCTAGGCTGATCTCGTCCTTGTCTTCTCATCTTCATTTTTCAGATGCGTTCCAAGGCTTCTGCCTCTACTTCTTGTCGAACTCGTTTTTCCTCTTCTTTACGTTTCTTGGCAATGTTGAGTCGATTTAGCATCTCCTCAGTCAGGGATTCTTGATATAACTTGACTCTGCATCCACTGATGTAACTCGGGAGGATGTCACCTTCTAGAGTGGCTAATTGAACTGCTCCACTTGTGGAGATCCTATTGATAATCATGGGTCCATAGCCTCTCTTCTCTAATTTCCTTGCATGTTACTTCAATGTGTAGACTAGAACTAAATCTCCTGCCTTCAATCCTTTATCCTTAACGTGGGCATCAAAGTATGCCTTCTGTCTTTTCTTAGTTGCATATATTCCCGCTGCCGCTCTCAGTCTGGTTTCTCCTAATCGCTCAAGATCAAAGATTCTTGAAGAGAGCTCATGGCCTGTCCAATCATGCTCTTGTGCTACTTTCAATGTAGGTATCAAGAAGTCCAATGGTAGCACTGCATTTTGGCCAAATACCATCTAAAAGGGTGTGGCTTGGAGTACCGTTTTATAGGCAACTTTGTATGCCCAAACAGCATGGTGTAGCTGTTTGTCCCAATCAGAGCGTTTATTATTCACTAATTTGGTAAGCACATTGCATAGAATCTTGTTTATGCTTCCGGCTTGCCCATTAGCTTGTGGGTGATAGGGAGCAGACTTCTTGTGTACTACCAAAAATTCTTGGAGAAGATTTTCAATAACTTCATTCAAGAAGTGGGTGCCTCTATCACTTACTAGCTCTATGGGTAGCCCGTATCTAGTGAACACATTCTCAAATAAGAACTTAGCGGTTGTCTGAGCATCATTCTTTGTCTTAGCTTTTACCTCTACCCACTTGGTTAGATAGTCTGTAGCCACAATGATATATTCAGCATGTGAACCCTTATCTGGGGGATTAATCGGACGAACAAAGTCTATTCCCCACTTAGAGAATGCACGTCCACCATCATAGGTTTCAGAGGCATCTCATCTTTGCGTATAGGATACTGAGTTTGCTGACAAACATCACACCTCTTCACATAGGTATGTGCATCCATGTGAAGCGTGGGCCACCAAAGACCTGCAAACAGTATAGCCTTGATCACCCGATCTGGTCCGAAATGTCCTCCTGCTACACCCTGGTGAGCAGTTTCCAAGATCTTTAAATATTCACTCTCATGGACACAGAGTCTGAGATAACCATCTTTACCACACTTGTATAGATTATCACCAATGAGTGAGTAATCTAGGGCTTCTTGTTCTAGACTTCTTTGTCTGGTCAATGTCATATCTTGTGGGAATGTTTTCGTCCTCAGGAAGGCTATTAGTGGTTCACTCCAATCTGGCACTATGGACACTTGATAAAGAGTGGCATGCTCCACGTGTGGTTTAGTGCAACAGATTGGACATTCTTTACACATCTTATGTACATCAGCTTCCATAGTAGGCCAATGCACTTCGAATCTCCTTAGTGTCTGTAAAGTTCTTTGCCTCGAATGGTGTTGCTCTAATGCACCTACATGTGCTGATTGCAACCATTTTGCGTACTCGTCATCTTCCACGCAACAAGCCAATATCCCTTGATCTGTCTGTTTGTACATGCTTCCTGCCATGATATGGTACTTCTGGGATTCTACTACCTCCGTATCTTGAGTGTTGATGACTGGGTGGTTAGGCACGTATGTCAATACTGGAACTAATGGCTTAGCCCACTGAGGTACAACTTCCAAATTGAACAAGTAAGCATCAGGAAGGTCATCTGATACTCCTTGTGGTGCTTCTCCAGATGTGAGCCTAGAGAGATGGTCTGCTCTCAAGTGAGTCTTCCCTTTCCTCACCACAACTTCAAAGTCGTAGTATTCCATTAGTAAGAGAAACCATCTTACTAATCTACCTGTATTGCATGGCTTGTTTACCAAGTACAACAGTGCTTGATGATTAGTAAAAAATTTAAACTTATTTGCAAGCAAATAGTGTCTAAACTTTTTAACTGCATATACCATGCCTAATCCTTCTCGTTCAGTGGTGGTATAATTTTGTTCAGCTGCATTCAATTGTCTACTAGCATAGGCAATTGGAAGATCCATATTACCTTCGTCTGTAGGTTGTGTGAGTACACATCCAATAGCATAATTGGATGCATCCACGTGAACATGAAATGGCTTATTCCAATCTGGTGTGGTCAAGATTGGTGCTCAACATAATCGCCATTTTAGCTCATTGAAGGAATTCTCACATTCATTAGTCCACTCAAAGTTAGTCAAAAGTCCATACAGAGGCTTTGCTATGATGGCATACATGTGTATAAACCGTCGGTAATAACCACAATGCCCCATGAAAGCTTGTACTTCCTTGACATTCTTTGGCCTAGGTAGCTCTGCAATAGCTCTAACTTTTTCCTCGTCTGTAGATATGCCATTCTTTGACACTATGTGTCCTAGAATCTTGCCTTGCCTGACCATGAAAACACACTTTTCTGGGTTCAAGCAGACTTGATATTCTCTACATTTGTCAAAGATTTGCCTGCGTTCAGGTATATGTGTCTGTCTAATGTTGGAATGAGCATAGAGATCATCAACATAGACCTCTAAATTCTTCCTCATGAATTCCTTAAATACATGGCACATCAGTCTCTGAAAGGTAGCAGGAGCATTGGTAAGCCCAAATGACATTACTCGAAAAGCAAATATACCCCACTCTGTGGTAAAAGCCGTCTTATGCTGGTCTTCTGGAGCAATGGCTACCTAATTGTAGCCAGAAAATCCGTCAAGGAAACTGTATACTTCCTTGCCTGCTACTCTTTCTAAGAGATGTTCCATGATAGGAAGTGGATAGTTATCTCGAATAGTGGCTGCATTAACCTTCTTCAAGTTAATGCACACACGTAGCTTTCCATTCTTCTTGGGCACCACTACAATGGGGGATACCCACTCAGTGTGCTCAATTTCATAGATGATTCCAGCTTCTACCATGTTGGAAGAAGCATTTTTGGAACCTTTTTTGAAGGAAAAATATTGTAAAATGATAAAAATTTGTAGAAATATTTATGCAAATGTTGTAAAAATAAGGAAGAGTCTTCCTTATGTAGGATAGAATCTTATGTATTTTTTATAGAATTTTTGGAAACTCTTAGATAGCATATTTTTAGAATAATAGAGGAAAGGACCAAAATTCAAGTGTGAAAGAGGACACTTGAAAATGTATAAAAGTCAATTTTCTCTATTTTGGAGAGGTTGGTTAATCATTTGTACATGCTATCAATAGAGAAGAGAGAGTTTCTGCTGAAATCGTGTTTTCTCTTGTTGTGTGTTTCCTTTGATGTGAAATCTTGTTTCTTGCTTAATCATGGAGATTTGTGAGTTTCATTTGTGAAATACTGAGTAAGATGTATGAGGAGAGATGATTACTGATGTATTGAGTGAAGGAGGATTGAAGAATGTGGCAGAAATGTGAAAATCGTCTGTTGGTACAGAATTGCGATTGTCTCGTCTCTGTGATACAGGTGATATTTTCCAATTCTGATTTCATATTTGTATTCTGATGAGAAAATAACATGAATTAGACACAAAGATCATAGAAAATGATGAAGATTTGCTCTAGATAAGGTAAACCCTAGATATTTCCTCTTCATTTTCATTTTCTCAGAATCCCAGCCATCCATCTCTTATTTCTATGAATCTATCATCTAGAAGGGGCTGTGGTCTTATGGATATTCCCAGGATTGACAAAATAAAGATGATTTGTTGATTCTTTTGTACTTCATGATTGGAGAGGACAACTCCAAAGTCAATAACAAACATTTTTTGGCGCCGTTGCCGGGGATCATTCCAAAAACTTCATTGAAGTTGGACCTTTGCTGGATCTTCTGTTGATGATGGTAACCAACACAAGAAAAAGGTAAAACTCATCAATCAAGGAATGTTCACATGAATAGGTAGATGTCATTGTTTGTCTTTGGGAAAAAAGAAAGCAATTGATATCTTGTAGAATTGGAAGTGCTGAAATCTTTGTAAATTGATAGTTGCTCATCATATTGTTGAAGTAAAAGTGCAGGTGTATGGAAGACTTGAGCCAAGAAAGCTGAAGATGAGGTAACTTGAGTCTATTTTTGCATTTCTAGATTTCTTTTTGCCCAAGTACTAGGCACCATGGGAGATCTTGGGAAGATAACATGGTGATACTAAGGAAAGGACAGTTAAAGTAGCTAGAGGTAAGCATAAAGGATTCAGTTGTTGACCAAATCTAAGCATCAATCTTGAGTGGTTCTGCATTTTGAAAAGAAAGATGTGATTGAGTTTATCTTTGCAAAAATTGTTTGCCTTCCATAACACATTTTCATTTGAGAAATTTTCTTTTGCACTTTAGTGATAGCTAAAGACTTAGAAACTCATAACCAATCAAGAAACATGGGGTCAGTGGATTACCAAAACCAGAAACCCTAAGTAAAGTGTTCTCCTTTATTTTTAGGGCAAAAATACCAAACAAATTCATAAAATTCCTCAAAAATAATCAAACAAATTTCTTTTCTTGTTAGGAAGTTGAAGTGAAGTGTTGTGGATAAGGGTGATAGTGAAAAAGAGGAAAAGAAAACAAAAAATAGTCAAAAAACCAGAAAATTAGAAAACACGATTCTCTGCACAGAATCGCGATTTTTTGAAAAAAATGTTGATTCTGGGGCAACATTTCAAGTGGTTGTTGAATTGAAGTTGTTAAAGGGTATTGAAGGGAATTAAGAAGAAGAGACTACTCCAATGGGCATATAATCAAAAGTATGCAAAAAACACGATTCTCTACACAAAATCGCGATTTTCTATAAAGGAAAAATTTTTGGAAATTTTTTGCATATTTGGGTACTTGGAGACAAGAAAGTGTAGGGGAGATCATTAAGATTGAGTGAGTGAAATTAAATAAGTAAAAGAGGGGGAAAAATTGGAAATCACACAAAATCGCGATTTTCTGGACACTATAAAAACCTGAAATTCTAAGAAAAATTCATTTGAGTGAGAGTGAGTGAGAGAGAGAGAGAACAAAATCGCGACTTCCAGCAATCAGTGGACTTTTGAGAATTTCTCTACCAAGCAAGCAAGGTAAAACTTTATCATTAATTTGGAATACATATTTTTGAATTAAGTGATCACATAGCACCTAGAAATGAGAAAATAAATAAAAATCACGGAATCGCGATTTTCTGTTTTTTGAGTTTTTTCTAGGAAAACCTTAAAATTGCATGTAAATGTTTCATTGCATGTCAAAATTTCAATAAGGCGATTCTAGTAGAGAAAAAAATTTTGAAAAATCAAAACTTGTAAAAATCAAAAAAAAAAAAAAAACACTCAGAATCGCGATTCTGTAAATAACACACAAAATCGCGATTTTGAACGATTAAGAGACAACATCGCGATTCCCAGAACGCGATTTTCTTAAAGAAAATCGTGTTTTTACAATCTGTGAGCAATCACGATTGTCTGGGGATCAAAATCGTGAAAAATCACGACTTTCACTGAAAATCGTGAAAAAACACGATTTTCACACAAAGTCGTAAAAAAACACGACTTTCACTGAAAATCGTGGAAAAAACACGATTCTCACACAGAATCGTGAAAAAACACGATTCTCACACAGAATCGTGAAAAAACACGATTCTCACACAGAATCGTGAAAAAACACGATTTTCACACAAAGTCGTAAAAAAACACGACTTTCACCGAAAATCGTGGAAAAAACACGATTCTCACACAGAATCGTGAAAAAACACGATTCTCACACAGAATCGTGAAAAAACACGATTTTCACACAAAGTCGTGAAAAAACACGACTTTCACTGAAAATCGTGAAAAAACACGATTTTCATACAAAGTCGTGAAAAAACACGACTTTCACTGAAAATCGTGAAAAAACACGATTTTCACACAAAATCGTGAAAAAACACGACTTTCATTGAAAATCGTGAAAAAACACGATTTTCACACAAAGTCGTGAAAAAACACGACTTTCACACAGAATCGTGAAAAAACACGATTCTCACACAGAATCATGAAAAAACACAATTTTCACACAAAGTCGTGAAAAAACACGACTTTCACACAACATCGTGGAAAAACACGATTTTAATTAGAAAATCGTGAAAAATACAAAAATAATCAAAAAATCGTGAAAAAACACAATATTCACAGAAAATCGTGAAAAAACACAATCTTCACAGAAAATCGTGAAAAAACACAATCTTCACAGAAAATCGTGAAAAACACAAAAATAGTCAGAAAATCGTGAAAAATACAAAAATAGTCAGAAAAAAAAAGTGAAAATTAATACTTTAGACAGAAAATCGTGGAAAAACACGATTTTAATCAGAAAATCGTGAAAAACACAAAAATAGTCAGAAAATCGTGAAAAATACAAAAATAATCAGAAAAATTGTGAAAAAAGTAATACCTTAATTAAGAAACTGTGACAAACACTCTGTTGAGTTTGAGATTGAGAAAATCAATTGAATGATACTTAGATCTGGAAACAAACTTTCTAAACAAGATCTAACAAGAAAGGAGACAGAAACAGTAAAAGGCAAAGGGCAAGAAAGAAGTTTAGGGCAAGAAAACAACATGGAAAACATAAATGAAACAAATGAACCTCTGGAAACTGGGGATTTTAGAAATATCCTCAAGTATATGTATACAAATAGGTTTGGAACCTATGTATATCAGGATGGAATGCATAAATTTCTCATTAGATTGAGGAATTTAGAAGTTCCCCTGAATATAACTCCTGTAGCTCAATTTAAAGATGGGAGATATGAAGATAGGCAAGGATGTGTGTACATATTCTCTCAAGACCCAGAAAATTCAAATGATCTAGGGCAATGTACTGACAAAGGACCTTGGGAACATAACATGGAGCAAACAAATTTACCTAGGCCAAATGAAAACTATACTGGTAATGAACAACAACATGGGAGGAGGACACAGATTTCCCCTAATCCCTTTGACAAGGAACTAGAAGGATATAATGATTTCCCACTCAGAAGAAGATTCCATTGGCAGCCTCAGGGTAGAATGCTTAGACCATATCAAGTTGCCAAATGTATGAAGAACCAATATGAGGGTTATTCAGATCCTCATGCTCATGCTGCAGAATTTAGGCAATTGATTAGAGCTGAAGAAGTAGAAGATTACAAAGTACAATTTGAGGCATTTGGTTTAACCCTAACAGGACCAGCCTTATCTTGGTTCATTCCTTTGAGAAAGGAAATGTACCAGGATATTGAATCTTTCTTAGAAGCCTTCATTGGGGAATTCTCTAAGACCGGGATAAAACATAGTACAGCCACATTGATACATAGTTTCAAACAACAAAAGGATGAAAATGTTAGAGAAGCAGCCAGAAGATTTAAACAATACATTGATAGATGCCCAAGAGAGGAAGTACCTTCCATGGCAAAACAAGTGTCCTTATTCATTGAGGGTTTGAGAAGTGCCCAACTAAGAACCCTAGTGTATTATAGAAGATGTTCTGATTTAGCAGCCTGTGTAAAGGAAGCAATAGATTTGGAGGACAACAGAGGTCAAGATCTGTTAGCATTTGATCAACCTAGATCATATGAAGACAAAATTCCTCCAGCAGAAGAGTTGGCTCAGGCTATTGCTAAAGCCCTAGAGGTAAGCACTAAAACTAATCTGATAAACTCTAGGATAAACACAAATAAAAAATGTTACATTTGTGGAGAAAATCATCTGGCACAACAATGCCCATATCAGAAGCCACCACACTTACAAGATAGGAAGACACTTAAGTACTGTACATTAGAGAGAAAATGGACAAACCATACCAGGGAGGAATGCTTCTATAACAAACAACCCATTAAGGAAAGAGATTACATGGCTCAAAGAGAATCAGGCTATACTGAACAACCAAGACCGGTGCTTGGACAACAACCTCCTATACCAACTAATGTGGTACCAATCAAGTATACACCAATAGAGGAGGGGAATTCAAGACTAAGATCACCATATAAGGAAGAATATCAATGGAGTGAGGGATACCAAGAAGATTGGGGAGAATATGAAATAAGAGAACCTGAGTTAAAAGCACTAGACTTGGGAAATGGGAAAATTGAAATGGACACAGCAACATTCATGTATATTACCAACAATTACATGTCCAACCAAAAACCTCAATTCAAAGGGGGACCAAAGATAACTTGTTATAGGTGTGGGGGAGAGCATTTCATTAGAGATTGTCCGCAACCTCCTACATTGAGAATAGAGGGAACCTACTGTAAGGATTGTGGCAGAGAACATTTGATAAAAGATTGCCCAAAGAATCCCCAAAAACAACAGAACACACCTAATAACATACCCTTAAAAACAGTTAACATTATGGAGCAGGAAGAATTGAGTGAAAATGACCAAGTAGAAATGAATATGATAACAAGGGCACAAGCCAAACAATAAGGAACAATTAAGGAACAAAATGAAAGTTCAGCCTCAAAGGTGAAGAGAAATAGGCAAAAAGGGAAATGGGAAAAGAAGAAAAGGATGGGCAAAAATTTAGAAGAAGACAATCAGGATCAGTCAAAAAGTACTTCTCCTAAGAAGACATCAAATCAGTCGGAAATAGGAAGTTCTCAGAGTCTAGACACCCTAATCAAAGCATATAAGGGTAGGATTCAAGAAGGACCAAGTCCTACAGATCATGCAGTGGCCTATCCCATACCAGAGTTAGAGCATGAAAGGATGCAAAAATGCAAACAAATCATTCAGGAAGTACATCTCAGAATGGGGGAAGGAAGTAGCTCGCAGAGAACATTTGAACAACTTGAGAAAACAAAAACAAGGGAAAATGCTGACACAAAAGAAAAGACACAAATAACATTCCAGATGATTATAGATGAACAATGTAGTATTACATTTCACACAACATGGGAAGAACTGTTGAAACAAAATCCTCACTTACAAAACAAACTGAATAAAGGGGAAACAATACCTGAAAACATTCATTCACCATTACAAGAATTAGAGGAATTATGGTACATTCCTATTGATAAAATAGGAGGGTATTGTGAAGGGGAAGAAGGAAATTCAACCCTAAAGATACAATATGGAAAAAACTTTGCTAAAGCCATTTTGGATAGTGGATCAAGAGTGGCCATAATGACTAAACAAACTTGGGAGAAATGGGGAAGCAATGAATTACTACCCACTAAGATGAGATTGCAACTTGCAGATGGGCATATAGAAAAACCCCTAGGTATTTGGGAGAAAGTAATTGTGGACATATGTGGAACAGAAATAGAACATACTTTTGCCATAGTAGAATTTCCACAATCCACTTCATATGAAATCATCCTAGGAAGGCCCTTCATGAGACAAATGCAAATTGTGCAGGATTGGGGTAATGATTGTTTATATCTCCAAAGTAAAGGAAGAATAACAAGAGTGAACTTAAGAAATGGGCACTATTGTGATATATCTCCACAGGAATGGTACAAAATACATCAAAATCAAGAGGAAAGTGATGAATCAGAGTTGGAGGATCAGGACGAGAGTGAATCAGCAATATGGAAGTGTAACATAATAAGAAACCTCACCAATAGAAAAAGGAGACTGAAAAGAGAAGATTGTGTGGAAAGAAGAAAAGTGCAAGATGAAAGCTATGTGCCACAACAATTTAAGGATGAAGAGTTTGAGCCCTACGGCTGGAACCAAATTTTGGCTACCATGGACATAGCCAGTGAGGAGTATGTAGGAGTGGAATTTCAAAATGAAGAAGGGTTTGATATTTTTCACATTAGTATAAACATGATAAGTATATCAAAAACAGAGGAAGATCAAGATTCAGAAATGGTATTAGAAAAAGGAAAAACAAAATATTTGGAGAGAGTAAAAGCTGAAGATGCAATCAAAGATAAAATCTCAGGCAAATACAAGGAGCATAAACACATAGAAATGGAAAAGGAACAAGAAATTGAGAAGAGAGAGAAGGGAACAAACAAGGATCAACACTTTGATGTACCAACAAATTTTAAAACCTATGAAGTAGAAGACAGATTACTTCTAAAAATGAAACCAAAGAGAGAAAAAAGGAAAGGAGAAGCTTATGATAATGAAGAACAAACTAAAAAGATCATGATTACTCAGGAAGAAGGAGAGGAAAGACATATTGTAATAGCTGATGATATGACCATAGAGGAAGAAGAAGCAATAAAGAACCTGGCAAAGAATTATAGGGATGTATTTGCTTACAGTTATAAAGATTTAAAAGGGATTGATCCAAGAATCTGTGAGCACAAAATTCCTATGACTCCAGATGCAAAACCTAGTAAACAGAGACATTATACATTCAATGATAAATACTCTGCCAAGATAAAGGAAGAAATTGACAAGCTGTTGGCTGCTAACTTCATTTATGAAATTGAGTATACTGAATGGATATCACCTATAGTTGTGGTACCAAAAAAGAATGGAAAACTTAGGGTATGCATTAACTTGAAAAAAGTGAATGCAGCAACTATAAGGGACAATTATCCATTGCCAATAACAGATCATCTTCTTGAGAGAGTTGCAGGAAAGGAAGTTTATAGCTTTTTAGATGGTTTCTCAGGATACAATCAAGTACCAATAGCCTTGGAGGACCAACATAAGACTGCCTTTTCTACAGAATGGGGGATTTATGCTTTTAGGGTTATGCCCTTTGGATTGACCAATGCCCCAGCAACTTTTCAAAGATTGATGTGTCATATCTTCAAAGAATTCCTGAGAAATGTGATGGAAATCTATGTAGATGATCTGTGCACTTTCTCTTTAAAAAGACAGGATCATTTACAAGATTTAGAAAGAATATTCAGGAAATGCAGGACATATAGAGTATGCTTAAATCCTGAAAAGTGTGTATTCTATGTAAGACAAGGAAGAATGTTGGGTCACATAGTTTCAAAAAAAGGAATTTCTACTGATGAGAAGAAGATAAAAGCTATAATAGAGCTTCCAAGACCTACAAATGTGAAGGAACTCCAAACTTTTATGGGACATTGTGGGTACTATAGGAAATTTGTTCATAAATTTGCAGATATAGCTAAACCCTTATATGCCCTCATCACAAAGTTTGAGTGGAATAAAGAATGTGACCAAGCCTTTGAGACATTGAAAACTTGTTTGGTGACAGCACCAATTCTAAAAACACCTCAGTGGGATAAAATCTTTCATGTGCATGTAGATGCTTCAAATTATGCTTTGGGATGTGTGTTGGCACAACCTATAGAAGGGAGTAAATTAGATTTCCTAGTAGCATATGCTAGTAGACAATTGAACATTGCAGAAAAAAACTATACAACCACTGAGAGAGAAGGGTTGGGAATGATATTTGTTGTTAAAAAATACAGACATTACCTATTGGCCAACAAGTTTAAATTCTTTGTGGATCACCAAGCTCTACTTTATTTAGTAAATAAACCATGTCATACAGGAAGAATAGTTAGATGGTTTCTTTTACTAATGGAATTTGAATTTGAGGTGGTGGTTAGACAAGGCAAAACACACTTAAGAGCAGATCATTTGTCTAGAATTCAGTCCAAAGAACCTAGTTCACCTTTAGACGATGACCTGCCAGATACATACCTGTTCAAAGTAGAAAGTGTTCCTAAATGGTCCATATCATTAGTTCCTTTGTTAACCATGGGACCTTGTAAGTCATTAGCAAATAACACACATTTGGTGTTACAAAGCAGGAATTTTATGTTGCTAGCAGGACATTTGTATCACCTCAATCAGTCAGGTATATTGGAATACTGTACTCCAGAAGAGGAGCAACATGAATATGTAAGAAGAGCTCATTGCTGGAACCCATGTACTCATGCTTCCAAAACAGTCACTTTAAGCAATCTTGCTAGGATGGGAGTACACTGGCCAAATAAAATTCAAGATGTGGAAAGATATGTTGCTAAATGTCAAGAATGTCAAGATTTGCAGAATTCAGAATT
Organism: Ceratopteris richardii; assembly: GCA_020310875.1. NCBI lineage: Eukaryota > Viridiplantae > Streptophyta > Polypodiopsida > Polypodiales > Pteridaceae > Ceratopteris > Ceratopteris richardii. Next base: position 85,492,669 of record CM035444.1, read on the forward strand.
CATAACTCTATATTGGGTTGAAAAAAACCCTGAATGGAGTGAGAATATTGTGGAAGAATTAAAGAAAAAGGAGAAAGGGAAGCAACTTATAGCTGGTACAGACTCAAGAAATTTACAAGAAACCTCTGAAGAATATCAACTCATAGGAGAACAATTATACAAAAAAGGAATGGATGGTTATTTAAGAATATGTGTTCCTGAAGAGAAGTATTTGGAGATGTTGGAAATGGCACACTGTGGAGTGGCAGGAGGACACTTTTCTCGTGATAGAACAGCCAAACTCATTTTGTATTCTGGCTTTTGGTGGCCAACTCTATTTCTTGATGCAAGAACTTATGTAAAAAGATGTGACATCTGTCAAAGAGTGAGTCAACCAAATAAAAGAGATAACATGCCATTAATCCCATTAATTTCAGCCAGAGCTTTTAGCAAATGGGGATTGGACTTTATTGGACCTATACATCCTCCAGCTAGACAATCTCATGCAGAATACGTAGTAGTGGCTACTGATTATTTGACAAAATGGGCTGAGGCCAAAGCCACTAAAAGAAATGATGCTCATACAACTGCAAAATTTTTATATGAAATTATTGTTACTAGATTTGGGCTCCCAATTGAATTAGTAAGTGATAGGGGAACTCATTTTTTGAACCAGATCATAGAAAACATGACCAAATATTTCATGATTCATCATAGTAAGTCAGCCCCATATCACCCACAAGCTAATGGGTTAGCAGAAAGTACTAATAAAGTACTTTGCACTGTATTGTCCAAATTAGTCAACACAAACAGAAATGATTGGGATTCTCAACTTAATCATGTTCTCTGGGCTTATAGAGTGGCATATAAAACTGCTTTAGGGACTACTCCATTCAATTTGGTATATGGACAAAATGCAGTTTTGCCCATGGAATTTCTTATTCCAACATTAAAAGTGGGTAGTCAATACAATTGGACAGGACATGAACTATCTGAGAGGATCATAGATTTAGAAAAACTGGGAGCTTCTCGACTTCAAGCAGTAATGAGTATATATACAGACAAGAGAAGACAAAAAGCCTACCATGATGTGCATATAAAAGAAAAAGATCTTCAAGAAGGAGACTTGGTTCTGGCATACACAGTCAAGGAGCATCAGAAAAAATTTCAGAAGAAAGGTCATGGGCCATACATCATACATAAGATAAGCAAGAGTGGAGCCATTCAATTAGCTAACATTGATGGAGAAATCATGCCAAATTTTATAAGTGGATGTAGAGTTAAGAGGTATGAGTGTCCATTAACTACTGATGAATGGAGAAGACTGCAAAAGGCTCAAAATAGGAAAAAAGAAGAAGAAAACATCAGAAAGGAGGCTCAACAGGAAGCAAAGGAAAGAATAAGAAAAATGAAAGAACTTAAGGAGGTGTGTTTATGTGAAAGCACTCTAAAACAAAGAGAACATTTGCCTGTGATAGAAATGGATCATCAAAATGAAAACATAAGGGTTTTGATAGATTCAGGAGCTCAAGTGAATTTGATCAGTTCAGCCTTGGTAAATAAATTTAGCATAAAGAGGAATAAAAGCAGAATGTTGATTAAAACATTAGAGGGAAAAATGATTCAGAGTTTGTCTTCACTTGTTATTAAAGTTAAATTTAATAATGAATATATGAAGATAGATTGTGAAGAGTGGCCAGATCATTTGATGACTAAAAAATTGATTTTGGGACAACCCTGGCTCAAACAAGGTAAAGTTATTTTGAACTTTGAAAAAATGAAGCTCACTTTGACCATAAATGACAAAAAATTTTTAATGTTTTTTCTGAGTAATGAAAAACAGGAAGTTCATCTAGATGTTCATGAACCAGATATGGAAGGATTTAGTTTCTCAATGAAGGACAGGGACATATTGCCACTACAAAATGATCAAGCTTCTTACAATCAGAATCAGCAGGAGAATTCAGGAGTAAAGAAGAATGGTGAGACAAAACGAGGAAGACACTTATTGCCTAATTTGAAATATCAACAAATCAGAACAAGAGGGACATGGAAAGAAGGCATACACCGATATGACTCATTCAAACAGGAAGTTAGGGCAAAATGGGTATGGAGACCAAAAAATGCTTCAAAATGTTGGTCTAAGAAGCATGGATGTTTGGATTACATAAGTACAATTGCAGTTAAACATTATTGGGTAAAAAAATCAGAGTTATGTCAATGGCAGAAAGATCATCCACATTTGACCTATCTTCAGAATATCAGAACAAAATATTAAAAAAAAAAAAAAGAGAGGATGACAAAAGTATTTTTCTTTTAAATCTTTTTTCCCTTAAAAGAGAATTAGGAGGGGAAGAAAAAGAAAAAAAAAAAAAAAGAGAGATAAAGAGAACAAATGTGTGTATTTTATTTTGTTTTTAAATTTATAAAGCACAAAGCAAGATATAGGGAGGAGGAAAGTAAATTATTATGGAAAATTTGTATTATTTGGTTTCAATTTTCTATGATCATCTTTTGATTTCTATTTCTTCTGAAATTGTTTTTTTTTTCATTAATCATTGTTTCCATCATTTCTTTCTTCAAGCACATTAGACATCTTGCTACACCTGTAATGATCACTTTAATTGAGTCTTGTGAAGAAGCAAAATTTATTTGGAAGACTTTCTTTCTTTATGTTCATGGCAAGGATGTTCCAAAAGAAAGCATTTATTTTTCTGGATTTTTGTGACTTATATGGGTGGAGTGTTTTCTCTTCTTTTGTATACAAATACAGGATGGTGAATACGAAAGAATTACCAATCCATGACTTCAGGGCGGACTCGGTAACTTTGTCCAGAGGACACTGGTTCCTGGATAGTGATGCAGTTGAGGAACAGGTGGACCTAGAATCAGATGAAGACCCAGAAATCCCAGCAGCTGAAGAAATGGTGAAAGAACTTAAAGAAATTTTGGGAATGATAGGACAACATATTTTTACAGTAGGAATTGGGGGGCATAAATACACTATGCTGTGCCAAGAATTTTACAGGTTTCAGAGAACTCCTGTCAACATAAAGAGATGGAAAGCTGTTGGATTGCACAGAATATTGGAGGAGCCTATTTTCTTCATTGACTTTGAAAGAGTAGCACAAGTGATGGGCAGTTTGGAAGAAGTTGGGAAAGGTAATGAGGCTTACTTCAGATGCAAAGTAAAGGACAAAGACAATCAGGAGGTAAGGGTTACTATCAAAGCAGAACATATCAGAGCTGCTTTACAGTTCTTTCCAATGGGAACCAAATTAGATCCAAGCTTTGTCAAAAAGAATAAGGGAACCTACACAGGATTTACAAAGTTCACTGATTTCAAAGGAAGGGAGAAAGAAGAGTATGCTGTAAGAATGTTCTTACAATTTTTCTGTTTTCCAAAACTACCCAGATACACAATGCCACATAAGTCAGTGACTTTATTGATGTTTAACAACGAAGATAGAACCAAACCATTTGGAGTAATGGATGTCTCTCCATACATCCATGAACAGCTGAAGGAAGCAGCAAAGCATTGGGAACAGAAGAAGTTTATGAATGGAGGTCAATTCTTAACCAGAATCATCTATCATATTTTGGGAATGGAAGAACAACTTAAACTGGCTCCAGAAGCACAGTACTTCAGGAATCTAATAGCAGGAGTAAAAAGTCCTTCCAAAAGGATGCAGCCTAAAGAAACAGAGGGACACACTAGTATGAGGGGAGCCAGGATGAAGAGGAAAATAATCTCTGAAGAAGTAATTCCAGTCAAAAAGAGAAAGTTGGATCCCAGAAGAGTGGAATTAGAACAGACCGAAGTAACAAAAGAGGAACATGAAGAGGCACAGAAACAGGTTCAAGCTTCTAGTGAACCTCATCCTCCACAAACAAGCAAAGAGCAACTATACACTTATCTTACCCAAGGGAATAACAAGAGAGCTATGTATGAAGCACAATACCAGAAAATGTTGGAAGATTACTCATGCAAAGCTACAGACTGGATTCAAGAAGAAGTGGAGCATTATGAAACATTACATGATGAAATGATGGCAGCTGATACAGAAGAAGTGTTTGTAAAAAAGGAAGTGGAGTTGCTGGCCTACTTCAAGGAATTACAAGGACCTCCAGAGACCAGAACCACTGTTGTGGTAAAAAAGAAGGTGCCAAGGAAACCAGTTCAAAGGAAGAAATTGGTTAAGAAGGGGAAAGAAAAAGTAATAGTTGAAGCTGCAACAATAAAGGGCACAGAAGAGGTGATCAGGAAAGAAACACAGAAGCCTATCATAGTGGAAGAAGTATTAAAGTCTACAGAACCTGAACCTGAAGTAGGGGGACCTTCACGATTTTCATCCGATTCAGATAGTGATATTGAAAGCTTCTTGTTAAAAAGTCTAAATCTTTCAATACCAAATACTCCTAATGTGGTGACACAGGTCATAGAGAAACTGAAGACACCTGAAGACTCAAGTAAGAAGTCTCAAGAAAAGCAGACACAGGAGGAAAGAGTTCAACAAATGAGCTCAGAAAATGAAAGAAGGCTGTCTAAAGGAAAGGTAGTAATGACAGAAGAGGAAGGTCGAGTAAGAGAAGAAGTCAGTTATGGGTGGGTACATACAGGAATAAAACCCGTATGGACAAAACCTTCACACTTCAAATTGGATGAAAAGCTAGAGGAGTTGACAAAGGAGATACAGAAGGGTAAGTCAATTAAAGACCAGAAGGATGTGAATAAGGATCAAGAAATAGAGAAGATAGAGATGGAAAAGAGTGCTTCAACGGTCACAGGGAAAGTTATGGAAGAAGGGATCATTCAAAGTATAAAAGAGGTATTACATGATATAAAAAGTAGTGAAGAATTTACATCTAAGGATGATCAAGAACAAGAGGAAGAAACAGACCTCATGGACATTGATGAACAGGAACAAGAATACACAGATAAGGAAAGAAATGAACAGGTTGCTGGTATGAAAGAAATTGAATCAGTTTTTGTTCAGGAAAAACAGGGACAGGAAGAGGAACTCAGGAAAGTTCAAATGGGTTTGGTTGGAAAAGACTCAAACAGAAGTCAAGAAACCCTAATACAAGAACAGGAGATACAAACTAAGGGAGACCAGCTCTTGACAGAGAAGCAAAAAATATTGGAAGAAAGGAAGTCATTAGAGGAGAAGAGGACTTCAGATTTTTCAGAGCAAAAGATTGCAAATGTCAAAGTAGTAGATTTTAAAAAAGATGATACCAATCAGGAGACAAAGAATGATGATCATAGTTATGAAGAACAAGGCATTCAGGATATAGATGATGAAATAACAGCAGAAGAAGATGATGTGGGTAAAGAAGACAAGCAAATTGAAGTTAGACAGGCAGGATTAGAAGTAGGGTTAGACAGAATACCCAAAAATATAAGATCAGCTTGTCAAATGATCATGAGCAACATTGAACAGTTCAGACCATCTAGCAGAAATATGATTATATCAGGGATGGTGGCTGAACCGGAATTTGAAAAAGGTAGTTTAATTATCAAAGAGCACAAGAAGGAAAAAGAGCAGATGTCAGAGCAATTAAGGATGATGAAGGAAAAGAATGAAGAATATATCAATAGAATCATTGCTTTGGAAGAAGATGAGGTTCAGAAGCAGAACAGAATTCAATATTTGGAGGAAAAGAGCATAAAGTTGTCAGAGCAGAATGCCAAATTGGAAAAGGAATTAAAAATCACAGGAGGAAGATACAGAGTTTTACAAACATCATATCAAATTTTGACTAAAGCACATGAGGAGATCAATAAAGTGTTGTTAGAAGAAAGTTAACTAGAAGATGGAGGTAAACATGCTCAGTTGACAGAGGAAGAAAAGGAAGAGCTGCATAAAGAAATTCAAAGACTTCAACTAGAATTAAAAGAGGCCAAAGAAATAGAGAAACAAGCAAATACTCATGCTGCCACATCAATGAGAGGGTATCATCAGTTACATCTGGAGGTAGAAAAGGAAAGAAGTGAATGGCAGACAAACATGGAGAAAGAAAGAGATGAGTGGAGGAAGGAAAAGGAGTTATGGGCAGCTCAGAATAAAAGTTCAATGATGATTATAGAAGAATTACAGAAACAGTTGGAGAAACCAAAAGTTCAAGAAGAAATTCAAGATCAAGTACATGCAGAAGATACAGATAAAGGGGAATATGAAACAGGGGATTTTAATAGAGAACAAGAGAACAATGAATCAGCATCCAAAGAACCAGAGGAGAAGTATTCTGAAGATTATGTCCAAAAATTATTAACCAATAGAGAGTCAAGAATGGAGTTCATCAGAAAGATGCATGATGAGTACGAAGAACAAATTGTCACATTCGCATTAAATAAGGGAATCAATCCAGATCAGCATCATTGGGCAGCAGATGGATTGGGGATACCATTTTGCATGATTCTGGAGAGTATAAAGAATTATCAATTGGCGAGAGTAGGATTACCTTCAAACAAATACCTTGAGTATGAAGAAGAAATCAATGTCACGAAGGAGTTATTTGAGAGAGCCAACCCCAAATGGAGAAATAAATGGTTGGATGCCAATAAGGAATGTAGGAAAATCTGGAAAGTGGCACCTCTACATTTAAAGATAAATCCAGCTTATTGCCCAGTTGCCAGAAGAAGAGAGTGGACTGTTTTTTGGGAGAGAAGAAAAGAAGGTCAGATACCAGCCAAATGGTTGAACTTCCCTAAGATAGCAGGTCCAAAGGCAGGAACTTGGCCTACGAAGAGCTATATGGTGAACACTACTGAGTCAGTCATAGCTATGTATAAAGATGTTAATGATCCTGCATGCATACTACTTATTCGAATAATGAGATTAATTTTGGCCTGTATAGAAACATACACTGACACAGATATCAGAACATTAAACTATATTGGTTTCAATTCTCCCACAGATGCTTTATTATTTGATTTGAGCGAGACTCCTGATAGAATTTGTTTAATGGCATATTACAGCAGAGTAATATTTTTGGGCAGTCATTACTTACAGATTTTTGAGGATGCCTTTGATTATGGATTTTTTGAGAGGGAGTCAGAAATTTTTGGAAACCTATCAGTCGTCACCAAGTCCAGACTTACAGCATATGAAGCCGCCTATACAGAGTATTTGAAGAAGGATGTCATAGATAAACCTGAAGCTGCAGTACAGTGGAGAAAGGCTTTGTTCGAGATGCTCAACAATCTAAATATAACAGAAAGAAAAAGTCACGATTTGCTGTCACAAGTATATCAAAGAAAGAAGAAATGAGGAGAAGTGATCAGTGCTGAGAAGCAGGAAAATCTTTCGTCAGGAGCCGAAAGGCTTAGGAGGGGAAGGATGTTGGAAGAAGCATTTTTGGAACCTTTTTTGAAGGAAAAATATTGTAAAATGATAAAAATTTGTAGAAATATTTATGCAAATGTTGTAAAAATAAGGAAGAGTCTTCCTTATGTAGGATAGAATCTTATGTATTTTTTATAGAATTTTTGGAAACTCTTAGATAGCATATTTTTAGAATAATAGAGGAAAGGACCAAAATTCAAGTGTGAAAGAGGACACTTGAAAATGTATAAAAGTCAATTTTCTCTATTTTGGAGAGGTTGGTTAATCATTTGTACATGCTATCAATAGAGAAGAGAGAGTTTCTGCTGAAATCGTGTTTTCTCTTGTTGTGTGTTTCCTTTGATGTGAAATCTTGTTTCTTGCTTAATCATGGAGATTTGTGAGTTTCATTTGTGAAATACTGAGTAAGATGTATGAGGAGAGATGATTACTGATGTATTGAGTGAAGGAGGATTGAAGAATGTGGCAGAAATGTGAAAATCGTCTGTTGGTACAGAATCGCGATTGTCTCGTCTCTGTGATACAGGTGATATTTTCCAATTCTGATTTCATATTTGTATTCTGATGAGAAAATAACATGAATTAGACACAAAGATCATAGAAAATGATGAAGATTTGCTCTAGATAAGGTAAACCCTAGATATTTCCTCTTCATTTTCATTTTCTCAGAATCCCAGCCATCCATCTCTTATTTCTATGAATCTATCATCTAGAAGGGGCTGTGGTCTTATGGATATTCCCAGGATTGACAAAATAAAGATGATTTGTTGATTCTTTTGTACTGCATGATTGGAGAGGACAACTCCAAAGTCAATAACAAACATACCAGTCTATCTATCTCCTCTTTGATCTTAGCAGCATAATTATCGTTATATGTATATGGGTTCTGTTTAGAGGGTTTCGCGTCTGAGGTCATGGGAATTGTGTGTGAGCATATGTCTGGGTCAACACCCTTCAAGTCCTTGTAACTCCAAGCGAATACATCTCTATATTCGCTTAGCAAAGCAATCAACTCTTGCTCTTCTTCTTCCGTCAGGTCATGTCCTATGTAAGTGCATCTCTCTTCTCCTTCTTCTATGGCTACCACTATTTTCTTGGTGGTTTCTTTGTTGTCATAGGCCACTCCTGATTGTGCCTCGCGTTTAGGCATTCTTACCATGACTCTTCTATCATCTAGTTCATACTTCTTAAAATTTTCAGGGACCTCGAACAAGGATTCTTCTTCTTCTGGTGTGACTTCTTTCTTCTTCCTCTTCTTGCCCTCACTCTTGGCGGCCACTTGTATGGTTAACCTCACATCATTTGTTAGCTCTTCATATCTCTGAGGATGAACTTGTACTTCATGGAAGTATTCTTCATCTGATGCGAAAGGTGGGTCCATAATGATTGACTCTAGATCGGAGTCACTTGCATCCTCAAATGCATCAAGGCTAGGTTCACATTCTTCCATAACCGAATCTCCCATGATTGGCTCTATGGAGAAAACTAAAATATCATAGCCATCCTCATCACAGTTTGGTGTCCATTGTTCTTCATTGATGGCTACATCCATTGTTGCTAAAATTTTTGCCCAACCATGAGGTTCAAATTCTTCATCAGGAAATACTATAGGTGCATAGATGGGTCTTGAATTGATCTATGGGTTTCTTTTGCACCTACCTCTCTGGCTTTTTCTCTCTTCTCTTCTTCTACTGCTACTTTGCACATCCATAAATGGTTGTCTTCATGCATCCATGAGGATCCTGATCCTATGGAATGCACCGACTCGGTATCATCTTTAGCTCTATGGATGGGATTCCATTGGATAGGAGGGACATCTCTATGAGAGTAATCTTTGAGATTAACCTTGTTCGTGACACCTAAGTGTTGCAAATACAAGGAATTGGTTCCCCAATCCTGTACCACTTGCAATTGTCGCATAAATGGTCTTCCCAAAATCATCTCATAGGCATGGTTCTTTCTAAAATCACAGATAGCAAATGTGTGCTCAAACTCTACACCACATGTAGTGAGAGTTATTCCTTCTAGCAAACCTAAGGGTCTCTCTATGTGACCGTCAGCCATTTGCAATTCCATTCTTGTTGGCCTGAGTGCTGGTTTGCCCCAACGCTTCCATAGGGAAGTGGTAGCAATTGCAACTCCGGCACCTGAGTCTAGAATTGCCTTGGTTGTGTACCCCTGATGGGTAATGGGAAGATAGGTGTTTCCTTCTTCACCTTCACTCATATCTCTTATCTTGTCTAGAGGAATTTCTGGCACAGTTCTATGAGAATCTACCTGGGAACGGGGTTTCTCTACTTCTGGCACTTGGTTAGCTACATGTTTCCATAACTCTGGCCTAACTTTGAGTAGCTCTTCTAAAGTGAGGTTGCACTGCACTTTAGTGTTTTTCACTACCTCCGTGTTCCTAGGTATGACTAAGTCTTCATTTCTTACCATGACCGTGGGTGCTCTCATACAAGTAGACTTGGCTTCCCATGGGCCTGTGAAGTGGGGTAATTCCTATAAAGAATTAGACTCAAAGTCTAATATCTCTTGACTTTGTGCACTCTCCTGCTCTCCGTAAATGGAGGGAATATCTTGTGGGAATTGGTCATGCGCATCATCCACAAGTTCAAAGGGAGGAGGGACTTCACTCTCTTTTGCCCAGTTTTCTTCTTGAATCTCTTGCAAGAATTCTGGGGAATACCTATTCATAGAAGAAGAGGTGCCTGGTTCAGTGGAATTGGGCACATAAGCTTCTTGTGGGGGAACGCTTATTCTTTTACTTGCCTCATCTCTTCCTTGGTTTTTTTTCTTCCTTGGCAGATTTGGCAATTATGCTCTCTAACTTCTCTAATAGTCCATCCAAGTGCAATTGTGCCTTAGCTGAGCCAGAGTAGTTGAAGAGGTGACTGGCTTCAAACATGGTCTGAGCCAATGCGACCATTTTCGTGCAAAGCTTGGTTCTTTCTATCTCTAGGTCAGCTGTAGGGTAGCACTTGTCATGATCCGTCACATTTGGCCCTTCTTGGATTCTGGCCTGATATGCCTTAAGCATCATGTCTATGTCTTCAGGAGTGGGATTAGCTAGCACTGTTCCTACTCTAGGGGGTGGTGGGATGGTCTGAGGTGGGTTGAAAGATGGTGGATTAGATGGTGATGGAGATGTAGGTGGTGGTGGTATGTGAGAGTTTGTTTGAGAGGTGAGTTCAACAATTTTGGCTTTTGTTTCTCTTATGCTTTCTTCTAAGTCGCTCATCTTTTTAGACCATTGTCTTTTCATTCTCTCTCGGCTATCCTTCCAGGCTCTCGACTGTTTCTTGGATATGCTCTCAGTTTCACTAACCTCTGCACTCTGTTCTTGTCCTAACCCTTGGTTCTGCTGCAAAGCCTGAGCTCTAGTGACCACCTGTACCGGTGCAGTGGAAGTTACACTTCCTGTAGCGTCTACTACTAACCCAATAACATTAATTGGAGTGATTTTTGGCATATTATTTGGATTCTTTGGGCAATCGCGTAAGAGATGTTCCCTTCCGCAATCTTGACAAAAGCCCTGTATCGTTACTGACTGGGGTTGTGTAGGTGCAGGCATTGGGCAATCATGAATGAGGTGATCTCCTTGACATCTATAGCATGGTCCTCTAGGGAATGGGGGTCTTACCTGCCTAGGTTGAGGTCTAATGTTGGGATTTGTGTACATGATGTTTGCATACTCTGGATCCCAACTAGGTTCACTCGGTTCTTCACTATAGTAGGATTCACCATGTTCAGGAGACAGCATGTAGTAAGCCTTGGGGCTATCAATATGTGTAGAATCAAAGCTATGGTAACTGGGATCACTTTCTGAAAGCAATGGTGTTACTGGCACTATGGCTCTATTCAGGTTCTCTTCTGCAGCTGCATATTTTACTAGGATCACATTGGCTGGAGCTGGAGGTTGTTGAGCTAACACAGGCTGAGGTCTTTGCTGAGTTTGGTAGGGCTGCTGATAGGGTTGTTGAGGTCTGCCATATTGTTGTGGTGAGTACTGGTTCTGGTATCTGCCCTATTGTGGATATGGTTGAGGGTAAGTTTGCCTAACCGCTTGCTTATTGTATGGGCAATCTTGTGCCGTGTGATTAGTGTACCTCCGTTCTATGGTGCAGTATTGGCTACTGGGTTCACTTGGGGTTGAGCCATGATGGGACATATGTTCGCCAGATGGTCACCTCCACAAGTATAACACCGTTTAACTGGGGCAAATCTTGGGATTTGTTTGCTAGAGACACCTAGTTTTTGAGCTACTTTCTCAGCGAGTTCCTCAATTGATGTGGATTGCGTGGAAGAGATGCTAGTAGAACTATCTGAATCTTTGTAGATTTTTGAAAGTTCCAATTCCTCCCCTAGGTTATCCTCGATGTCGATGCACATGCGTACTACACACTCTTCTATGGTCCTCGGGTCCTTTAAGTACACGTATGATCTCAAATTTGTACTTAGCAGTCCATCTAGAAATAAAGCCACTTGTTTTGTTGGAGTGGGTAGCTCAGGAATCAGACATCTCTCTAGATATTGCCTAAACCTTCTTCCTGCAAGTCTAACCGTCTCATGAGGGGTTTGCTTGAAGCTATGAATCAGTGAGGAAGTATTATGCCTTATGCCACTCTTAGAGAATTCAATAATGAATGCCTCTAGAAGTTGGTCTATGTTTCTGAAGTGCCTCTCATTTATTGGTTGAAACCACGTAAGAGCATTGTTCCTAAGGGTTAGACCAAAGGCATTGTACTGCGTGAATAGATCCTCCACTTGTTCAGCTCTCAAGACTTGCCTAAATTCGGCCACATGATCATAAGGGTCTCCAGTGCCATCGAAGTAGTTCTTCATGGACTTAACTAGCTGTGTAGGTATCAAAGTCCTCGTGTGCTCTCTGGGCCTCTGTAAGGGAAAATCCTCAGCATTTCTTAAGTTCCTTGGAACTCTAGTTCTCTCTGTTTCTTCTCTATTCGTCTCTGTTCACATTCGTTCTCTTCCTATTGGGTTGGCAAAGCTCACTTCTAGCCTATCTCTACTTCTATCCCTTTGAGCGCCATGAGCTTGGGATGTTCTAGCTCCTTGGTGGCCAAAAGAGACATTAGATCTTGGTTGGGGAAAAATAAATTCCCCCTTCCAAGTGTAGGCATGTCTACCATGTTCTCTGACCACAAAGATCCTCTCTGAAGTACCGTCTAGATAGGTCACTTTGCCTGGGCTATCAGGATCTTTGAACTCATAGATTGTGATCATTCCTACCTCATTAGGTTGATTAGGCTTATACCTCCAGAAGGCTTCATCGGTTTCTCGGTTCAAGAGTAGATCTATGCTCTTGTTGTCCTGGGGGATCCATTCTGGTGTGAGAATTCTAGTGAGAACTGATTTGCCTCGAGGAGTTTTAGGTTCTACACCCATGTTCCCTTACTGTAGGTCACCTAAGTCCGTTTCTAGGATCACATTCCCAAATTCATATGTCCTATCTGGTTGACTGGTGACTACATATATGGTTCCTTCTTTGTCCAAGTATGCTCCATTTTCAAACTTGACAGCAGGATGTTGAATTCCAATGGGTTGGTCAGGGTTTTTAATCTGGACCACAGATCTTCCTAGGCCGTCCTCATAGATGCTAGCACCTAATCGGTTGGTCCTAAGGTATTCTAGCTGCATCTTGTAGGGGCCTTCTACCCTATGTAAATATGGCACTCCTGAACTTCCTGTAGGTCTCTCCATACCTTGAGACATCTCTGACTCACTAGTCTCAGAGCTAGGGTAGCATGAATGATGGCTCAACTGCTGGGCCCAAGACCTAGCAGTATGATTGACACTAGCCTCTAAAGACCTAAGACTTTTTCTATCTCTCCCTAGGTGTCGTCCTGATCTAAGGTTCATAAGCCCAATTGAAGAATTCCCCAAATTTCCCAAGAACAATTTTCGTTCCTGAGTTCTTTTGTATTAGTCACTTGTTCTTTTTAATTTTCCTTAGGTTGTCACTTCTTGTCCAATTAATCTTCGTCGCAAGGAACATTTAAGTTTTATCATACTTTGAGTGTGGTCGCTCGATTTAAATTGTTTTCCCTTAGGTTGTTTCGCAAATGTAATCTCCTGGCACTTGCAGTGATTAGAGTTCTTGGACTTGGTCGTTCTTAACGTATCCCTAATTGATCAAAACCTCTATCCGTACTTAGCCTAAGCTAGGGATTGACAGAGGGTGTTGAGAATTTCCAACCTTTGTTTCTCTCCTCGGTTGCCCTTGTGTGCCCAGGAAGCGTGTTTCCCAAGCTTGCACTTACTCTTGCTTTGATTGCCCTTCACTGCTCTCAAAGGACCTGTAAAAGTCCCAAAGTTAGCTCACGAATTGAATTCCATTGATACAACAAACCATGCTCATGCAATTGAGAGATCAAACTGTCGTTTGGCTTTATGGGAAACAAACCTAAAGATCCCTTAGTTCCCCCTGGGTATGTTCACTTCAAAATACTATCTCTAATAATCTTGATATTGATTTTACCATAACCAGTGGAAGTTTTGGTTGTACTCCCCACGAGCTTTCCAACAAAACAAAAATCACTGCAAACGGATTTCACATGGGAAAGTTATGAATGTTTAGGATTCTAGGGTTAAAACAGGGTTCAAACAGGTTAACAGGCAAACAAGACTTCTCGAAATACTTTGTGTAGTGGCCTCACAATGCTCTAACAAATTTCTAAGGTCTCCCAAATAATACCCCAAAATAGACCAACTATCTTTGCCCTAAAAAATTGGCCGAATTTGCCCGTCAATCGCGATCGAGTGGTCTGTCAATCGCGATTGATATGTCAGTCGCGATCGACGTGTCGGTCGCGATTGACAGGTCCGTCGTGGCTGTCAATCACGATTGATGGGTCAATCGCGATTGACACGTGGCCCGAAAATTCAGTCGATCGTGGTCAAAGGGTCATTGACTCTGGCGGTCACGATTGATGGGTCGATCGCGATTGACAGGTCCGTCGCGAGGTTTCTATCGGTTGTGGTCAAACAGTCGTTGACTGGGTCAATCACGATTGACAGGTCCGTCGGGGCTGTCAGTCACGATTGATGGGTCAATTACGATTGATGGCTCGATCGCGATTGACACGTGGCACGCGTAAATTCTGTCGGTCGTGGTCAGTCGGTCGTTGACTCTGTCGGTCACGATTGACATGTCCGTCGGCAAGTGTCCGTCGTGGTTTGTCGATCGCGATTGATAGGTCGATCGCGATTGATAGAAAACAGAAGAATTTTAGAATTTCAAACACATATTTAGGATGCCCTAGGCCTACACATCATGGTTATGCACTTTGTTTTGCAAAAAAATCAACTTTTCTGTCGGTCGCGATTGACAGAGGTCAATGCCTCCGGACCTGCACAGTCAAATTTTTTTACCTGCTGGAGCTGTTATAACTACTGGGGATGCTGATTCTTGTATAGAAGATCTCAAAAAACACAGAAAATCACAAGCACACAAACGCTCTCTCGCTCTCTCTCACAAGTGAAACGAGGGGAATGGTATGGGTATGGTGATATGACCAAAAAACTGAAAATTTCGCCATGATGGAGATGGAGGCGGAAGATGGTGGTGATGATGATGGTGATGAGGAAAACAAAAGAAAATAGATAAAAGTGAAGAAAATACCTATGACTCCAACGCCTCAACTCTACGTCTTACCATCACACGCTCGTCCTCAAAGCTCGATCCCCAGCAACGGTGCCAAAATTTGGTGTAGCTCAGTGATGAGTAGCACCTCCTTTAATGTCAATCCGGGAAGACGTGAGGATGGTATGATGACCTCGAGCAAGTGAAGGTACAAGTGCGTGAGTGAGAAGCACACCAACATGCACTCACATACACACACACGCGCACACACGGCAAGACAAAGAGAAAGACAATGGAGTTCTTTTAGATTACTTCCAAAATGCTCATACAAGTTCAAATCTATTACAAGCTAACCTCAAAAATGAGCTCTCTAGCTCTATTTATAGTTTTTGACTAGCTTTTGGCCCTGTCCAGACCTAGTGTCCGGCCTAGTTAAAAATTAGGTTCTAGGGCCTATTTGGAGGCTCAAATGGAGCCTAAAAATCATGAAAATTGGTACGATGATACTTCTAATACTCCTCAAGCTTGAGGACTCCTCAACTTGCACAAAATGGAGTTACAAAAGGGTGAAATGGTATTTACAATGATTTGTAGTGATGAGAATCACTATTATGAAGATGTTGTTTTGGAAAAATTTGAATGGTCTACTTGCCAGATCTTCGTTGACTACTTAGTCTGCTTGTGCCTTCTCTCCGCTCTGGCTCCCTCCTTTGGCTTCCTTGTCTTGTGAGTCCTTCGGTGCCTTGACTGCTGCCATCAACGTGCTAACAGTTGGTCCGTCAATGGCTCCATAAACCGTTTCACTCTACATCCACTTATGTAGTTAGGAAGAATATCTCCATCTAGAGTGGCTAGATTAACTGCTCCACTCGTCGAGATCCTATTAATGATTAGAGGCCCATATCCGCATTTTTGTAACTTCTTGGCATGTTGCTTCAAGGTGTAGACCAGGACTAGGTCTCCTTCTTTTAGTCCTTTGTCTTTTATGTGTGCATCATAATATGCCTTTTGTCTTCTCTTGGCTGCATAGATTCCTGCGACAGCCTGCAACCAAGTTTCATGCAACTTCTCGATTTTGTCTAGTTGTTGGGATAATTCATGTCCGGTCCATTCATGCTGCTAGGCTACTCTCAAGGTGGGTATCAAAAAATCAATTGGTAGAATTGCGTTCTCTCCATATACTAGATTGAATGGGGTAGTTCCAATGGGAGTCTTGTACGTGACTCGGAAGGCCCAAATTGCATGATGCAATTGTTTGTCCCAGTCACACCTCCCATTATTGAAAATCTTTGTCAATACTATGCATAACACTTTATTGGAACTTTCCGCTTGACCATTGGCTTGGGGGTGGTATGGGGCTGATTTTTTATGGATCACTAAAAACCCATTCATTAGAGACTCTATTACTTCATTAATGAAGTGCATTTCTCGATCACTCACAATCTCGATTGGTAATCCGAAACGAGTGAATATATGCTAGCAACAAAAGAACAAAGCAACATTGACGATCAGAGTGCGTACTATGTGAGTCAGGAAGTAAATTCATGAACCTTAGGTCAGGCAAGCATATAGGTAAGTCAGACCGACAAAGCCTTAGATCATCAGAAGCAAGTGTAGGAACTACTGCACGTTCGTGGGCTCAACAATTGAATAGTTATCCTTACGAGTTGGGCTCAGATACTAGTGAATCAGAAATGGCCTTTAGCACAGAAACACTAGAAGGAGGGTTAAACATAGCATACTTAGAAAGACCTGAAGGACCCTATAGAACTCAATTAGAATATGCCCGAACCAACCACATAGGTGCTCGTATCTACGAGGATGGTTTGCGAAGATCCGTGGTGAAATTCCACAATCCTGATCAACCCATTGGATTGGAACGTCTAGTGGTGAAATTCAAGAGAGATGCATACATAGACAAAGAAGAAGCCATGTACATCATAAGCACTCGGCCAAATCATACAAATGAGTTTGGTGTAGCTTAGCCACATACAGAAGCGAGAACCCAAGGAAAAGAACCATTAGGAGAAGAACCAAGGACACCTAGAGGGAAATCTGTACTGACAAGAGTACTAATCCCAGAATGGATCCCTCAGGATAATAGAAGCATAGAGTTGTTTCTGAATAAGGAAACTGATGAAGCATTTTGGAGATATAGGATGGAACAACCTAGGGAGGTAGGCTTCATCATGATTTATGAATTCAAGGACCTCTATACTCCTGGAAAGGTTGTATACCTAGATGACACTTCAGAACGAGTATTTGTAGTACCAGTCCATGCGAGAAACACCTACACATGGAGAGGCGAATTAGTCTTCCCCCCATCTCGAACAAATGTAAACACAAGCCATCAGGGTGCTGAGACATCCTCAGCCCATGGTACTCAAAAAAATCTTGGAAGGATTCTGGAGAAAGAATTAAGAGAAAGTGGAGTAAAAAGATAACTGAGTTGGAAGGAAGTTTAAAGGAATCGAGAGACAAAATCCTAGAATTGACTTCTCAAGAATCAAATCAGGAGAACCCAGCTTAGAGATGAGGATCAATTCTAGCGGAACCCATACTAGAAAACCTAGACATGATGTTTCGTGCATATCAAGCTAGATTGAAAGAAGGACCCCAGATAGCTGAAATGAGTAAGAACTACCCATGAGCAGATTTAGAAATTGAGAGAACTAAACTTTGCATGGAGATGGTAGAATTAGCACAAACTATGTTTGAGGCCTCTTGTTATCTTAATTGGAACAACATGGCAAAACCTGAATTACACTTTCAAAGACTACTGGAGAGGTTAGAATACTTGATCGATAGCAACGAGAAAAAGAATCTGCATAGGAACCCGAATGACTTTGAGACCCAAGAAAGGAATGCACCATCCCTGTCTCAAGTGCCACATACAGAAGATGGAGACAACTTGTCTTCCATACATAAGTATTCACATGAACTTCTAAGAGAAATCCAAGAAGAGAAGTGGAGAAAAGAACAAGGAACCCATCCTCTTATTCAAGAAATAGACGACTTGCAAGAGGAATTTCCCCAAGACATCCCCTCTATCTACGATGATGTAGAGGAAGAAGAACTGAGTGAACCCATAGATTTCGAATCCAATTCTTTGCAAGAATTACCTGAGTTCAGAGGACCCTGGGAAGCCAAGTCTATTAGCATGAGAGCACCCACGATAATAGTGAGGAATGAAGAATCAGTAATCCCTAGAAACACGAAAGTGATCAAGAATACCAAAGTACAGTGCCATCTCACTCTAGAGGAGTTGCTGAAGATTAAACCAGAATTGTGGAAGCATGTAGCAAATCAATTCCCTGAGGTTGCTACTACTCACTCCCAGATAGGACCACACAAGAAGGTACCAGAGATACCCGTAGAAAGAATTGGAGATGTAAGCGAAGGAGAGGAAGGTAACACTTATCTTCCAATAACTCACAAGGGTTACACCACCAAAGCCATCTTAGATTCAGGAGCCGGAGTAGCCATTGCTACCACCGCTTTATGGATACGTTGGGGTAAGCCAACATTAAGACCTACCAGGATGAAGCTACAAATGGCCGACGGACATATAGAAAAACCATTAGGCTTACTAGAAGGCATATCTCTCACCACTTGTGGTGTGGAGTTTGAACATACTTTCTCCATTTGTGATTTTGGGAAAAACCACGCTTACGAGATGATTTTAGGATGGCCATTCATGCGTCAGTTGCAAATCGTACAAGATTGGGGAACTAATTCTTTGTACTTGCAACATTTAGGAGTGACTACTAAAGTCAATCTTAAAGACTATTCTCATCGAGATGTACCCCCAGTACAATGGAATACCATCCATAAGACACAAGAGGAAATAGAGACGACACACTCATTGGAATCAGGCCCCTCATGGTTACACAAGGATACTCATCTATGGATGTGTAAAGTCGCAAAACAAGAGGAAGAACGGTTAGAAGCCAGGACTTTAGGTTCAGAACAACATCCAAAAACTCTTCAAGGCCCAACTTATGCACCTATAGTATTTCCAGACGAGGAATTCGAGCCTCACGGTTGGGTAGAAATCTTAGCGACAATGGACATAGTGGTGAATGAAGAACAGTGTACCCCTCATTGTGATGAAGACGGGTATGATATTTCCATTTTTAGGATTGAACCTATTGAGGAAGAATTTGTCTTAGAAGAATGCACGGAAGTGACCCAAGACCAAGACGAGGACCTATAATCCATCATCATGGAACCCTTCTGTTCTATAGAAGAGGAATATTTTTACTTTGTGGAAGCCAAAACCCCTGAAGGAGAAAAGGAAAGTCAAATGGAACAACTTGAACCATCCACAAGAGAAACAGAAAGCAAACAAAAGAAGAGAAAGAAATCACCGAAGACCAAAGAAGAAGAAGAACCACTCATGGAAGTACCAGAGAATTTCAAGAAGTATGAAATAGAAGATAGACGAATCATGGTACGAATGCCTAAAAGAAAAGCTGATGTTGGAGAAGTATATGATAACTAAGAGAAAACCAAAAAAATCATAGTCACCATAGAAGGAGAAGAAGAAAAAAGTACATAGATTGGGCATGATTTGATGAGTGAAGAAGAAGAAGAGTTAATTGCCCTATTACGTGAATATATAGATGTATTCGCTTAGAGTTACAAAGACTTGAAAGGAGTAGACCCGGATATATGCTCCCATAGAATCCCTATGACTCTAGATGCAAAACCTATGAAACAAAACCATACACGTACAATGATAACTACGCTGCGAAGATTAAAGAAGAAATAGACTGCTTGATAGAAGCAAGATTCATTCACGAAATTGAGCATACTGAATGGGTATCCCCCATTGTGGTTGTGCCCAAGAAGAATGGAAAATTGCATGTGTATATTAACCTTAAAAAGTTAATGCCGCCACGATTAGAGATAGTTATCCTCTTCCTATCACGAAACACTTATTGGAAAGAGTTACGGGCAAGGAAGCTTATAGCTTTCTTGATGGTTTCTAAGGCTATAATCAAGTAGCCATTGCTTCAGAAGATCAACACAAGATGGCTTTTGCCACAGAATGGGGCATATTTTCATTTCATGTGATGCCATTTGAGCTAACAAATGCACTCGCCACTTTGCAGCGACTTATGTGTCATGTTTTTAAGGAATTCTTACGCAAGAATTTGGAAGTTTATGTCAATGACATATGTACTCATTCGAATATGAGGTAGACTCATGTCCGAGAATTAAGACAAGTGTTTGACAAATGTAGAGAAAATCATGTTTGTGTGAACCCAGAAAAGTGCATTTTCATGGTCAGTCAAGGCAAAATTCTAGGACACATTGTGTCAAAGAACGGAATTTCTACAGATGAAGAGAAAGTAAAAGTAATTGCAGATCTACCTAGACCAAACAACATAAAAGAGGTACAGGCATTTATGGGTCATTGTGGTTATTACAGACGATTCATACACATGTATGCAATCATAGCCACTCCTTTGTACTCTCTTTTGACCAAGTTTGAATGGACAGATGAGTGTGAAAATTCATTCAATGAACTTAAACGATGTTTGTGCTCAGCACCTATATTAACAACCCCAGATTGGAGCAAGCCATTTCATGTACATGTGGATGCATCCAACTATGCCATAGGATGTGTGTTGGCACAACCCACGAATGAAGGTAATGTAGATCTCCCCATAGCTTATGCGAGCAGACAGTTGAATGCAGCTGAAAGAAATTACACCACTATAGAACGAGAAGGGTTAGGAATGATCTACACAGTAAAAAAATTCAGGCATTTCTTGTTGGCAAATAAGTTCAAATTCTTCATGGATCATCAAGCATTATTGTACTTACTCAATAAGCCATGTAACACAGGATGATTGATACGATGGTTTCTATTACTCATGGAGTATGACTTTGAAGTCATAGTCAGGAAAGGAAAGGCACACCTTAGAGCTGACCACCTCTCAAGATTAACCACAAGAGAAGCTCCTCAAGGAATAGTGGAGGGGTGGACCTTCCTATCCTCATACACGATGTGACCATGATAGCGAAGCTACTAGTGTGCCATGAAAACGACCTGATAGAACCCCTAATCCTTGGCCAATATTGGCTATACGATCACTCAATGGAACTAAATCTTAGACAAGGCTCCTTACAACAAGTTACCTATGTCTAAAACTGCTCTTCTGAAAAGTCGATTCAGATACCTGTAATTTCTAACACTTGGTTCTCTCAATCTAGAACCCGTTTATACAAATGCTTTTAGCCATAGATGGCTTACCTTTTAACTTAAGTTCCTTACTCATGCAAAAATTTAACCTGTGCACTGAGAAATGATCAAATCATTGACCATCGAGATTGTGCATGTTTCAGGAAACAATGAACACTTCTTCACATATGAATGTTCCTACTCATAATTCTCACAGCCTGTTTACAATTAGGCTCTCAAACTTTAACCATAGACTCATTAACTATGGACTTAGATGTCTGCAAAAGGATTCTTGAAATGATCAAGTACAGAAGGAGAATGCATAGAAACAATGGGCACAATTTTCTTTCATTCCTGAAGGAATTTTATAACTGGATGAGAGAAATAATCTTCATACTTCTCAAGTGTCTAAACTCTTCTAATTCTTGTATTCTACACTCTCCCATATTTGCCCCGACATTTCCTTTACATATAAAGGCAAATATTTACAAGTTCATGACTATACAAAAGTATAGGTGAACTATCTCTGTATTAATGTACATATGTGTACACATCTTCATCTTCTGGATGTATGCTTCCTTCATGGTTCACAACTTGAACCTTTTCTGGATTCTTTGACTTGAATTCTTCATCAAAACATCAATTGTTGATTGCCCTGCACCAACAGCTCCCCCTCAATCATCAATTGAGGTTTTCTCTATCTTCTCTATACCTGCCATGTCTTTGAATCTCTGTAGCTTTGGTCCATCCAAGCTTTTGGTTAGCATATCAGCTATCTGAACTTTTGTTGAAGTATGTATTACTTCAATCTCTTTATCCATCACCTTCTCTCTTAGAAAGTGATACTGAATCTCAATGTGTTTGGTCCTGGCATGAAAAGTAGGATTAGCAGCTAAATACAATGAACTCATGTTATCTCCATGAATAGTGGGTGTACTCTGTATGATATCAAAACTCTTCATGAGAGTCTTTAGCCATATCACTTCCTTTGCAGCTTCCACCATACCTTTGTACTCTACTTCTGTAGATGATAAAGCAACTGTGTGTTGCTTCTTTGAACACCAAGAAATTAACTTATCTCCCACATAACACAAGTATCCATATGTTGATCTCCTATCATCAGGATTACCTGCCCAATCTGTATCACAATAAATCTTGATGTTTGTATCTGATGTAAAAGCATAATACAAACCTTCTTTGAGTGTACCCTTAATGTACCTCAACACTCTTTGACCTGCAATCCAATGTTCTTTCCTAGGGCAATGCATGAATTGAGATAATACTCCAACTGCATATGAAAAGTCAGGCCTAATTAATGTAGCATAGATCAGACTACCAACCAAACTTTGATATAGCTTCATGTCCTTGAACTCTTCACCTCCATATTTTCTCAATTTGTGATTCACCTCCAGTGGAGTAGGTGCTACTCTGCAATCATTCATCTTAAACTTGATCAACAAGTTTCTCAAATACCTTTCTTGAGTTACTTACACTCCATGTTGAGTGTATGAGATCTCCATGCCCAAGAAATATGACAAGTCTCCCAAGTCACTGATTTTGAACTCTTTCTCCATTTGCTTCTTTAGGCTTTGAATGCCTTTCTCATATGTACCTGTAAGAATTATATCATCAACATATACACACATGTATATGAACCCATCATCACTTGCTTTGACAAGCAAGCTACTATCTGCTTTAGATACTTGGAATCAAAGTTCTTTCAAGAACTTTACAAGTCTATAGTTCCATGCCCTTGGGGCCTAATTCAAACCATACAAAGCTCTCTTGAGCTTACATACATGATTTGGATACCTTTCATCTCTGAATCCTTGTGATTGCTCCATGAAAACATCATCTGAAATATAACCATTTAAAAAAGCATTCTTCACATCTAATTGACATAATTTCAAACCTTTACATGTAGCAATGGCTATGAGTGTCTTGATGGTTGTCATCTTTGCCACATGACTATAAGTTTCATCATAATCTATACCATATGTCTGAGCAAACCCTTTAACAACAAGTCTAGCTTTATACTTAGACACACTTCCATCTGCATAACTCTTTGTCTTGTAGACCCATTTACATCCAATGATCTTCTGGCTATTTGGTCTAGGAACCAAATCCCAAGTCTGATTCTCCATCAATGCATCATATTCTTCCTGCATAGCTTTCTCCCAATTTTCCTTACTTTTTTCCTCTTCATATGTAGAAGGGTCTTCGTCTGGCTTTATCATATAAGCATAATCTTTGGTAGCCAAAAAAGAAGTGTCATAGCTATACCTTGTAGGTTGCCAATTGTGTCTTGATGACCTTCTGAGTTCTCCACTCCTTGAGGTTTCTGGTTCATCACACTCTGGATCAAATCTTGGCACTTCTTCAACTTCAACATGTACTTCATTATTCTCCTCTTCATCAAATATCTGAACCTTTGATTTACCTTTCTTTTGATTCACAACTTCTTCATCACCTGCATTAATATTGATTGTACCTGCATACCAAATACCTTGCTCATCAAATGTAACATCCTTTGATATAAGGAATTGTTTTGTGGATGGACTCCACAACCTATATCCCATCTACTTATCATCATAACCAATGAATACATACTTTTCAGCTTTAGGTTCCAATTTGTGCCTTAATTGGGATGGCACATATGCATATGCCAAACATCCAAATACTTTGCAATGGTCTAGAGTAGGTCTCTTACCACACCATGCCTCATATGGTATCATACCCTGCAAAGCTTTACATGGTAACCTATTGACCAAATAAGTATCTGTATTTACAGCCTCAGTCCACAAGTAATTTGGGCAATTTTTCTCCTTCATCATGGATCTTGCAAACTCAACAAGAGTTCTATTTCTCCTTTCTGCTACACTATTTTGTTGAGGAGAGTACCTGCAAGTAATTTCCCTTTTTATACCTGCATTCCACAAGTAATCACTGAACTCATTAGAGAAATACTCTCCCCCTCCATCTGACCTTAGTCTCTTCAACTTATGACCTGTAATTCTCTCTACATACACATGATAATGTTTAAATGTATTGAACACCTCTGACTTATCTTTGATCACATAGATAGTGATCCATCTGGTAGCATCATCAACATAAATCACATAGTACCTTGAACCATTGATACTGAAATCCTTTGATGGTCCCCACACATCTATGTGTACCAACTCAAGCTTCTCTGAATACATAAAACCATGCTTGGAATAATATTGCTTATGAGCCTTACCTAATTGACATGCCTCACATCTGTATGTCATATGTTGACCTGCAACATTAGGCAATCCAAGCACTGAACCATTGTTAACCATATCTTTGATACCTGTTTCATTAAAATGTCCAAGCCTTTTGTGCCAAAGATCTAACTCAGAGATCTTATGTCCTCCATAGGTGAACAAGGCATGACCAACATTACCTTGGATCTTCAATGTGAACAATCTTCCTTCTTTCTTCCCTGAAACAATCTGTTTATACCCATTGCTAGGGTCTTCCACAAACACTCCTTCATTAGTGAATCTAACTTCATAACCTTTTTCAACAATTTGTCCTAAACTTATCAGATTCTTAGGAATTGTAGGAACATACAAAACCTTACTCAAGAGAGTACTTCCATCCTTGGCCTTCAATGATCCAATTGACTTCACATTGTGCTTTGTATTATCACCTCTTTGAACTACATGATTAGTTACCTTATTTTCCAAATCAGTCATCAAGGCTATGTTACCACTCAGATGATTGCTACATCTTGAGTCAATGTAGAAGACTCTTTGATCTTCACTTTGCCTTTCACAAGTTGCATTCATTATCAATGTTGAATCTTCCTTCTAATCTGAAGCATAATTGTAGTAGGTATTATTGTATTGTTTACTTTGGAATCCTCTACCTGCATTTCTTCCAAAGTAACCTCTACTACCTCTACCTCTTAAATTACCTCTTTGATTCCTGCCACCTCTTCCTCTTGAATTAAAATTCTGATTATATCCACCATTACTCTGAGTATTATGCCAACATTCATTAGCTAAGTGATTTGTCTTACCACAAATCCAGTAAGCTTTGACTCCATCTCTATTACTCCTGCCTCTTCCTCTACCTTTTCCACCTCCTCTTCCTCTTAGGAAGTTGGCTTGGCTAGTTGTACCTTCATCTTCATTTGTTTGTTGCTTCCCTTTGATATTCTTCTTCTTATCCTTTGAATACATTGCATGACCTGCACTTTTATCACTTTCACCTTTGACATCCTGCTCAAAGGTCAACATATGTCCTAGCAACTGATTTAAGTCAGGAGTAAAATGATCAAGTGATAATTCAGTAGACAAAATGAATGGTTTCCATTTGTCATCACCTCTCAACCCTGTGAGGATTTGCCTTACCAATTTATCCTTTTCAATATCTTCATCAACTGCTCCTAATGCATTTGCAATGTCCTTCATCCTTGTTACATAGTCTGAGATGGATTGAGAGGCCTTCTTCTTGAATGTGGTAAACTCTGCCCATAAGGATGCCTTCCTTGACTTTGTGGTGTTTTGGAAATGCTCCTCCAAAGCATTCCATATATCACTTGCACTTTCAAGACCTCTAATGTGAGGTAGCAAGTATTCATTGACTGCCATGTAGATAATGCTCCTAGCTTGAGCATCTTTCTTCATCCAAGTCTTCAAATATGATAATTCCTCCCTAGTTGGAACACTAGGATCTCTGAACTGAGGCTTTTCTTCTTCACCTATGATATAACTTATCAAGTCTTTGCTCATAAGATGAGCTTCCATCCTCATTGACCATGATGGATAGTTCTCTCTATCCAGCTTCTCTATTTGAAGAGAATCTCCCATCCTTTCTTCACTTGTGTATTGAATTCTTCAAACTTTATGAATAATAGATGTACCTTTACTTCAAATGAAGTTCCTTTTGAATTCTTTGATGTCGTATGACCTCCTTCTCAAGCTTTGCTCTCAAGCTTTCACCTTTTGAAC
Source organism: Ceratopteris richardii (assembly GCA_020310875.1). Classification (NCBI taxonomy): domain Eukaryota; kingdom Viridiplantae; phylum Streptophyta; class Polypodiopsida; order Polypodiales; family Pteridaceae; genus Ceratopteris; species Ceratopteris richardii. The sequence continues at coordinate 85,518,775 of CM035444.1, forward strand.
CTTCAAATGTTGAATTCTTTGTAGTAGCAGGCTTATTCAGGAAAAGTGGGAATCATGCATGATTTTGAGACAATTATTTGTTTCCAATTTTTTTTCTTTTTGAGTCAATTCACAAAGTAAAACATGTTATTATCTATTGATTGGATTATGAAAGTGGCAATTTAACATTAAGCCTAATTGTATTATAAGTGGAGTATCAAGGCTAAGCTCAAAACTAAGAAGTTATCATAGTAAGTATTATCAATGGGACTTGAATAATTCCCAAAATTCTTGAATCGACCTTAGTTGCAGACTATGAAGAACTATGAAGAAGATAACTACACAGAAAGTCTGCTACACATATCTCTCTCATTAACTTATCAATTGTGTAAAGTTCTTAATGAAAATTTGCACAAGGTGTTGCCTACAGTTTGTGCACCTTCTCCAAGTTGAATCACTCCAAAAGATTCAGTAGATATTGAGAAATGATTTCAACAAGTTACCTATGTCTAAAACTGCTCTTCTGAAAAGTCGATTCAGACACCTATAACTTCTAACACTTGGTTCTCTCAATCTAGAACCCGTTTATACAAATGCTTTTAGCCATAGATGGCCTACCTTCTAACTTAAGTTTTGACTCCTTAGTCATGCAAAACTTTAACATGTGCACTGAGAAATGATCAAATAATTGACCATCGAGATTGCACCTGTTTCAGGAAATAGTGAACACTTCTTCACATATGAATGTTCCTACTCATAATTCTCAGAGCCTATTTACAATTAGGCTCTCAAACTTTAACCATAGACTCATTAACTATGGACTTAGATGTCTACAAAAGGATTCTTGAAATTATCAAGCACAGAAACATCGGGCGCAATTTTCTTTCATTCCTAAAGGAATTTTACAACTGGATGAGAGAACTAATCTACATACTTCTCAAGTGTCTAAACTCTTCTAATTCTTGTATTCTACACTCTCCCATATTTGCCTCGACATTTCCTTTATATATATATAGGCAAATATTTACAAGTTCATGACTATCCAAAAGTATAAGTGAACTATCTCTGTATTAATGTACATATGTGTACACATCTTCATCTTTTGGATGTATGCTTCCTTCATGCTTCACAACTTGAACCTTTTCTTCAGTCCTTGACTTCAATTCTTCATCAAAACATCAATTGTTGATTTCCCTACACCAACAAGTGTTGCAGGAGGTCACTTGGCCCCGATAGGATAATGAAAGCCATACTATTTGCAGGATTATGGTGGCCCAGTCTTCACATGGATGTACATGCCTATGTTAAGAGATGTGTACTCGCAGAGATGAAATGCCATTGAAACCCATGATGGGAGGACGTGCATTTTCTAAGTGGGGTATAGACTTTGTAGGACCCATTAACCCCCTACAAAAGGTACTCATGCCGAATATATCATAGTTGCAATAGATTATCTTACAAAGTGGGTAGAGGTGAAGGCCACAAAAAAGAATGATGCACACATGAGTGCAAAATTCAATTTGAAAATGTCTTTACAAGATATGGACTGCCTATAGAGTTAGTGAGCGATCGAGGAACTCACTTTCTAAATCAGGTCACTGAATATTTGTTACATGATTTTATGGTGATTCACAAGAAATCCGCACCATATCATCCTCAGGCCAATGGTCAAGCAGAAAGTACTAACAAGAGCCTTTGTAACGTATTGACGAAAATCGTGAACAACAAACATTCAGATTAGGACAAACAGTTACATCACGATGTTTGGACATATCGAGTGGCCTACAATACCATACTCAATGCAACTCCCTTTCAGATGGTTTTTGGTCAGAATGCTATGCTCCCTTTGGACTTCTTGATACCGACCCTTAAGGTTGCACAAGAACATCAGTGGACGGGCCATGAATTATCATCAAGAATAATGGACTTGGAAGGATTAGGAGAAACCAGGCTGAAAGCAGCAGTAGACATACATGCAGCAAAGAAGCGACAGAAAGCCTATTCTGATGCACATGTGAAAGATAAAGGCTTGAAAGAAGGAGATTTAGTCCTAGTGTATACACTAAAACAACATACACAAAAACTAAAAAAGCGAGGTTATGGACCTATGATCATTAACAGACTCTCGACAAGTGAAGCAGTACAATTAGCCACCTTAGAAGGAGACATAATGCCTAATTACATTAGTGGCTATAGAGTCAAGATTTATCAAGAACCTCTCACTAAGGATATGCTTAGACGACTCACGTTGGCAAAGAAGCGTAAGGAGGAAGAAAAAAGAATACACGCTTAAGCTCAGGCAGAAGCTATAGAACACATTAAGCACATGAAGCTAAGAAGAAAGGACTAGGGAGAGAACATTATAACCATCTGGAAACAACACCTAGATACCCCATGGCCATGTGTCAAGCAAAGTCACTTACTCATCCTAGTATAGTGGATAGGAGACCATTCATTACAGTTAGGCTAGAGCACGACAACCCTTGACAAGAGCTCAGGGCTTTAATTGATTCAAGTGCTGCAACTAGTGCGATTAGATGGTCCCACTAGAAGGACTCAGGAATAGAAATGCGGCCAATTGAGGCATACCTCATTGGGCTAGGAGGTATGGAAACCACTTGCATGGGTGAGGTGGACCTTCCTATCCTCATACACGATGTGACCATGATAGCGAAGCTACTAGTGTGCCATGACAACGACCTGATAGAACCCCTAATCCTTGGCCAAGATTGGCTATACGATCACTCAATGGAACTAAATCTTAGACAAGGCTCCTTACAGATTGGAACCTTGGACCAGTAGCGAGTGATACCGCTTGACTTCCCTAACAACTCTCCACCTGAGGAATGTAATTCTAGACCATATGAACGACATGCAACGGAGGACCGAGAGATCTTTGGGAAGATCCCTCATCTAAGCACGCTCATTCCAAAGTGAACCCATGAGAGCTTGGTGACAAAAGGATGTCAGGAGATTTTCCCCTAATCTTCCAACAATGATCAGGTGGGTTTCATCAGCAGTGAGGTGGACTGCATCAGCAGCCACATGGGCACAACACCTTGTGGTGCCCATCCTTCTGCACTTTCTAGGGACTGGCCTAGATTAATGATACAAAAAGCTGTACTTCCTAATGGGCAAGTTTCACAAGTGTTGGACCTCCCTTCTTTTTCAAAGTAGAGTGTCCATCCGACCTCTCACCCCCAACCACGAAGGAGTCACCTATGATGGAGGAACCCAAACCCGACACAAAACAAGCAGCAGTATCAACACCACAAAGCAAGAGGCACAAGACAAATATGGGTGCCGAAAGGATAGAAAGCACCGATAGATTTCAACAATGCAGACACGAACAAGAAGAATTTAAGGCAGCATCAGATGCAATATTCTACATCTCTTCGACCTTCCTCTATGAGCAGATTTGGATCACCAAGAAGTACCTTATGAATCGATCCACACCCATGAAGATTTGGGTACCCAAACATGATAGCTCAACACTCCATCCATGTAACATATACCCCTTAGAAATCTCTTCACCCCTCAACACCACCACATCCAATATCATCTTTTGCCCTCAGCAGAAACATACCACCCGCTCAGCAACCCTTAGGAAATGGATACCGAAACGTATCCAACTGTCTCCTCAAAACCTACTGTCTAACATTACTCCCACCCCGAATGACCAACTCCCTTGTAATAATTCACTCACAACTGAACCTTGTATAAACTCAACCACACTAACCCAACATCACTTGTAATAACATCTCATCAAGCAATGTATGCACTATCTGAAGCATGTAGGTGTCTAGAGACCTAGATTAGTTTTGCAACAATCATTCCATAAACCACCTCACAACACTTGGCTACATAGGTTACACATTGGTTATGGAAAGGGATTGCGGTCTCACTTTAATGGGATCATGATTAATTTCCATACTAATGTGCTAAGCTTTTGTAGTATATCTTCTCCACATTTGCATCCATCATCATGCAGACAGAAGGACCGTATGAAGCTGGCCCCAGTGTACCCCTAGTCAATTTTGGCGAATTACTAACTGAGCCACATCCCATGACACAACCACCTGAATTTCAAGGATTCCCAAGCCCTATGCCGATTGGTGACCCTCCCAGATAATATTCTGACTTGGTAAAAGCTTTCAGATAATAACCTGTAAGTTCATAAAAAAAAAGATATATTAAAAAAGTAAATAAATAAATATACACACACATATATATATATATATATATATATATATATATATATATATATATATATATATATATGCATATAATTTTATATATGTGTATGCTTATGTGTATGTGTATGTGGATGTGTATATGCATGTGCATGCGTATGCATATGTGTATGTGTATATGTATATGTGTTTTATAGGTGTATATGTATGTATATATACATATGCACATATGTATGCATATATGTATATGTATGTGTGTATACATGTGTTTGTATGTATGTATGTATGTATGTATGTATGTATGTATGTATGTATGTATGTGTATGTATGAATGTGTATATATGTATGTGTATGTATGTATGCATGTGTAGCTGTGTATATTTGATTTCATTTTTAATTGTTTTTTGTATATTGTGGTTTGCATATTTTCATATCTAGACCATTGAATCGTCGGCAGTTTCCCATTTTATAGTCAACCTATTACCTGTCTTGCTAAGTTGTTTACAGATATTAAGTATCAGTTACCTATGAAGGCATTAAGTCATATGTAAAATAGGAGGATCAAAGTTTTCGCGAATATTTTGAAAGATGCATTAATAGTTTTAAAAGATGGGCGGACAAAAAGTGTCCATTCAATTCAAGTTACTGTTCTTACCTTATCTAAAGTAAGAATAAAAACCTGCATTGAATGGAAAGTTTTTGTCCGCCCATCCTTTAAAATTATTTTTCCATCCTTCAAAATCTTCAAGATAAATTTTCTCCTCCCATTTTACATATGACTTAATACCTTCATTGGTAATTGATACTTAATATTTGTATTCAAAAGAGTTAGCAACACAGGTAATAGGTCGACTAAAATAGGATAAAAATATGTGTCAAGCACATACAAATCCTCTACAATAAAGAGACCACGACCAACGTTAGTAATAGTGGATGGAGCAATCATATAGCAATTACCCCAAAAGTTGAAAACCTCTCCATCTAAAGGAAGTGGTCCTCTATTCCATCCTCCATATCTTCTTCTATCATATGTTTGTACTAGAGAACGATCACGAGCTGGCAATGGATAATCTCCAACCATTTCAATCTCTAAACCAGGAGGTAGAGGATTTCTAGAAACCTCTGCTTGTAATTGATGAATAGCAAGTCCATGACGTGTACAAGGTATATTAACGTTATGAGAAAAATTATCATCATCATCATCATCGAGCAAGTATTCCCGTATATCAAGAGTAATTTGATTTTGTATATAGTTTTTAAATAAAATAATGACATTAATTTATGTAAAAAATACATACCCAAGCATTATCAGGTTGACGAGGTGATGGTGAACGCTCAAAAGTACCATACTCTACCTCATGTTCAATACATTCCAATCGTGGTCTTTGATACGTGCCATAACAAGAGTTACACCAACATATAATATGCTCTTGATAATAAAATTCATCAATTCCTATCAGAGGACACATGTGAAGTCGTTGCATGGGTAGGAGGTGATGGAGTACCCTCTGATTGATCAGAATCTGATTATAATAAGAAACAAATATATATATAAGTTATGTATCCATCAAATATATTTAAAATTAAATGTTTGGTATACTTACGGTATATAGTCGTTGCACGATGAGGAGATGGTGGTGGAGTTCCATCTGATTGATTAGAATCTACAAATAATGGTATTTGATGTTAATAATGTGATTATTTACATACACAAAAAATTCACATATACATATTTACACATACACACATATTCACATATACACATTTACACATACACACATATTCACATATACACAAATACACATTATTGTGGGATAAATGCATGTATTTTGTATGAATGAGTGTATACGCATGCATGTGTGTGTACGTATATATGTGGATATGTATATGTGTGTTTATGTTATATGTATGTATATGTGTATATGTATGCATATATGTATGTGTATATGTTTTCATGTATATGTGTATGTGGGTATGTGTATGTGTATGTGTGTGTATATATGTGTATGTATTCTGATTTTTTTTTCTGTTTGAGATTAAATTAACAAGAGATATTGTATGGTGGAAAAAAATAAGAGGTGACCTAACACACCACCTGAGACGTGGCAGTTTTTTCGTAGACAGCTATGTCCCCGACAAAGCTCTACACACAGTCCAAGATGACAGGCTCTGTCTATCATGATAGATAGAAAAGTTTGGTATTTCTTGTTTGCATCATAGACACTATAGACCCTTCACAAGGAGCATCCCAAAACACAACTTGCATGTGAAAAAACCCCTTTTTTTTTATTTATCGTGATAGACATCATTTATGGCAACACACCAAAACCATGATGGACTACATCTATCTCGATAGACATGTCCATTGCAATAGACACATCTATCAGAACAGAGACCGTCTATCATGATAGACACTTATATCGTGATAGACCAAAAGCCATGATAGATGAAGGACACCATCTATCCAGATAGACTTGTCTATCATGACAGACAGGATCCCATGACAAACAATAGAGGCCATCTATCATGATAGACCCCTCTATTGTGATAGACAAAGATTTACGATAGACAATAGACCAAAAATATGATAGATGGTAGACAATGGATACCATCTATCGCAATAGACATGTCTATCGTGATAGAGAAATCTATCACAATAGAAATTTCTATTACAAAAGACCTATTTATCACGATAGAAACGTATCCATGATAGGCACCCTCTATCATGACAAATAGAATTTTTGGTGAATTTTTTATGCAATCAAATTTTTGTCAATTTGAGCATAATTTTTGGGATCTTTTTGGGGATTTGGAGCTAATTAAGTAGCAATCCAAGGTGATAGAGTAGAGTAGAGATTGGGAAGAGCATCATGATTACCAGAGCCATTTCAAAGTGCAAGAATCTAGGTTGGAAGATCTCTCTACCCCCTCAATCAATTCTAACTTAGGCTAAGAATGCTTAAGCTGTATTGATTAATTAGGGCGACGACAGCAATTGATCAAGTTCAAGAAACCCTAATTCTCTCAGCTCCAAGAGCTAGGTAGAACAATGTTGTGGAAAACCCTACAGAGAATGTTGCTCTAGCACAATGGTAAGTACCACGTTAAGAAGCTCCACCTCTTTAATGTCAATCTGCGGAAGAGATAAGAGTGATATGAAGATCATGAATGTGAGATGTAGTGAGAGTGAAGGTGAGAAGCATAGAGATGCACACACACATACACACACACATGTATGAGACAAGCAAGACAGAATGGAAGACTTTGAATACAATCTACATCATGTCAAATATTTTGACTATCATATGGGTAGCTACATCGTCCATGCAGCGTAAGCGGGGGAGCCAGTGGTGAATCGTTGCCATCATATATCTTACAGTGGGAGTTCCATGGGGTGGAGTGAAGTACGGGTAATTTAGCCACTCCTGACACTGCTTGTTGTTTTGTACTTTGATTGCAAAGGCCTTCTAGGAGCGGTGTCGTGGTATCGGTCCCCAACATGGGTTATACTTTAAATGGAGTGGTGCCTTGAACCATGTGCTGATCATTTCTAGATATTGTTGTAGTAAGTCTTGGTGCCAATTTGGTTGAAAGATTACTCCTCTCTGCGCTTCCGGTGGCAAGTCATCAGGCTCAAACTGAGTTGCGTGTGAGGGTTTCTTGCCTGTCTCCTTTTCGATCGCTAGTTGGTATTCTGCCATTAACATAAAATATGGCTTATATTGTAGCTCATGCCCAAATATATATCTACGAGGGGCCAAGTGAGCAAAGTAAGGTGATTTTAATATACGTTCCTCTATCATGGCCATTTCATGTAATTGTGCTTCCACCCTTGCTTAGTGGGTCTTTCCAAGTTCTTCTACAGTCTTCATCCATGCGGGGGTAGGAAGTTCAAAGGTAGTCTGGCCTTCAGTCGTGACTCATCCGCTTGGGATGGATTGTGGTTCGTAGGCTTCTTCAAAAGTGTCCTCCACCGGGATAGTCACTGTTTCTTCATCTGCGGACAGTTTCAGTGGGGAATCTGGCCTAGGGGGTGCTTTGTATGGTGCTATCTGTGTTTGAAGAGTCAATACCTAGGCCCATAAATTGTTGAGTTCCTCGATGATCTCAGGAGATGTGGCCGCATGAGCTGGTGGTACTTGCTATGCAGGTGCTCTCAACTGGAGCATTTTGTGGTCTTCTTAGAGCTTCTGATATGACTCGTTCATGTTGTCATAATCTTCTAGTAATCTGACATGGTCTTCTAATAATATCTTCATAGATTGAGAGGGGACAACTTTGAAACAGTTGGGACTCAGAGGTTCGTTGGGTTGATCTAAAACAGCTTCGAGGTTTTCTCTATTCTATTCCTGTAAGCGTTGATTCTCTTCTTTGGCTACTGCTAGGTGACGTCTTAGTAGTCCCATGTTTCTAGTGAGCATCGCATTATGAATGGTTTGAGACCTTAACAAATTGTCAATATCTGTAATTGCCTCTTTTGTCTTCTATTCACTTTCTAGCTTAAGTGTATGGTAGGCCTGGTGTAGCTCTTGGTAGCATGTGTTAAGGGAGGCATTCTCGATAGTTAAGGAATTTAGCTGCGACTATAAGTTGTTCGTGGTCTACTGCAGCATCTGGTAACTGGTGCCTAGAGATGTGAACTCGTCTCTCACTTGTGTCATACATGCGAACATGTGACGGAATGCGATGTCGATTGTTGGTGATAATATTAACGGTGGAGTGAGTGTAGATTTTATGGGTGTGGGTGTTGATGCAAGTGAAAGGGGATATAGGGATGGGAAAGTGGATGTTGTGGTGACTGTGGAGAAATGTGATGTGCCTAAATGTGGTGGTGAAATGGATGAGGCGAGTGGTGGTGCGATGGGTGGTGATATGTCCATGTCACTGGACGTGGTGTCGAGTGTCGTGACTGTGAATAGTGGTGTGATAGTGGGTGCATGAGTGGGTGTGAATACAGGATTTACAAAGGTTGCCGAATAATTTACAGATGGGGTTTCTTGAAGATAATCAACAATCTTGGTATAGATTATCAATGTATACATGCATGTCCTAATGATTGTATTTTATATAGAGGTGAATATGCAGACTCTTTGATATGTCCCAAATGTCAATCTCCTCGATATAAGGGCGAAGAAGGTAAAATCCCAAAAAAGGTGTTGAGACATTTTCCATTGACTCCACGGATTAGACATATGTTTCAAACGCCAAATTATCAAAGCTTTTGACATGGGGACATTTGTATGTGTCTATGTGTGTGTATGTGTCTATGTGTGTATGTGTATGCATGTATGTATGCATATGTGTGTGTATGTGTGTGTATGCATTATGTATGCATATGTGTGTGTATGCATTATGTATGTGTATGTATGCATGTGCATTACGTATGCATATGTGTGTATGCATGTAAGTATGTACATATGCATATGCATATGCATTATTTATGCATGTATGTGTATGTGTGTGTATGTCTCTCTATGTGTGTGTGTATGCATATATGTGTGTGTATGTGTGTGTGTATGTGTATGTGTGTATGCATGTGTATGTGTGTGTATGCATCATTATGTGTGTATGTGTCTATGTGTGTGTATGTATATGTGTGTGTGTATGTGTGTGTGTCTATGCGTATGTGTGTGTGCCTATGTGTATGTGTGTGTGTCTATGAATGTGTATGTGTTTATGTGTGTGTATGTGTCTATGTGTGTGTATGTGTCTACGTCTCTATGTGTATGCATGTATGGAGTTGATAAGTGATAGAGGAGCTCATTTCTTGAATGAAGTGATTGAATACCTATTACATGAGTTCATGGTCATTCACAAGAAATCAAAACCATATCACCCACAAGAAAATGGACAATGAGAAAGCACAAAGAAGATCCTATGTAACATATTGATGAAGCTCGTAGATAATAAACATTCTAATTGGGACAAATAGCTACACATTTTGGGAATACCTAGTGGCCTTCAAAATGGTACTCAATTCAAATCACTTTCATATGGTATTTGGTTAGAATGTTGTGCTTCCAACCGATCGGATGCCCCTAGGTATCACATGGAAATGTGCCAAACAAAAGAGAATACCTCTCCCAACATAGTGGATGGATGACGATTCATTTCTCTTGAGCTAGTAAATGGATACAATCAAGAAGATCATGGCCTTGATTGATTTAGGAGCAGTCACTAGTGCCATTAGGTACTCATGCTATCAAAACATGAACCTATGAATGAATCTAATTGAGGCTTACCTCATAGGATTAGGAGGTGTTAAGCCCCTTGCATTGGTGAGGTGGAAGGTCCTATCCTCATACAAGATGTTCCCTTGATTTTAAAGCTACTAGTTTTCCATGATGCAGATCTTATAGAACCCTTGATATTGGGCCAAGATTGGATATATGATTTATGCATGCGATTTGAAACTATGAAGAGGTCTTCTTCAGGTTTGGGTTAATAGAAGATGTAATAAGGTAGAGTTAGAAACTCTTGAGACATATAACCCTGAATCAATTGTAGAGTTGTAGAATCTCATGTCCTCTAGCTCTCCATGCCCCATAAAGTTGGGTTCTCTTTAGATTTCCAAAGCTAAATCTCTAGTAGACATGAAGACTCTCAAGTTCTCTAGCTCTCACAATGTTGTACAACTGGAGAATCCCAGGTTATGTGGTTATAAATCCACACATGGAGCATGTACCCCTAGGTCTATGGCACATAATATCTTACTTGATGGAAAGATCATGCAAGTTTTGGAACTCCCTTCTTTTCCAGAGATGAGTGTTGCACCGACAATTGAACCATAAAGTCATAAAAATCAATCGTTGCAAAAACATAACCCATAAGGATCACCCTCCACCTTTCCATTCAAGCAATGCCAATACCCAATTTTCCAAGTAAAAAGTAGATGTGGGTGCAAAAGGGTGAACAACTAATTGCTACAACAAAACCATAGTCATCACCAAAGAAGCAAAATGTGAATCCAATGCGACAACCAAAGGTGCACAAAAGAGATCAACCCCTGAAGGCTAGAAAAATTTGGATACTTAAGCGATCAATGATGGCATGCCTTAAAAGCACATGCATTTGGGTGCTTAAGACTTGCTTGACAACCCATATTTCCCCACACACACATCACCATCCTTTGGAAAGTCTGAGTCTACCCATATTGATGATTCACCTAGAGAAAGCCTATGTACATAAAAAGCTATGTAAATGAGCTCCTATGAAAACTTGGAAATGGTTGGATAAATAGCTAGAGGTCCAATAAAATTCATTGTCTCCTAAGAAGTTGTATACATTGATAACTTCATCTTGTAATCCCATAAAGGAATCAATCACTTACAACCAATATTCATGCTTATAGAGCATTGTATGTAAGTCAATTCCATTTTAATTCATTCATCATGCTTTTTTATCTTTTGTTCTGTCAATTGAAGAAGGGAATACATCACCCATAATGTCAAAACTATGATTAAGCTCAAATAACACTCTTGGGAGTGATGGAAAATATGCAGAGATGAGAGGGTCCTAGAAAAAACCTGCTAAGTTTCACTTGGAATCTTTAGTAGACTTTTTAAGCTTTGAATATACACATTAATACCCCTATGGTACCTTGGAACATGAATCTCAAAAGTCTATGTTAAAACAAATTGCTCGCTTGCAACACCATTGTATGCAATTTCTAATATCTTCAAATAACCACTTTCATGTATGCATAGTCTTCCACACTTGTATAGACTATCACCAATGAATGTATAGTCTTGAGCTTCATGGTCTAGATTTCTTGTTCTTTCTAGGGTCATGTCTTGAGGGTGTTGATGTATGAAACACCACAAGAAATGAATTAATGTGATACTAGAACACCTCTATGGTCACCATTAACTCATTGCCACTCCAAACTTTGAGAAATGATAGCCTAAAGTGAGAACTTTGCTTCTACAGAAATTCCTAGTCACCGAAATGACATACCTTCAGTATTTTGCTAATTTCTCCTAGCTCAAGTATTATTTCTCCATGAAACTTTATAGGCTGAAACTAGAAGAGTAGAGATTTCCAACAAGCTATCATATGCATCAAAGTGATCTCTAGAACTCAAGTTATGGCTCTCACAAGATGACCCTGTATGACCTTCCAAAACTGGAAATCTTTCCTGTTATAGTAAGAGCGCCTGTTTAAAATTAGAATTCGATGCCTAGCATCGACTTGCAACGAGAATTCGATGCCGGGCATCGACTTGGAGTGTTTTTGGCCACTTTTCAGCAGGGATTCGATGCCGGGCATCGACTTCCTGCATAAAACCTTGATCTTTTGGACACCAAAACTATAGGTGATTTCATGCACACTTAGAATATGACTTACCAACTGGAATTCGATGCCAGGCATCGAGTTGCTCCAACAACATCATGTTTTCAAAACACTTCAGTACTGAATGAAAAATATAAATTAAAAATATGACTTATCAGCAGAGATTCGATGCCAGGCATCGAGTTGCTTGGAAAACTTGATCTTTTTAATTCATCACACAATAGGCAAGCATGGAGATGATGGAGAGAGACTCATACACAGAACTTTACTCAGTTCTTTCTCATAGCTATGAAAAACTCAGAAGTTTTACAGATGCTTTCTCACTCAGAGAAGCCCGACTATACTCAGTCATACAAAAATGAGTTCTTCTCACTTTCTCATTGTCTTCCTCATCGCGTCAATTGATACAAACTAACTTATATAGATTTTCGTATTCTCGCGATTTTAAAAAACTTCTAGAACTAAAGTGAACTAACTTTACAAATATGATACACTTGTGAATTTGTCCCTTCACATAGGCATGGTGTTTTCTTCCTAAGATTTGACCTTCAAATATATGTCCAATTAGTGAGTGTTTCTCCAACAGCTCCCCCTCAATCACTAATTGACATTCCCTGTTTCTTCATATCATCTTCTTTTCTTTTACTCCTGCCATGCTTTTGAATCTGTTGGTCTTCACACCATCCAAGCTCTTTGTCATTATGTCTGCTAACTGATCTTTAGTAGAAATGTACTCCACTTCAATCTCCTTCTCCATTACCTTTTCTCTGAGAAAATGATAATGTATCTCTATGTGCTTTGTCCTTGCATGAAATACTGGATTTGCTGCAAGATAAAGTGAACTCATATTATCTCCATGTATTGTAGGTGTACCTTGATCAATGCCTAAGCTCTTGAACAATGTCTGCATCCATATGACTTCCTTAGCTGCTTCCACAAGTCCTTTGTACTCTGCTTCAGTTGATGATAATGCTACTGTATGTTGTTTCTTTGAACACCAACTTACAAGCTTATCACCAATATATATCATGTAACCATGAGTTGATCTTCTGTCATCTTGATTACCTGCCCAATCTGAATCACTATAGGCTCTCAACTTCAAATCTGATGTAAAAGGATAATATAATCCTTCCTTCATAGTTCCTTTGATATATCTGAGAACTCTTTGACCTGCAATCCAATGTGGGTCCTTTGGACAATGCATGAATTGTGACAAAACTCCCACTGCATAACTAAGATCAGGTCTTGTTAGTGTAGCATAAATCAAACTACCCACAAGAGATTGATACTTCCTCATATCTTTGTATTCTGCACCATCATATTTACTGAGCTTGTGATTAACTTCAAGTGGAGTTGAAGCTTCTCTACAATTTTCCATATCAAACTTCTTCAACAAGTTCAGAAGATACCTTTCTTGTGACACATATATGCCATGATCTGTATAAGTAACTTCCATTCCAAGAAAGTATGACAACTTTCCTAGATCACTGATCTTGAATTCTTTTTCAAGTAATCTCTTTACCGCCTTGATTCCTTCATCTGAAGTACCTGTGATTATAATGTCATCTACATAAATACAAATGTAGATTGTACCTTCCTCTGTTCTTCTGATAAGTAGACTTGGGTCTGCTTTTGAACTTTGATATCCAAGATCATTGAGATACTTCACCAGTCTATAGTTCCAAGCTCTTGGAGCTTGCTTCAATCCATACAATGCTCTTCTCAACCTGCAAACAAAATTTGGATACCTGGAATCTATAAACCCTTGAGGTTGTTCCATGTATACCTCATCTGATATGTATCCATTCAAGAATGCATTTTTTATATCCAATTGACTTAGGGTCCATCCTTTTGAAGCTGCAATAGCAATGATTGTCCTTATAGTTGACATCTTAGCTAAAGGACTGAATGTCTCATCATAATCTATGCCATAGGTTTGGGCATAGCCTTTCACCACCAGTCTAGCTTTGTATCTGGCTATACTTCCATCTGCAAGCTTCTTCACTTTATAAACCCATTTATTTCCAATTACTTTCTTACCATTTGGTTTAGGAACAAGTTCCCATGTCTTGTTCTCCTCCAGTGCATTGAACTCTTCCTTCATTGCTTCTTCCCATTGTTTCTTACCTTTAGCTTCATCATAGTTCTGAGGTTCTTCATCATCTTTCACCATATATGCATAGTTCTTCTGAGTTATGTAAGAAGTATCATAAGAATACCTTTCTGGTTGTCTTCTAGTCCTGCTTGACCTTCTTGGTTCACATTCTTCATAAGTTTCTGGATACACCTCTTCATCAAATATAGGAGCTTCTTCATTCCTTCTTGTTAATCCACTTCTGGATGTACTTGCTTGCATATAGTCTTCATCTCTATTTACCTGCACAATTGATTTTCCTTTCTTACATCTTCTTACCTCTTCTTCAAATTCTTCAGCTGTATGACTTTGATCTGCATACCAACTTTTCTGTTCATCAAATGTAACATCTCTAGAAACAATAAATTGTTTTGTTAGAGGATTCCACAACCTGTAACCCATCTGCTTTTCACCATAACCAATGAACACATATTTTTCTGCCTTTGGTTCAAGTTTATGCCTAAGTTGTGATGGCACATAAGCATATGCAATTGATCCAAACACTCTACAATGATCTAGTGTTGGTTTCTTACCCCACCAAGCTTCATATGGAGTCATTCCATTCAGAGCTGCACATGGTAATCTATTCACAAGATATGTAGCTGTATTTACAGCCTCAGCCCAAAGATAATTTGGACAGTTCTTCTCCTTTAGCATAGCTCTAGCAAACTCAACCAAAGTCCTGTTCCTTCTTTCTGCTACACCATTTTGTTGTGGTGTATACCTGCAAGTTATTTCTCTCTTAATACCTGCATTCCAAAGATAATCATTGAACTCTTGGGAGAAATATTCTCCCCCTCAATCAGACCTCAGTCTCTTAAGCTTTTGACCTGTGACTCTCTCTGCATATGCATGAAAATGCTTGAAAGCTCCAAACACTTCTGATCTTTCCTTCAAAACATATAATGTTATCCATCTTGTAGCATCATCAATGAAAAGAACATAATACCTTGAGCCACTGATAGATCCTTCTTTTGTTGGTCCCCATACATCTGTATGAATGAGCTCAAGTAATCCATCATGTTTGAATCCTTTCTTATGAAATGGTAACCTGTGTGCTTTACCATTTGACATGCTTCACATTTATAAACCATATGTTGACTTTGCACATTTGGTAATCCTAGTACAGACTGATTAGCAACCATAGCTTTAATTCCTCTTTCATTAAAGTGACCTAATCTCTTATGCCAGAGATCAAGTTCTGTAATCACTGCTTCACCATGTGTGAGCAAAGCTTGACCAATGTTTCCTTGCACTCTTAAAGTAAAGAGTCTACCTTCTTTCTTACCAGAGACAATCTGATTATATCCATTCTCTGGATCTTCCACAAATACTCCTTCATTTGTAAACCTGACTTGAAAACCTTTTTCAACTATCTGTCCCACACTAATCAAGTTTTTAGGTATTGTTGGAACATACAAAACATTGGTTAGCAAATCTGCTCCACTCTTGCATTTCACTTTTCCAAATTGAATGTACACTATGTCTTGTATTATCACCAGTTTGAACTGTGTGACTAGAAATGCCTTTTTCCAATTCTGACATCAATTCTATGTTTCCTAACAAATGATTAGAACATCCAGAGTCAATGTAAAATACCTTTAGATCTTCTTTATCTGATGTGTTGATTGAGTTCATCATCAATGATGTATGACTTTCATTCTGTGTGTCATTTGCATAGTTGTAGTAGGTGGTGTTGTAGGATTGATTCTGTCCCCAACTTCTTCCTCCACCTCTACCATAGCCTCCTCTTTGACTTTGTCTACCTCTTTGAAAATTACTTTGATATCTTCCACCTCGACCTCTGCTATTGTTGTTTTGATTTTGGTTTGATCCTTGTTGGTTGTGCCAATAGTCATGAGCCAAATGATTACTCAATCCACAGATCCAGCAAGCCTTCTTGTTGTTATTTTGATTACCTCTTCCTCTTCCAAAACCTCTTGCTCTTCCTCTGCCAGTGCCTTTACCTCTTGCATAATAAGCTTGAGAACTAGACTCCTCTTCATCCTTTGCTTTACCTTTATCTCCTTTCTTCTTATTCTTCATGTACATTGCAGAACTTTGTCCTTTATCTCCATCTCCCTTCATGTCTTGCTCATATGTGAGCATCAAACCAAGCAACTAGTTCAAATCTGGAACATAATGATTTAATGAAAGTTCTGTTGATAAGAAAAAAGGTTTCCACCTTTCATCTCCTCTCAAACCTGCAAGTAGTTGAGCAATCAATCTGTGATCTTCAACATCTTCATCTATGGATCCAAGACTATCTGCTAGATCCTTCATCTTAGTGACATAATCACTAATACTTTGACTTGGCTTCTTCTTGAATGTTGTAAACTCTGACCATAGACTTGCTTTCCGTGCTTTAGTAGTGCTTTGGAAATGATACTCCAATGCATTCCATATATCTTCAGATGATTCCAATCCTCTGATGTGTGGTAGCAAATGATCAGAGATTGTATTGTAATGTATGCCTTTGCACTTGCATCCTTCTTCTGCCAATGCTTTAAAGCATCAAGTTCTTCTTTCTTTGGTCGGCTTTCATCTTCAAATACTGGCTTCTCTTCTTCACCTGTAACATTTATCATGAGATCCTTACTCATAAGTAAGGCTTCCATTCTCATTACCCATGCGGGGTAATTATCTCTGTCCAGTTTGACAATGGAAATATGATCTGCCATAGTTCTTTCCTTCTGCTGCAACCTATTAGCTTAAAGGATAAAGGATAATACCTTTTGAAGTTCTTTGTGTATGAGGATAATTTTGAAGTAACCTTTTGATGCCTTGTGTCTTCAAATGGTTCACCTTTCAAACTTTAATGGAAAACTTTACAAAACTTCTCGTACCTTTGTCGTCTTCTGCTCTCGAGAATCTTTCTGCTCTGATACCACTTGTTGATATATGAAACACCACAAGAAATGAATTAATGTGACACTAGAACACCTCTATGGTCACCATTAACTCATTGCCACTCCAAACTTTGAGAAATGATAGCCTAAAGTGAGAACTTTGCTTCTACAGAAATTCCTAGTCACTGAAATGACATACCTTCAGTATTTTGCTAATTTCTCCTAGCTCAAGTATTATTTCTCCATGAAACTTTATAGGCTGAACTAGAAGAGAAGAGATTTCCAACAAGCTATCATATGCATCAAACGGATCTCTAGAACTCAAGTATGGCTCTCACAAGATGACCTTGTATGACCTTCCAAAACTGGAAATCTTTCCTGTTATAGTAAGAGCGCCTGTTTAAAATTAGAATTCGATGCCTAGCATCGACTTGCAATGAGAATTCGATGCCGGGCATCGACTTGGAGTGTTTTTGGCCACTTTTCAACAGGGATTCGATGCCGGGCATCGACTTCCCGCATAAAACCTTGATCTTTTGGACACCAAAACTATAGGTGATTTCATGCACACTTAGAATATGACTTACCAACTGGAATTCGATGCCAGGCATCGAGTTGCTCCAACAACATCATGTTTTCAAAACACTTCAGTACTGAATGAAAAATATAAATTAAAAATATGACTTATCAGTAGAGATTCGATGCCAGGCATCGAGTTGCTTGGAAAACTTGATCTTTTTAATTCATCACACAATAGGCAAGCATGGAGATGATGGAGAGAGACTCATACACAGAACTTTACTCAGTTCTTTCTCATAGCTATGAAAAACTGAGAAGTTTTACAGATGCTTTCTCACTCAGAGAAGCCCGACTATACTCAGTCATACAAAAATGAGTTCTTCTCACTTTCTCATTGTCTTCCTCATCGCGTCAATTGATACAAACTAACTTATATAGATTTTTGTATTCTCGTGATTTTAAAAAACTTCTAGAACTAAAGTGAACTAACTTTACAAATATGATACACTTGTGAATTTGTCCCTTCACATAGGCATGGTGTTTTCTTCCTAAGATTTGACCTTCAAATATATGTCCAATTAGTGAGTGTTTCTCCAACAGAGGGAATCTTCTCATTCTTAGAATGTCAACTAGATGGTTGCTCTATTTAGGTATTAGAGACACTTGATATAAGGTAGCATGTTCAACTATGGGTCTGCTAATACAAGATGGAAAATTCTTAAGGAACATATAGACATCTCCTTCCATGGTTGGCCAATACATGCATAATCACTTCAATGTATGTAGGGTTCTATGCTTCGAATAATCTTGCCCTAGTGCACCTAAGTGTGCTAATTTCAACCATTTTTCATGCTCTTCTTCTTCCATATAACATGTTTGAACTTCTTGGTCATCTTGCTTGTAAATACTTCTTGCGATTATATGATATCTTTATGACTTCATTACTTCTTTTTTCGTTGTTCATACTATAGGATTCTTGGGTCCAAAAGTTAGCATTGCCACTAATTTTTTTCCCAACTTGGTACTACTTCAAGGTTGAAAAACTATGCATGAGGAAGCTCATCTGACACACCTAGAGGGGATTCTCCTGAAGTGAGTCGTGAAAGGTGATCTCTTCGAAGGTGGGTTTTACCTTTCCTAACAACTACTTCAAAACCATATTCCATTAAAAGGAGAAACCATCTGACTAACCTGCTCGTATTGCAAGGTTCATTTACCAGATATAATAATTCGTGGTCTCTAAAAAATTTAAAATTATTCTCTAGAAAATAATCTTGAAGCTTTTTGACTACATAGACCATATCTAGGCCTTCTCTTTTAGTAGTCATGTAATTCCTTTCTACAGCGTTCAATTCCCTGCACGCATATGCTATGGGGAGGTCTATGTTTTCTTCTCCTGTGGGTTGTACTAGCACTCATCCAATGGCAAAACTGGAGGCATGCATGTGCACATGGAATGGCTTATTCCAATCTCGCATTGTCAAAATAGGTGTTGAGCACAAACATCATTTTAGCTCTATGAATGATTCTCACATTCTTCATTCCACTCCAAATTTGTCTGAACGTTGTACAAGGGTTTTGCAATAATTGCATACATGTGGATAAAGCCTCGGTAGAATCCATAATGACCGATAAAAATTTGTACTTCCTTAACTATGGATCTCACTTTGTCTTCATTTGTTGATATCCCACTTTTTGACACTATGTGACCTAAGACTTTACCTTGTCTCACCATTAAAATACATTTTTTAGGTTTCAAACACACTTGATATTCTCTACACTACTCAAGATTTACATGGGTTCTAGGATGTGAGTTTTTCGTATGTAGGAATGAGGTCACAATTTATCCACATAAACTTCTAAATTCTTTTGCACGAACTCTTTAAATGCAACGTAGCAAGTGCATTTATGAGCCCAAATGGCATCAGAGGAAATGCAAAGATTCCCCATTCTATGGAAAAACCTGTCTTTTCTTGATCTTCAAGGGCAATGACTACTTGTTTGTGACCTAAAAATCCATCAACAAAGATGTAAAATTCCTTTCTCACTACATGTTCTAATAAATGTTCTATGATAGGAAGTAGATAACTATCTTGTCTCGTGGTACCGTTAACTTTCTTTCAATTAATACATACGCAAAATTTTGTGTTCCTCTCGGGATACCCATTCTCTATACTCAATCTCATGGATACATCAAGCTTCGATCAACCTATTGATTTCCTCTCTTATCTTTTCTATGTATGTGGAATTATATGTGTAAGAATTTTTTTTTGTTGGCTTGGCTTTGAATGTCATAGGGTATAAATGTTTTCATAGAATGGAAATCTAAGTGACGGTCATATGAGGAAAAAGAGATTATTTCTAATGTCTTTATTTATGGCAAATTCAAAATAGTCAATTCCAAAGCTGGTTGCACACTTCTCTTTCCAAAAAGATTGGTCGATAAAAAAATCTCTTTCTTATTTAGGAAAAGGAATTTCCAATTGTAAGAAGCCCCCACCTTTTAGGCATCATCGAGTGTTTCTCCTCAAGAGCAACAAGATTAAAAGCTAGTGGGACCCCCATGAGGGGGACGAAAGGATTATCAACCTTCTTTGTAATGCTCTCTAGCAATTTTTAAGCAACCCTTACTTTGTGGGATTTGGGACTTTGCACAGGTGCTAAGCCCATTCACTTGTACACTTGTTCTTTCTATTAATTAGAGTTTGGGAGATTAGGCTATTGCTGAACTTCCTTTAATATATATATATATATATATATATATATATATATATATATATATATATATATATATATATATATATATATATTCGATCAAACATATATCATGATGCGGTCTTGAAAAGAGGAGCATTAAAGAATTGGTAAATTCACTTACCTTGGATGCTCATTAAAATAATCGATAAAGTAATACATTGATGATTGGATGTAGCCCATATATTGAGAATAGTGCTTGCGGAGTGAGTAACATATGGTAGATCATCTCAAGCAAGTAGCAGAATCCTTTTCAAAGTTGAAGGTGAAGGGTTTCTCGAATGTACCAGTCAGGGAGTGATGTCAGAGAAGTAATGTCGATGGGAGTGTCAAGCCTTTTAAGAGTATTGTCATTAGTGATGCCCTTGGCTGGATTGTTAGAGATTGTATGACTAATGAGACTATACAAGGCTTAGACATTCCTGGTCCCCCTTCCCATCTTGGTCTGTAGATGTCTGTTGATGATACTAAAATGATTACCAAAGCTAAAAATGTGTTTGCTGATAATTATGGAAGAGATTATCTCAAGCCCAAGCTTTAATTTGGGACATCAAACCTCTACCTTGTTTTTGTAGCATGAATAAAAAGGGGGCATAGGGAGCATGTAAAAAATGAAGCAAAGGTAGAGAAAGAAAATGAGCAAGAAGAAGAGAAGGAAAAGCAAGTGTGGAAACGCAAGTCCGGTAAAGCTCCATAGAAAGGTCAGGATTTTTATTTTCCATGTATTAATTTTGCAAGAGATAGCTCACCTTTATATGATCCCATTGTAGTTTTCAATTATAGAGAAAGAGGAAAATTTAAGGAAGACCTTTCATTTCAAGGAAATTCCTAGCAAATTTGAAAAGGACATGTTGTAAAGAAGGCCATAAAAGGAGGGTTGAGCCCATATGAAAGGACTTTTTTCAATGTCATTGTTGGAAGAAAATAGGAGTAGAGGGTGAACCATAGAGAGGAGAGCTCAAAGAACATCAAAGACTATGGCTAATTGAAGAAGACAATCAATAGAAAACCCCAAAAATTGAGAAAATAAGGGGAAACCTCTATGAGGCTCAATCTTGGTCCATTGATGATATGTGATACTCAGGTAGAGTGACTAAGAGTTACTTGAAGTTTTGAATTCAAGTAAACTATGTATGTGAATAGGGGGAGAAACCTAAATGAAGCACTCTATACATTATTATGAGCTGATTTTGGACATGAATAAGTGACACATCATCTCTAATATCCAAAATGTAGAAGAATCTTGGACCGAAAAACTATGGAAACTATGGAATTTTATCACAGAGAAGAAATAGTCTAAAATAAACAAAAGATTAAGCACACTTCTCTCAATTTTAAGCCAAAGATAGTATGAGTGAAGGAGGTAGAAAAAATAGTCAAATAAGTATGCCCCACCACATAGAAAGCAAACAATTGTAAATTGTTACTATTATTTTCCATGTGAAAGGCCAAATGGCCATCGGATAATTTTGTATATGTTGTGCAATAAAACATATAGTGGTTTGCTTAGCCACAAACTCGATGCTCTCCATTGCATTTTCTATAACCTAAGGAATCTGAGTTTGTTCTCTCTCTGTATTGTGTAGGTCTATATATTCTACAAGTATGAGCAGAGCAACATGTTGGTTTCCTGGAGCTTGATTTTCAATTGTGATGGTATCATCATAGAGCTATTGCAAAGGAGAATCCATCTGGTGCATTTCCATCACACCATTTCACTCATGTCAAAGTTGTTCAAAGCACAAGGTGTTCTGTTGTTGTGCAAGTGAAGCCAGCATCCACCCATCCTTCTGAAGTAATTCGATGGCGATGCACCACAGTGCGCTCTCCTTCTTGAGAGCTTCATGATGATATCCATGAAGTAGAAAATTGAGCTCCTAGGGCCGCACACAGTACTCCGCACAGTGGCTGCAGAATACGCAAGAAAAACACAGTACACAAAGAGTACGAAGACAAACTTCTTAGGTCTTACGAATGCGGTCAAACTTACAGTCTATGGCTGACCACACCACTATATGTTTTATTAAAGAACATATACAAAGAAGTGTCCGGTGGCCATTTGGCCTTTCACATGGACACTAACGGTAACAATCTCCCACTAAAGGCCAATATAGCTAGAGTAGCTATGGGGGAAAAATAAAGAATGATAAAGAATACCTGAGTGTAAGTATACAAACTATACCTCCCACCTAATGGGCATGTTACACAGTATACAAGTGACTATGTAAGGTCAAGAATCAAGTAACCCCCATCAAGTGACAATAGTGTCGAAAGCTATCCTGTGGTAGAGCTTTAGTCAAAGCATCTGCAACATTATCTCGAGTGTGAAACTTCTCAAGAATAATGTGCTCAGTGGCTAAGCAATCTCTAATGAAGTGATACCTCACCTCAATGTGCTTGGTCTTTGCATGATAGACTAGATTCTTAGCCAAAGCAATGGCACTCTGACTGTCACTGAGCAAACGAGGTACATGCTGAGGTAAAACCATATCACAAGCAAGATGAGAAAGCCACAATGCTTCCTTACATGCCTCACTTGCTGCAACATACTCTGCTTCTTTGGTGGAAACAACTGTACATTCTTGAAGATGAGATCTCCAAGAGATAGCACCTCCAACAAAATGAAAAATGTACCCTGATATAGACTTACGATTGTCTACACAACTAGCATAGTTGGAATCTGTGTAACCAATAATGGATGCTTTCCCTCTACCTAAGCATAGACACTTGTCCTTAGTGCCACTCAGATATCTCAAAATCATCTTGAACGCTTCCCAATGTTTCTTGCCAGATTATACATATATCTGCTCACAACTCCCATTACAAATGCAATGTTTGGTATCGTAGCTACCATAGCATACATGAGACTAGCAACGGCAGATTGATAGGGAATTTTGGTCATGAATTCCTTTTCCTCATCTGATTTGGGGCAATCATCCTTGCTCAATTTCACATATGTGGGTAAAGGTGTACTCAATGCTTTTCCACCCTACATATTGAACCTGTGAAGTACTTTGGATATGTACTCACTATGAGACAAGTATATGCATCTTTTACTCCTATCACGAGTAATGTGCATGCCAAGAATATGTTTGGCATCCCCCAAATCCTTCATATCAAAGGTCTGACTCAACTTCTTTGTCAGAATTGACAAATCATAAGAGGACTTCCCAGCAATCAACATATCATCGACATAAAGCATCAAGCATATCAAGCTGCCGTCTGAGCATCTCTTTGTGTAGAGAGAATGATCCTCATTGCTGCGAGAATAGCCTTCAGATTTCATAAAAGCATCAAACTTTTGGTACCATTGTCTAGGGGACTGTTTAAGTCCATACAAGCTCTTGTTGAGCTTACAAACTAGACTTTCCTTGCCAGGAACTACATAACCCTCTGGTTGTTCCATATAGATCTCATCTATAAGATCTCCATGCAAGAAAGCAGTTTTCACATCCATTTGGACTAGCTCTAAGTCCTCCATTGCAACGAATCCAAGAAACATGTACAAATTAGTCATCTTGACCACTGGAGAGAAGATTTCCTCAAAATCAACACCATGTTGTTGCTTAAAACCCTTTGCAACAAGTCGTGCTTCATATTTTGGAGAAGCACTATCTGATGTGAATTTCAGCCTATATACCCATTTACATGGTAAAGCTTTCCTTCCCTTTGGCAAAGGTACTAAATCCCAAGTACCATTCTTGTGAATAGAATCTAGCTCCCTCTTCATGGCACGCTCCCACTTGACATGATCCTCTGTCTGCATAGCCTCTTTGTAGCAAGAAGGATCACCGGCATCTGTTAGATAACAAAATCTAAACCTGGAACATATATATCAGGTGGATGTGAGACACGTGCAACGTCTCAATGGTTGCTGAACAAGAACATGTGCAGACTGATCTGAATGGACATTCTCTTGAGCATCCCTATGTGCATCATTTTTATGCATACTAACCGCAGGACTAGTATCCTCAAACACCACTCTTCTCACTTCAACCTCCTTAATGGGCTGTTTATGCATCTTAGAATCATTAAAAATGACATCACTACTTCTGATCACAACCCATGTTTCAGGATCCCATAAGCAATATCCAAATTGTCCTTCTCGACCATATCCAAGAAAAATGCATTTCTTTGACTTATAGTCCAACTTTTGTCTAAGATTCTTGGGTATATGAACATATGCTTCACAGCCAAAAACTTGAAGATGATCATAGTATGGTGGCTTCTCTGTCCATAACCCTTGTGCCACTTTCAGACCCTTGGCAGTACTAGGTGAAAGGTTAATCACATGAATTGCAGTCAATACTGCTTTTGCCCAAAAACCTTTTGAGAGGTTTGCATGATGCAACGTAGAGACTACTCTATCTTGAATAGTTATATTCATCATGTCAGCTACACCATTCTGTACTAGGGTATAAGGAGTTGTAAACCCTCTAGGAATCCCTCTAGACTGACAGAAAAGGTTGAATTCATGTGAGGTATACTCACCCCCATTATCTGAACGTAAAGCCTTAAGCTTAGTTCCTTTTTCAGTCTCGACTAAAGCAAGCCATTTTTGAAAGTAGGGAAAACCTCATCCTTCGATTTGATAGGATATACCCAGAGTTTTCTAGTAGCATCATCTATGAAGGGGGGCAGTGCTCGCTTCACTCGACAAAAGGAACAAAGCTTTTGCCTTGAAATGATCTGATATCAGTGAAGTAATTCGATGGCAATGCACCATAGTGCACTCCTTCTCGAGAGCTTCACGAGGATATCCCTAGAGTAGAAACTCAGCTCCTAGGGCCGCACACAGTACTCCGCACATCGGCTACAAAATACGCAGGCAAAACACAGTACACAGAGAGTACGAAGATAGACTTCTTAGGTCTTACTAATGCGGTCGAACTTACAGTATATGGCTGACCAAGCCACTATATGTTTTTTTGAAGAACATATACAGAGAAGTGTCCGATGGCCATTTGGCCTTTCACATGGACACTAGCGATAACACCTTCCACAACTTTCTCAAAGCTTTTGACCAAGGTAGTGACAAAGGCATAGACCTTGGAATATCTTGTTATTCGAATCACCAAAGTCACCATTGGTGCCATTGGCTACATGTGGGGAAGAACTTCAATGATCAAGGAAGACAAAGTACTTCTAATTCTTGAGAGGTCACCCATTCCAGCAATATACCCCCAAGCTCGATTAACAGTAGGTTTTTCTACCACTAAGCCCTAGTTGCTTGTGATTGAGTCAAGATACTTAAAAATAACGTCATTTTGGAGCCTTCAAAGTGTCTTCTTGGGCTCTCTATACAGATTTTCTAAGAGTTTATTTGGGTGTGAACTTGGAGATATTTAGAAACTAATTTTTTAGTTTTGGGACACTTTTGACTCCATACATGGAAAGATTGGTCCAAACATCAATTTTGGAGCTAGAGGCACTTGCATTTGTGTCTCTTTGATAACGTACATTGAGCTTTATCGCTTAATTTTCAGCTTTTGAGTCTTCTTACAGGTCTCTTTGAAGGCTATCATTTGTGGTGGGAGCAACCACCACAAGTTTATGTAGGTTGTTTGGGCCTAAAGAAAAGAGTTGAGAGGCACATATGGTTGTTTTTGGATAGTGTTAGGGCTATGAATTTAGCCTTTTAATGCCATTTTATTGAGTATTTTGAATAGATACACACTATGATATGCTTTTGTGGACACCATCTATATAAGTCCATTTGGTCATTGATATAGTAGTAGCCTTTTTGTGTAAGGCCTTTGACATCGATAAAGAGAGTTGTGGTGAGGTCTTCTTAAGTGGGAGTAACCCAAATGTTGGGGTCTCTTTGATGATGCAGGTGGAAGACTTACCCAGCCTCATCACACGAGGTATATTCTAGTTGTTCATGTTGACAACATGAGTTATTCTACCTCATTTTCATTTGTATCTCCATGATTACATCTCCATTTTGTATCCAAAAGGACTCCATTTTCATTCCTTCCATTTTATATTACATCTCATTGTATTTGGGTGCCGTATCCTTTGCTTCCACGATTGTATTCATTCTACTTCAATGGAAATTATCCTGCAGTGTACTTTGGAAATTAATCCATTTTTCTAGGGAGAATCTATCAATTTTTCTTAGAATTTGACACTTTTTTTTAAGCTTTAGTGGTGTTTGGATTATCCTAGCTCCAATTTCATTCTAATTAGTTCTCTATCATCATGGTATCAGATATCTTATACACATCTAGTAGATCACAGTGTAATGATAGTGTTCCCAAGAGGAGTTATAGCTTGTAGGGCAAAGACCATTTCAAGATTTGGAAATTTGATGTCACAAAATTTTCTCTATGGAAGAATTAGATTAAATATGTGCTGACTCAAAGAAGGTAGTGGAATCCAATAAATGGAATTTTAAAGAAGCTTGTTGATATTGATGATGATGATTGGGATGAGAAGGATGAAATGACTAGGTCTCCCATTTGATTCCACCTAGCAGATAATGTTTACTTTCTAGTATTGGATTATGAAAGTGAAAAGGTGCTTTGAAAGAATTTATGCAACACTTATGAACAAGAAACGACATCAAATAAAGTGTATGTGATGATAGAGTTATATGTTTTTTGCATGAAGAATAGAGATAGCATTGTTGCTCATTTGAATGATTTTGATGCTATATTTTTGCAATTATAGGCTCAAAAAATGGATATGGATAATGAAATGAAAGTACTCTTGTTGCTATGCACCTTGCCATCATCATGGGATACGTTTTTCTCAGCTATTAGCAATAGTGCACCTAGTGGTAAAATGGTTTTCGATGACATATAGGAGCACTGTTGAGTGAAGAGATCCATAGAAATTCTATGGTTAGCACTTAGAGTGGAGATGCATATAGTGTCTTTGATACTTACTAAGGAAAGAATCAACAATGTGGCAAGAGCAAGAAAAAGGAAAATAATGTTCAACAAAATAAGAGTAGAAGTAATTCGAAGAAGAGGTATATTGAGTGAAATTGTTGTCATAAGAAAGGACATATGAAGAAAGACTGTTATGTGTTAAATAATGCTAAACTTAAAGGAAAACATGTTGATGGGCATGTTAAACAATTACCTACACCATCTGCTTCGACTATGAAGATAGAAGAAATCAATGCTATTTTTGATGATGTTGGTGTGTTGAAACTTAATAGTATTGTGCCTATTGAGGGGTTTATGGTTCATTCTCTTTCCCACATGTGGTTAATAGATTTGAATGCTTCTTTCCATGTGACACAACATTGACAGTGGTTATGTACTTGTGCATCATAGTCTATAGGTTCCATAAGACTTAGTGACTTTTATTAGTGTGATGTTTTCAAGATTGGAGATGTGGTCATGCAATTCATTGATGGTCAAAAATCATTATGCATAATGTACACCATGTGCTTGAGTTATCACATAGTTTGTTGCTCAGTTGGTCAACTTAATGACCTTGGTTACAAATTAGTCTTCTATGCTTAGTCCGTTTTCATATCAAAGGGAAATACAATTATTGAAAAAGGAAACAAAGTTGGCTCACTTTATTCTTCATTTGTATCATAGAAGGAAACAAAGTTGGCTCACTTTATCCTTTATTTAGTTGTAACTCAATAATCTATGTCTTGTATTTGACATGACCACTTGGGAAACATATCGCATAGCAAAATGGAATTTTTTTCTCATTTTGGTTACTTACATGTGTTATTTTTCTATGATTTTTCATTTTGTGAGCATTTTCAATATGGAAAGAAAACTTGGAATGTGCATAAGGCACCCATTGAATCTTCAGTTCAGCCTTTAGATATCTTTCATATAGATGTGTGTGGTCCTTTGCCCACAAGGTCATTAGGTGGTTCTTTGTTCTTTGTGACTTTCATAGATGATGCTATGTTGAAGTTGTAGTAGTCCCAAGACCCTCACCACCTTGCATGGAAGCAAGGAAGGCTCAAGATTGACTCTCCTCTCCTCCAACCCTACCTCCAACATGTTCAAGCCATTGACCATCAGCCACATGCTATGCCACATGCTTGAAAACATGGAGAGTAGGGAGTCAAGGATCCTAGTCCATGTGCAAAATACAAGTAATGCAACTACTCTACTCACACGAAGGAGAGATATGCATAGGCACACACACACACACACCTCAATCTCACACACTCACAAAGACACAATACAAGAGTGTAAATGGTCTTGGAGTACAGGAGAGCATTCTTCCATTTATAAGAGATATTACATGAGAGCACGTCGAACCAAAAGCTCCCCTCTTTACAAAAATGAGCCTCTATATATAGGCTAAGCACATTTCCTCATGTGATCCTTTTGAAAAGTAAAAAAGGGGAATATCTCTAACTACCATATCTCTAAGAGACTCCAAAATATCCTTTATAACAAACAAATCCCCATAAAAGCATGCATGGGATTTCTACGTGGAAATTTCCTAGATGTGTGCAAAAAGTGGGCTATTTTACAAAGCTTCTCTACCATTGTAGTAGAGAACTATTAAAAAGAGGCTTAAAAGATTGTTCACATGGGCACATCTCTTTTATACAAAAAAGGGTATTTTTGAGCACTAGAGGGGTGTCTATGCTCAAGGAAATTATGGGCAACCCCAATAAGCCAACACTCTCCCCCCTAGACTTTGTTGCCCTTGACAAAGCTAGGAAAGAGGAACATACATAGCTGAACTGTTCCAAGTTGGAGTCTTCAAGTCTAGAAATCTTCAGGTCTTCAAATATACAATTCTTCAGTCTGCAAGTCTTCAGGCTGCAAGTCTTCATTTCTTCAGGTCTACCATGATCTTCAAATCTGTAGCACTAAAATCTTCCAATCTGCAGGTCTTCAATCCTTCAATCTGCAAATCTTCAATCTTTGGAGCTGGGTGACACAATCCCCTTGGGGGTAGTTTGCCTAGCATACATCTCACTGCATAGTCCTATGTAGGACTGATAGAGCCTCACTAGAGAGCTCCCAAAACTAAAATTAAACATACACAACAAGTAGACTGTTTCTGAAAAGAAGTAGACAAAAACATTTAGTCTAATTTTAGTTTCCACTTCAGGGAGCATCCATTCTTACAAGACTCTCTTCTAGAGACAAGTCCTCATGAAAGTCTTCTTGTCCCTGCAATCCAAAATTAGTTGAAAAGGCAAGGAGCCTAGCAAAAACGTGTAGCTCACCATCTACCATGTTACAAACATATGGTCGTTCCTATTGTGGTATCAACTAGGTTGGGTGTGACACTTAGAAAGATCTTTGACTTATTGTTTTTAGCATGAGGTATAAAAATGTGGACATAGACAAGCTCTGAATAGGATGAGTTTGAAACAAACTTGTGTCAAGCATTTTTCTTATGTATCCTTTGAAAAAAATATGCATGGGCAATTATCAAGAGATGTTTAAATTATTATTAGCTGATACCTACAAGTCAACATGACTAACTAGGGGAGCAAATGATCAACATTAATGCTCCGTGTCTTCAAGAAGTGGTGCAAGTCTTGCTATACTTATATCATGAACCAATCGTAACAAATCTTTCAAACTTCTCAGAGTCATGCATATGTAAGCATTCAAAACTTGACCATCAAGTAAATACTAGTCATAAACTAAGATCAATATCAAAAACTCATCCTAGCTTTTAGTATCTATAAGTGTGCATCCTTATTGGCCTATCCCACACAGTTGATGATTGCAATGAGAAGCAAAAAGTATAGACCTATTTTCTTTTAAGTGTGAGTAATCCCGTGTAGTGTGTGAGTGCATTACGCAGGAAAGCATTCATGTAACTATGATAAAACCTGGAGACAACTGATCATCAAAAAAAGAAGTAATGCCAACCCAATGCTTCTAATCATACAGATTCCTCCAATTTTACAAGAGAACACTAAGAATGTATACAGGAAGAAGGCAAGCAAATCATCAACTTCCTTGCTGCATAGAGATCAACAGCAAATCCCAAAACTAGGAGTCACCATCATCCTTCCCTTGAACCTGCAACACTCACGGATGGGACAAATTGAGCACATATATTTATGAGCATGACCTGAATTTCTTATTCATCAGGATGGGAATGAATGCCACAAGTCTGTCTCTACCTGCAAAGCTCATATTCATTCTTCAAGAAAACAACCATTACAACCCTTATGCATTATTCAAAGTCATCAAACATATCATGAAGCACAATTAAAACAATTAATCCCTGACAAGGACTTGGTGTAGTCATTGTTTCTCAGCGTACAACAAAAGTTTAAAAACACCTGAATTATGGTGGTAGTTAGCAATATATAGGTCAATAGTTAGCCCCAAAGGTCAAGAGCCATCATCGTCGATCGCTCGGGTCTATAACACATAAAGAGAAAACAGATGTGAGCATCATATGAGCAATTGGAAAAGCCCCATCTAGGGAGTCATCAAGGAAGAAACCAAGATCCCCAAAGGCTCTGGCTGAATATGATGAACCTGTGAAGAGCCACCAAGCATCATATCATTCCATCCTAAAATTTACTTGAAAACAAAATAGCCAGAAACGCCGACCATTCATAAAACATGAGTACTCAGGCTACGTTTCCTAGAAGTCATGGGCATTGGAAGTTACAGACCAAACTGAGATGCCATTAAGTCTTTAATTCTTAGATTATGTATTTACCATAATGGTATTCGATAATTTAACAAAAATTCAAGAACAATCCAAAGTTTTGACTTACACACAGCTAAGGACAATCATACAAACAGTTTGAGTGTAGGGATTAAGGATTCAATCCCCGAGTAGGGTGGTTTACATGAACCTCTCTAGGTCATATCTCCATGTTGCACATTTGCAAACATGTCCATAGGAGCCGGTATGATTGTACCCCATTCGAGGACATAAATGAGAGTTCTGAGAACCTGTTGTCAAGACTTATGGAGATAGCCCATCAATAGCACCACATCAGGAGTATGATCCTTAAAACACACTCAAAAAGTCCTCAGGAGAACTTCACCCTAGGGTCCTCAAGAAGTCCTTAGCTCAAAAATAGTCAAGATGCCTAAGATTCCTCCAGGAGGATCATCCAGGTGATCGATAGCCTGTATATAGCCAAACAAAATATAGTCCACATGGTCTTGAAATCCTAAGACTAACGAATTCAAATAGGCAACGAATCAAGCAACTTGAATCATCCTTAAAATTTGCAAAACCAATCGAGAAAAACCTTCAAAGAGGAAGACTTTTAGTCATGAAGTGAAAACCTATTAGTTTCTCAGTAAGGATATCACACTCATTAGCACGTGTATTATTTGCAGTGAAGTGGGGTTCTTTTAGTGCAGATCTTCACTCCTTGAGTAGTGAGCACCTATTCTTGATGAGATATAAGTGAGCTTGGGGATTGGTCTTTCCATGTGACTATCTTCAGAGAGAGTGACCAGGGAGATTCTCGTGACATAAGCTCAATCCTCACATGGGATGATAACATTGAGTATACCCCAAACATATACCATGAAATCAAGAAACAAGTAGGACACATAGATCTTTATGAAAGGAAGGCAGACACATTCACTGATAATAGACATCACTTAGCTGTGTTCAAGAAGGTTATTCTTTGATTTCAAACCAAACCCGTTTGGATGTCAACAAGAGCAAATGACATATTTCTGCATCATAGACTAGATGAGCATACAATGGGAAAGTCAAGAAATCTTAATTCCTTCGAACAAAGTGTTAACATAAAAATGCATTTCATTAAGAAGCCCAACTATTACAAGGGCGCGATCTCAAAAATCAGAAATGAAAATCATAGTGGTGCCTTGTTGCTTGACTGAAATTCATCAACACCTGCGTTTTCCATCTTCAATAGTGTAAGGAAGAGGTAATAGTTGTGGTGTACACATAATCATTTGGTCATTAAGTCACCAAGACCATGCTTTTGTTGATGAAGCCACCGAGGCAAAATGAAATAAGCATCGTGTTTGTTGTGTCTCTCAAATAGGGTTGTTTCTGAAAAAAAATCCATGCGAAGATCCTTTGAAGAACATGCGTTGTTCTACAACAAAGATTCAACCCAACACGGGTTAAGCATATATGCTGGAATTATGATAGTATTTTTGCCAAACATTACTTCGTATGTAACATCATGCATTTTTGCCAAACATTACTTCGTATGTAACATCATGCAGACCAGCAAAGCACTGATGCATCACTCAAAGTTCATCCATCTATGAAAAGCAACTGAAGATCAAGGGCGTTCCAATAGTACAATTATATGTCACAGAGAATAGACCAGTCGACATATGGCAGGTCATAGATAGAGTTGTAGCTTACAAGAATAGTACTTAAAAAATTAATGTGGTTAATCGTGTCAGTTTTGTATGTTACAACAATTAAAACCACGGATTCAGCTTACTAAAGAACTTTCCTGAGTCAAAACCTCAAAAAGGATCGGCCGATTCTTAAGCACCCGTAACGGTTAAGCCTATGGACGCACATCTTGAAGCATAAAACAATAAGACCATGTTAGCAATTGAGTCGATTTCATCTTCAAGCAACATCGAGAAGGAAAGGCAATGGAGTGCCCCCTAAACAAAGGCTTGACTTGGAGGTTACCAAAGCTCTGCCCAGCAATGGAGATTCCAAACTATCTAAATTGAGGGTCCCATCTTGCAGACCTCCACAAGCTTGGAGCATAAAGATGTATGTTATAGTAGAGCAGAATCTCCTAGCAACTTTGAGAGAGCACATTGGCCCATTCCAGGGAGTTGATAACAAGGGAAGTATCTTTCTGAGGGACAAATGCTCGACATGGAGAATCCTCCAACATCAGTACCCAAGCGACATCAAAAAGTCGTCCGAGACATAGAGGGATGAAAAGGGAACAACATGGAGGGTAGGAAAGAAGCTTGAGGGGGAGAGAAAATAGAATTTCCATCCCAAACCGCTGGTGTAAGAGGGCACAAAAGAACCTTTCGCTGAAGCAATCGGGGAGGCGACAGGGGAGGCGTTGGATAGAGGGAGGAGGAAACACCCAACCACATACCTTGGCATAGAGTCATGGCACCACAGCACCAGGAGAGGTTGTGAACAGGCATCAGAGATTCCAAGTAGGAGGGATCATCAAGCATTTCAGGTGCCCATCCAATCCTCCAGTGATACCATATCACATGGGGCAAAGATCGAGCCGAAACAGACAGGAGAAAGGGCCAAATGAGGACACAATACTTGCGAAGAGGGAAAGAAACAGGTAGCCAAATCGGATCAGTGGCTCAGAGCGCTACAGATGGTTCGACCATCTTGCAGCCACTGAGAGGTAGAAGTTGAGAAGGGCACAACCCGACCTGCAATGCCCTGTGTAGGCAAGGAGCCATGCATCATAGAAGAGCAGGTTCGTTGTGAATTTTCTTCCAACATAGTGCACACAAAGGGGAGCTTGTGAATGAGCTCGACCCTCAAAGTGAGGGCAAGTGGAATGGAAGCCAACAATAGGGCTTTCTACCTCGTCAGGAAGAGAGAAACAGTGGGAGGAAGAATCACTCCCCCCCACCTAACATGCACGACTTGCCAATGAGTCACCATCAGTTTTGATGGATGAAGAGAGAGAATGGAGGGACCTAACTGCCCTAATGGGCCTCTGCTAACATCGAAGCCCATGTGCCTCCCCTGCCAAATTTCGAAAGGCACATCGATTTGAGCATTAAAACTAGTTCATCAATTTTGCAATGATGAAGGAAAACAGCTGTGAAATTTCCACTCAACTTTTTACTCTTATTTTGTTTGGTTTTCTTTTTATGGATGAGAGGGAGGGACAACAGAAGGTAACCACCCACTTCCTTTCCCAAAGCAAGCATCAATTTCAAGAAAGAATAGAGATGGGGTTGATGCCCAAATGTGTGTGTGCAGATGTGTGCTTGTGTGAGAGGGAGAGAGATAAGAGGGTTAGGGGATGTTTTTGTGCATCAAGCAAACATGAACTAAAACTACACTACGAAAAACAAGAAATGGGGAGGTAAAGGTACAATGGAAGGGTGAAAGGGCCATGCAAGGACTCAAATACTATGCAAATGATACTTTACCATACATTCTTGAACTCTCCAAGTGATGAAAGGCCGAAGCCCCGATGGCGGCGCCAAATATTGTTGAAGTTGTAGGAGATTCCAAAATATGTTTTATAAGAAACAAATTCCCATAAAAGCATGCATGGGATTTCTACGTGGAAATTTCCTAGATGTGTGCAGAAAGTGGCCTATTTTACAAAGCTTCTCTACCATAGTGTTAGAGAACTATTAAAAAGAGGCTTAAGAGACTGTTCGCATGGGCACATCTCTTTTATACAGAAAAGGGTATTTTGAAGCACTAGAGGGCTGCCTATGCTCAAGGAAATTATGGGCATCCCCAATAAGCCAACATGCTACTAGAAAAGTATGGGTATATCCTATCAAATCAAAGGATGAGGTATTCCATAATTTTAGAAATTGGTTTAATTCAGTTGATAATGGAAAAGAAACTAAGCTCAAGGCTTTCGGGTTTACATAATGGAGGTGAGCATAGCTCATATGAATTCAGTCTTTCCTGTCGGTCTAGAGGAATTTGTAGAGAGCTTGGAACGTCTTATACCCAAGTGCAGAATGGCATAGCTGAGCTCATAGAAGGAACTATTCAAGATAGTTTAGCTTCTATTCTACATCATGCAAAATTTTCACAAGGCTTTTGGGTAGAAGCAGTATCAGCGACAGTTCATGTGATTAACCTTTTGCCTAGTATTGCCAAAGGTCTAAAAGTGGCACAAGAGTTCTGGGCAAGGAAGCCATAACATTATGATCATATTGGAGCTTTTGGGAGTGAAGATTATGTTCATATACCCAAGAATCTTATAAAAAATTTGTACCATAAGTCGATGAAATGCATTTCTCTTGGATATGGTCAAGAAGGCCAATTTGGATATCGGTTATGGGATCTTGAAACAAGTTCAATGATCAATAGTAGTGATGTCATTTATGATTCTAAGATGCATAAACAACCAATTAAGGAGGTTGATGAGAAATGTTTGAGGATACTAGTCCTCTAGTTCGCATGCATAAGAATGCTACACATAGGGATGTTCAAGGGAATTTCATGTCAAATAAGTTTGTAAACCTTCCTGTTTAACAAACATAAAGATGTTTTGCACGTGCCTCACATCCAGCTGATAGATAAGTACCAAGTTTGGATTTTGTTATGCCAATAGATGCTGATGAGTCTTCTTTTTACAAAGAGGCTATGCAGACAAAGGATCATGTCAAGTGGAAGCATACCATGAAAAGTGAATAGGATTCTATTCACAAAAATGGTACTTAGGATTTGGTACCTTTGCCAAAGGACAAGAAAGCTTTACGATGTAAATGGCTATACAAGCTAAAATTCGCATTAGAAAGTGCTTCACCAAAGTATAAAGCATGACTCATTGCAAACGGTTTTAAGCAACAACATGGTGTCAATTTTGAGGAAATCCTCTCCCATAGTTAAGATGAACACATTGCACATCTTGCTTGGATCTGTTGCAATGGAGGACTTAGAGGTAGTC
The DNA here is from genome assembly GCA_020310875.1 of Ceratopteris richardii. Taxonomy (NCBI): domain Eukaryota; kingdom Viridiplantae; phylum Streptophyta; class Polypodiopsida; order Polypodiales; family Pteridaceae; genus Ceratopteris; species Ceratopteris richardii. The sequence goes on from CM035444.1 coordinate 85,555,018, forward strand.
CAAATGGATGTGGAATTTGCTCTCTTGCATGGAGATCTTATAGATGACATATGGAACAACCACGGGGTTATGTAGTTCCTGACAAATGAAGTCTAGCTTGTAATCCAAAAAAGAGCTTATATGAACTTAAATAGTCCCTAGACAATGGTACCAAAAGTTTGATGCTTTATGTTCGATACTTTATGTTGATGATATGTTGATTGTTGGGAAGTCCTCTAATGACTTGTCATTGCTCAAGAAGAAGTTGAGTGAGACATTTGATATGAAGGATTTGTGGGATGCCAACCATATTCTTGGCATGTCCATTATTTGTGATAGGAGTAAAAGATACATATACTTGTCTCAAAGTGAGTGCATATCCAAAGTACTTCACAGGTTCAATATGTAGGGTGTCAAGGCATTGAGGACACCTTTACCTACATATGTGAAAGTGAGAGAGGATGATTGCACCAAATCAGATGACGAAAAGGAATTCATGACCAAAATTCCTTGTCAGTCTACAGTTGGTAGTCTCCCGTATGTTACTGTAGCAACTAGATATTGCATTTATAATGGGAGTTGCAAGCAACGAAAGCAGATATTGCATTTACTTGACTTTAGAGGCGCCCTTCCTGTCGATATACTACGAATGACTCCTTTAGCTTCACGAAAGCACAGATTATTGGGAGAAGTACAAATACTCATAAAATCTCTGCATCAAAAACACAAAGTCAGATTTATCGAATCGTCATCTTCGGTGGTGATCGTTTCATCTCTTTCTCTCTCTCTCTCTCACACACACATGCACACGATTTTGTAGTCCCAAGCTCAAAATTGGAATATTCGTTGACTAAGGTTTTATGCGGATCCCAACTTCGCTGCTCGAAATCCCCAACAGATTCGCCCATAGTTTCTACCAATTGTCTATGAAAGTGGAAACCATCTACAAGACCATGATTCCGTTGGATACCATATCGTATATATCATGTGGCAGTTGCAAGAGAATAAAGTCAAACGAGCATTATATATATATATATATATATATATATATATATATATATATATATATATATATATATATATATATGTGTGTGTGTGTGTGTCTATGTATGTATGGCGAGAGAGAGAGAAAAATGCAAATAACTCTTTAATGGTATCACTAATAAGAGGTCAACGGTTACTTTTTTTTATTTTTAAATAATTTTAAAGAAATTCAGTTCGCATTAGTTCGAATCAATTCAAAGTACATGTGTATGCGGATTTAGTATCCATGTGATTTTTTATATCTCACAAAGGGGGGTTAGATGCCAAGCAGGCTCCTCATAAATGCTCATCAATGCTCTAAAAAGAGAAAAATTTGAAAAATATAATTTTCTCATTTTCATTGAAGGGGAGCCATCTAGTCCAAATAGAGTCCTATTCGAGAAAGGAAATGTTATTGAGGAGATAGATGTTAGGGGGCCAAACCTTTTTGACATCCATCAAAGCCTCCCAATACTTGCAACTTAAATGTTGATGTATTTCGATAGTGATGTGTGTGTGAACATACTTAGGACCATTGGGGCACTTTTTCCCTCTTTAGGAGGTATTTTCCCTTGTTGTTCACTTGCTTCCATAGACCTCAAACTCCAACAATTGGTATCAAAGTAGGTCACCGCTTCATCTAGGGCATTGTCGACACCTCTCCAATTTTAGTCTCAAAATCGCATAAAAATTAGTGAACATACTCACGACAATTAGGAGTTCAAAACAACTTTTCTTTGTGGCATTGAAATTTTGATATGATCTCGTTTCACCATCCGAACGTATATCGTAGTGCTTGTGCAAAAAAAATTGTTCTTTTTTTCCAAAACATATATACAAGTTTTAGTTCATCAGTACAAGCACTATGTGGATTCTGAGATGGATGAAGTGCACAAATGCATCACCAGTTGCAAAGATGACTACAATCAGAACATTGATAAGTGTAGATGCTGCAAGAACTTGGAGACTCCTCCAACTTGATGTGAAAAATACATTTTTCAATGGTTGGAAAAGTGAAGCGGTATACATGTCAAAACCTCCATGTTTTTAAAACCCTAATCATACATTTTATGTTTGCAAACTTAAGAAAGCATTGCATGCATTGAAACAAGCTCCTAGAGCTTGGAATTATAGGTTAATTACATACCTGTAGGGTCAACGGTTTGGACCTAGCAACTCAGATCCTTTATTCATTAGAAGGGATCATAATGAGGTTATCTATCTATGTGTATATGTAGATGGCATTATTCTGATAGGAGATGACTTGAGCAACATACAAAGGATCCAAAGGCATATGCAAGAGGAATTCAAAATCAGTGATTTAGGTGAGCTTAGATTCTTCCTAGGTATGCAGTTCATATACACATATGAAGGAATGTATTTGATTCAAAGGAGATTCATTCATGATCTAATTCTTAAGTTAAAAACAGAGAACAGTAAACTTGCAAGTCCTTTGGAGATGAATCATAAAGTTGCTATTTATCAAGGTGCAAAAATTGAAGACATTAAAGAGTATCAAAGCTTTGTAGGTAGCTTGATATATGCTATTGATACAAGAGTAGATATCTCATATAGTGTAGGAGTGCTAAGCCAATTCATGCACTTGCCAAGAAGAACACACATTGATGCAACTAAGGGAGTACTTAAGTACCTCAAAGGTAAAATCAATGAAGATATATTCTTTCCTTACTCTTCAGATTTGGATATCAAAATCTATTAAGATGCAGATTTGGCAAGAGTAAGAAGTACCTCTAGTTACTTAGAATTTGGAGGTTCAAAGATAGTGTCATGGAGTTCCAAGAAGTAACCAACAATTGCTTTATCCTCAGTTGAAGCAAAGTATAGAGGTTTCACTATAGCAACCCAAGAGGCAATATGGTTAAAAACATTGTACTCAAATTTGGGACTTGTGAGTTGGAAACCTCACATATTTGGAGATAATGTAAGTTCCATGTATCTAGTAGAAAACCCTACTTTCCATGCAAGAACCAAACACATAGAGGTTCATTACCACTTCATGAGGGAGAAGCTCTTGGCAAAAGAGATTGACATTTCTTTTGTTTCAATTGAAAAGCAAGTAGTAGATATGATGACAAACGCACCTGATGGAATAAAGCTTTGCAGATTAAATCAATGGAAGGTATTCAGCCTATTAGAGGATGAAGACTAAATTATACTTTAGCTTAAGGGGGAGTTATTGGAACATCAAGCTTACTCTGCGCTTGAGGTGGATTAGCTCTACATAAAAAAATTCATCATTTGAATTGTGTCAAAGTTTCCCATCAAATATATTTTTATTTGTACTTATTTTTGGTACTTTTCATAAGAATTTCTTATGGATCATTTACCAATGTAAAAGCCTACAATTTTATGCACCTAAAAGGAGAAAATGAGAGTGCACATTCCATGACTTTTAGATGGTTGATCTTGACAATAAATCAATCACCAAAATGTAGATCAGATAGATCTTCACTTTTCCCAAATTGTAGGAAAGTGAACTGATTCTCCTCAATAAACTATTATGCCTTGATTTGAATTCAAAATCCACTTTTAGAAGTCATGGAACAACTCAAGCTTCTATATAAACACTTCAAAAACATTGTTACAATACATTGAAGCAATATACATACACTTTGGGTCATCATGGTGTTGGTCCTTCATTTCTCTGCACCATCTTCTTCAATAATAGTGATCTTGGAGATGGTGCTACTCTCTCTAAAAAGCTCCGAATTGAATGTGTCAGAATTCATTAGAAAGCTATTGGTGTCTAGTCTATGCCTTCAAATTTTCAAAGAGCTTGCTTTTATAAATTTGGTGAAATCTTATTTTTTCTATCTCGGATTATATCTTTGTGTAGCCTTGAAAAATAGGGGCTACCTCTCTTGAGTGTTAAATTCATTCGACAAGCCTATCTTGCTTATTACTTGTACTCTTGTGAAGTTTAGACACTAAACCATATGTGTATCATTCATTAAAAATTAAGTTTTTCAATTGTAATCATGCTAGCTATTATGAACATTGGAAGTTGATCGTTTCATCCAAAGATAGCAAGTTTTTGGAGCTAGTCAATGTGGAAACCTATTTGTTTTGTATCAACTCTTTCTCCTTGATTCTTCAAAGTACATAATGGATTTTATTGCACTAATCACATGCCTATAAGGTTTATGTGAATCTCCATAAGTTCAAGGGCTGATCCTATGATGGTTGGACCAAACTTGGTCACTTCTCAACTCACTTTTCTACCTCGTACAAGCTTCTCCAAGTTTTATCAAGGATTGTACAAGAAGAATTCAATTTACACATTTCTAGCAATACATTTTTACATATTTTGTAATGCTAAAGCAAGATATATTTTTTGAGATTGTGATATATGAAAATAATTTGATAAATCGTATTCTACTCAATGATAGCTTTCTGACCATATACACATACAAAAAGATAGAGAGAGAGAGAAGAAAGTATATATATATGTGTGTTCCTATCTATATATATTTTTGCATACATGTATATACATGTTCATTCTCTCTCTCTCTCTGTCTCTCTCTCTCTCTCTCTCTCTTTGTCTCTCTCAGACCCCCCCCCCCCCACACACACACACATACATACATACATACATATATATATATATATATATATATATCTGTGTGTGTGTGTGTGTGTGTGTTGTAAGAAAAAAGGAAATGAATGAATAAAGACTGAGTGGTGGGCTAGTGGTGTAACTCTAATTCCATGTAGAGATTAGCACAACACACATACAAGATCAAGGTTAGATAGAAAGAGAGGTATCACTACTCATGGGAATAACACAAGAGATTTGGTTATAATGGAAAGTGGACTCAAGATGAATAGAAGATGAACTCAACTCAATTCAACTAAAACTCATAACTCTAATACAATGGAACTCAAACACTAAACAATAAATAGATGGTTCTATCCACCCATGCACTCCCTATATGGAGCTTAGATGGTGATCTAGATAGAAACTAGGTGAAGGGCTATAGGCCAACACAATGGGTACAAAGATGGATACCCTAATGGTTCCAAACACACAAATTGATCATCCTACATGGGATGGGGACCATCCTTATAAGGTCCTCCAAGCCTAAGTCGGCCTACCCATGTTCTAGGGTCGTGGTAGCTTGATCCATGCCCAAAATAATCTCCACCATTGATCTATGGGGTAAATCCAATGGTACAAAGGTAGGATCAACAACCATTTGTTTGTAACCCTTGATCTTGCTTAATCCACACTTAGGATCAAGTCTAGATCCAATGGCCCACATCAATTAGACCCTTCCCCAAGTTAAGAAAGCTACTTTTGTTTCTAGCCCTTGATTTAGGTTGATCCTCACATCGGATCAATCCCAAATCCAATGGCTTAGAAGTAACCTTCCTAACTATCCATCTATGGTCTACACTAGACCTCATCTGACCTCAAAGTCAGGAACCTACCAATGTCCAACACTCTCACATGGCTTCTCCTCATAATGGGGGCCTTACAAAATAGAGTGTTATGGAAAAATGGTGGTGTTACATAAGGGTGAGGCATTGAGCATATCTAACACCCCCCCCCAATGTCCACCCAAAGGTGAACTACCTTCTTGGCCCAATGCCAAGTCTTCCATGAGGGTGGAGCATTGACCATGTCTAACACCCCCCCTCAATGTCCACCCAAAGGTGAACTACCTTCTTGGCCCAATGCCAAGTCTTCGAAGATGTATCTGAAGTAGATCCTTTGTAAGCACCTTGGTGAGGGTACCTGTTGCATTCTTCATGGTTGCATAGTAGACTGTTTCCACCTTCCTTCTCAAGTGTACTTGCTTGCCAACTCTTGAATGTCCTTCATGAGTTCTATTCCCAAGCCTTCTCAAAAGTCTTACTAGAAAACTGATATCTTGTATGGTACTCCATAAGTAGATAAGACTACCAAAGACCTTCATGTAGCTCCCAATGTCTATCTGCTCATACAATGATCCTAGGGCTTGTTTCATCACATATGATGCCTTCTTCAGCTTACATAGTATGTCCTTTGAATGTGGAACCTCAAACCTTGGTGGCTGCAACACATGTACCTCCTCTTTGAGGTCAACATTCAAATGTTCTGATCTGACATGTAACGTGAAAACTTCCCACTTCATATGAGCTATTAACATTAGTATGCTGCAAATAGTGATCATTAGAGCAAAAGAGTCTTGAAAACCAAAACCCTTCACTAGTGAAAGTCCTTGTGCTATCAATGTGTGGTGATAGCATTCCAAGATCCCTTGTATCATGTACTTCACCTGCCAGATCCACTTCGTGCTAGTGACCTCCCATGCTTCATTGTTCATTAAGCTATCATAGTTGGCTTGCACAACCTCCTTCCATGCCGGATCTACAAGTGCTTCATCTTCAATTAATGGCTTCACTACTTGCTTCATAATCACAACCATCATGGCTATATTGACTATGTGAGTAGAAGCCCACTTGTGCTCCTCTATTCTCTGTGATCTACTTGGTCCTTCTACCTTCTCTTTGATAGTTGTTGGCATAGGATTACTCTGACCATAGAGCTTTTTCACCCATTGCAGTGACAACCAATTTGTTTGGGTGATTTTAGGTTGGTAGACTCTCTTCTCACCATCTGATGATGATGCTTCCTCCCGTTCATAGGTAGGGATGACTCTTGGGCTAGGTACATAGTGAACTACTCCTTCGCTTGATGATAAAATGGAAGATCTTTTCTTGTCCTCCACTGCATGTGGCTGCTCCATAGACACCACATCACGACTCCCTTGTATCTTCTTTGCCTCATGGTCATATAATATGAAAGCCCTTTGCTTTTCATTATGACCTAGGAAGATGCATCTCTTGCTTTTTGGTTCCAACTTGTTCTTTCTTTGACCTGGGACAAGAGCATAACATACACTCTCAAAAATTCTAAAGTGTGAGACTGATGGATTCTTACCAATGTAAACTTCATGATGACTCTTTGTGATTTGATAAGGAAAGCCCATGCCTTCTCTCATACACATTGTTATCTCAACAATGGTGTGACTCTTGTATTCCATAATGCCATCATGTTGTAATGTGTGAGGTGTCACTGATTGACACTTTATCCCTTTGCACTTGCAAAAGCCTTCCAACTCCTCTGAGTTGAGCTCACCACCACCTCCTATTCCAAGCTTCTTCACACTTTTCCCTGGTTCATTTTCAACAAGTTCTGGTTGTCGTTTAATCTTACCAAAAGCTTGAGCCTTATCACGAAGAAAGTACATCCACATCTTCCTGCTATAGTCGTCAACGATCAAAATGTAGGAAGATCCTCCCAAGGCCTGTATAGACATCTTACCACACAAGTTAGCATATACCAACACTAGAGGAGCCTTTGACCTACTCTTGCTTTCTTGTGGGAATGTCTCTCTGTGCAGCTTGCCCATCATACAAGCTCTATAAGGTTCCTTCATTCCATTCACTGTAGGTAAGTGATGAAGAACAATACCTTGCTTTTGCATCTCCTTCCATATTGTTCCTGTCACCATGATGGGTTCTTGCTGAGGTTGCATAGAACTAGATTGACCTATATCATTGGTCATTTGATGAGATGCACCACTATCTAGTACCCATGAATCCACAATTGATTCTTCTTGTGTTGAGGAGCATACCACCTTTGCTTTGGCTCCATGTATTGTCTCCTCCTTCACTTCATCTATCCTCTTGACATGACAATCTGCAATTGCATGTCCCTTCCTTTTGCAATGGAAGCATTGTCCTTGAATCTTCTTCTTACTCCTCCTCCTCTTTGCATTCTTACCTTTTCTTGAGGAACCACCTTTACCTAATGCATTGATGGAGAATATGGCATCTCCCTGAATACCTCTTACTTGGGCTTTAAGCTGCAAATCCTCTTCCATTGGTATTGAATGGAACTCCTCAAATGTGAAAGCTTGAGGCCTCACCTGAGTGTTGAGAGTAGTTACCCTTCCATCATACTTTGGTGGAGAATTTTGGAGACACCTTTGGGCTAGTCCCTTGCTAGTCTTCTCTATCCCTTCACAAGCCATTCTATCACATGGCTTCTTGATCTGAGTAATGGATGTCGTGACCTTCTCTCCTTCTGCAAACTTCTCTGCTTCCAATTGATTTTCTAAATTTTGAATGTGAGTTTGGTTTCTTACCTCATAGTGACTCCTCAATATACTCCATGCCTCAGTTGCCTTGGATGTATGTTGAATAAGAGGTAGAATAGACTCCACACAATTGTTCACTATATAATATAGTGCATTTGCATTCCTTATCTTCCAAGCTTGTAGAAGCTTTGCATTTGGGAGAATCACCTTACTCGGATCCAATGGGTCAAAGGTAGGTTGTGGCTCTTGCTCACTTCCCATCACCATCTCCAAAAGATCATAAGAATCAAGGATAACTGTAATCTTGAACTTCCAAAGAAAATAATTTTTACCATCTAACTTGCCTTCACTAAAGGTCGGTGGATGAACCCATAGTGTTTGTATTTCCAAATCCATTGCACCAAC